>JAXLNO010000906.1:0-36067 GCA_038087875.1 Malacoraja senta | reverse complement strand
TTGGGAACACCGCCGCACGGCCCGGGAATTGTACTTTCTCACGAGTGCGCGGTCTATGGCGGCAGATTCCTCCCGTTTCGCCGCCATAGACCGCAGACTCGTGAGACAGGCCTTTAAGCATCAGAGCCCAGGAGTTAAGGCTCCAAAAGATCTTAAAGCTGCTTGGGTCAGGCATTACGTCATTTGCAAGATCAGTCGATGGCACGCCCCTGTCTGATATTCAGCAGGATACGTTGGCACTTATGTGCAATGCACTTTTCTAAATTAATTGTCTTTGGAAAAATGCAATAAGACCAACTCTCAACCCAAAGTTTGCTGCTTTGTGCAGAGCAACCAATGTGCAGCTGCCGAACTTGTTGTTTGGGGAGGATCTGTCAAAAAAGGTCAGGGAACTGGATGACGAGGCGAAGACGGTCGGTCTTATTAAAGCACATCCGACTGGTAAAACTCTGTTTCGCCGAGTGCACCCCTATAGACGGTTCACTGCGGCTGGTTCATGCCAAGGACCTAGCCGGACTCTGCCATCTGTGCGCAATTGGCGTAACCCAACATTTATTCCCTCCAGAACTCAGAGGCAAAGGTATCCACCAGCGACTATGGAGGTAGGTGGATCTGGTTCAGGTCTAAAAATGCCATATATGGAGCAGTCACAAGTTGGGGGCAGATGGCAGTTGTTCTTCAATGAATGGTGCTGCATAACATCAGATCCGTTTATACTGGAGAGTATTCTGGGGTTCCAAATTGAGTTCATTTTTAAATTACGTCCACCCACACAACATACACCGTCGGACTTTGGTGTTTTCACAATCAGAATCTTTACAGTTAAACCCTGAAATTACGACCTTATTTAACAAAGGGGTAATAGAGAAATCGGTTCATCAATCTCATCAATTTGAGTCTAATATTTTTCCTGGACAAAAGAAAGTTGGTGGGTGTCGAATCATTCTTGATTTAACTCGACTTAATTCCTATGTCCAGTATAAACATTTCAAAATGGAAACGTTCGTCACTGCTAAACAATTAGTTTCTAAAGGATTTTGTATGGCATGTATAGATCCGAAAGATGCACATTATTCAGTACCGATTCATTACAATCACCGGAGATATTTGAAATTTAGCTGGATGAGACAATTGTGGCAGTTTAAAGCATTGCCTAATGGGTTAACCTCAGCTCCTAGACTATTTACAAAATTGTTGAAACCGGTGTTGGGTTTACTCCGGGCTCAGAGTCATATTGTGATGGCCTATTTGGATGATGTTCTACTCATCGGCAAGACTCAGGAGTCAGCTGAATTATCTGTGTCAGTCACTAAACATATGTTTGAGAGGTTGGGGTTTGACATCCATCCAGCTAAATCAAAATTGATACCATCTAGAATCATTAATTATTTGGGATTCACTATTGATTCAACTCACATGTTAGTGACTGTGCCTACAGGCAAGAGATTAGAATTAATGGAAGCTTGCACCAATCTTGTTGATGAGCAGCAAGCCTCCATTCGACAAGTGGCTAGTCTAATTGGCAAATTAGTGGCTGCTTTTCCTGGAGTACAATTTGGGCCTTTGCATTATCAAAATTTGCAATGTGCTAAAGAACAGGCACTAAAAACACATGCAGGTCATTTCGATAGACTCATGCGGTTGCCAGTTGAAGCCATTACAGAGTTACAGTGGTGGATAACAAATGTTTCACGTTGTTCTAGTAAAATTCTGGCTAATCAACCTTCAGTTGTTTTACAAATTGACGTGAGTGCCTTGGGATGGGAGCCACTGATACCAATTCTAGCTGCGGGGGCAGATGGAATATGCATGAGGCATTAATTCTTCAGGCGCATGGTATTAACTATTTAGAATTGCTGGGAGCATTCTATGGCTTAAAAGCGTATTGCTCTACTATGCATGATTTGCATGTTCAGCTCCAGATTGATAACACCACAGCAGTTGCATATGTCAATCACATGGGCGGAATCAAGTCGATATCATGTGATAAGCTGGTTAACCTTATTTGGCATTGGTGTATTGCAAGAAACATCTGGATTTCGGCTATCTACTTACCAGGTAGATATAACATGGTGGCAGACACCAGGTCACGAAAATTCAAAGACAACAGAGTGGATGTTGAATCCGGAAATATTTAAAAATGTGGTCGCTAGGTATGGTTTGCCAGATATTGACTTATTTGCATCCAGATTAAACCACCAGTTACCAAAGTATGTTTCATGGGAGCCGGATCCAGGGGCAGTAGCGGTCGATGCATTCTCGCTACATTGGGGTGGTATGTTCTTTTATGCTTTCCCCCCATTCTGCCTCATCAGTCGATGTCTCATTAAGATTGAGCAGGACTCCGCCTCAGGCATTTTAGTAGTCCCCGACTGGCCTACACAACCATGGTTCCCACTCGTTCTGAGACTGATCACACAGCCTTTTATGGTTGTCCCCAAATGTAGCAATCTGTTGGTTCACCCTGTGACAGTGGAGAGTCATCCTTTACATGGTCGTATTAATCTGTTGGTTTGCAGATTCTGAAAAGACCGTTCCTGGGGCTCGGACTGTCAGGTCGTATGGTGGATGTGATCACTGCGGCCTGGAGGGATGGTACTAAGAAACAATACATATCTCATATCAAGAAATGGGAGATTTTCTGCTTACAGTCAAATATTTCCTATCATTCTGCAAGCATATCTGATGTATTGGAGTTCCTAGCCACATTATATTTTGATGAGCAACTAAGTTATAGTACCATCAATAGTGCCAGGAGTGCCTTATCGTCCTATTTATGGCAGGGATCGGGACAACATTCTGTTGGGTCTCATCCATTAGTATCCCGGTTTATGAAGGGTATTTTTAACTGTAATCCTCCTAAGCCTAGGTATACGGAAATCTGGGATGTGAGCATAGTTCTCACACTACTTCGTCAATTGGCTCCAATTACATCTCTGTCTTTGCAAAGACTAACTCTTAAAATAGTCATGCTCATGGCGCTCGTTTCAGCGCAACGTGTCCAGACGTTGCAAAAATTACGACTGGACAGCATGGTTTCTTCTGTAAATAACATTACATTTTATGTTTATGATTTAATCAAGCAGAGTAGGCCAGGGACGTCTGGGATCAAACTGAGCTTTATGGCATATCCCATTGATCTACGGCTATGAGTAGTTACGCACCTACGACAGTATATCGAGGTCACTAAGAGTCTTAGAGGCTCCGAAATTATGATGCTCATCAGTCACAAAAAAACTCATAAGAAGGTGTCGGTTCAGATCATTTCTAGGTGGCTAAAACAAGTTTTAGATTCTGCTGGCATGGACATTGATGTTTTAAAATCTCACTCCACCAGGGCAGCATCAACATCAGCAGCGAGGGCGCTGGACGTCCCTTTAAACCAAATCCTCGCGGCCGCAGGATGGTCCAATGAAGGGACATTTCAACATTTTTATAATAAACCTGTCCTCACGCCGGAAGTATTTGGGCATTCTATTTTGAGTTCTGTTTTATAATTTTCCCCTGGGAGAGCGGGGTCGTTATTGTTTTTGTTTTGTTTATTAAAACATTAACATGTATACTTTGAATTATGTTGAATACATTATTTCTTCATCCTGTGTCAACTGAGGCAGTGTGTCGTATCGATTTACATCTGCGGCATGAAATCACAGAGCTTTGAAATCTTCACAGAATCACTCACGTGACTCCGAAGTAAAATAGTAAGATTAAACGAGAACTTACCAGTTTGAAGTTTGATCTTTATTTTATGAGGAGTTACGGTAAGCGATTACGTGCCCACCGCTCCCGGCCCTCATATCACAAAGGTCATCTGGTAGTTCTAATCTTTGAGTCTTACAATGTTACTTCGACTGTTGTTACCTGTGATTTCACACCGCTGTTTTGAAGATTGTTCTTCAAAGTTCATTTCACTTGCACTTTATGTGCAATGTGACAAATAAAACCATATTGTATTGTATTGTATTGTATTGACGCGCATGCGCCCTGGCGGGGCTTCTTCACGTAATCGCTCACCGTAACTCCTCATAAAATAAAGATCAAACTTCAAACTGGTAAGCTCGTTTAATCTTACTATTTCTGCCCTCAGTCCTTAGTCTTTTTTTCCCCCAAGTCAAGTTGAGTTTACTGTCTTATCCATAAGTGCGATGAGGTACAGGTACAATAGAACGTTTGCTTCCAGTAACATTACAGGCATGTAGACAACACACTGATCATAAATTATACAAGACAGCGAATAGAAAAAGGCTGACCATACACAATTTGAACCAAGTCAATGGTAGTGTAAAAGATGGTCTATAGTGTTCAGTTGCTGAGGTAGGATTAGGGGTGTGCATATTACAAGAAAGTAGCTGTTCCTGAACCTGGCTTCTGTACCTCCTGCCCCAAGCAGCATCGAGAATAGAATACAAGTCACAAGTCTCAGTGAAACTATTTGCTTGCATACCTTGCCAAAGTATGCAAATAGTCGCCTATAAAGGGCGCTTACAAAGTTACAGATTCCCCCGCCCCCCCACCCTTTGTTCTTCACCCCCACCCCGGTCCCTCACGGCGGTCCCTCACGGCGGTCCCCATTGTCCATTGTTCTTCCCCTCCCCCTCATGGCGGTCCCCCGACGCTGTGTCCTCCTTTGTTCCTTTCCATTGGCAGTGATGTCCTCACTCCTGCGTGTCCGTCCTCATCTGTCGGTTGGCGCCATCAAAGGCCGCGCACCAATCTCTCCACTAATGCTGCCGGGTCCTCTCCAGACGCCTACATGGTGCCGACCCAGACCTCAGCCGTGGGCTCCGTCGACCCAGGCACCGATGGCCGCAGGCTCCTGCGGCCCGCGAGGTCCAGCCCACCGCGAGTCCCGGGCTCTGATCAGCGAAGCTCTGACCCATGAGAACCGCGGCGTGAGGCTCCGGCCTCGGCTTCTCAGCTGCAGCCGCTGCACCTCCAGAAGGCTTTTGCTGCTCGTGGCAGCTCTGAAAGGCCCAAGAGGGCATGGCCCAGATGGTGGGGATCCTGGATGATAGATGCCACCTTCTTGAGGCAGTGTAGATACTTTTGGTGAAAAGGAGGGCTGTGTCTGTGATGAACCATGCTGAGTCCACCACTGTATGCAGCCTCTTATATTCCTGTGCATTGGAATTGCCATACAAGGCTATGATGTAGTTAGTCAAGATACATTTCCGAGTAACATTACATGACTCCTCTTTGAATCAAATAGTAAAATAAATAAGGATATTCAGTGTCTTTGTAACTAACAGTGTCTGAAGAAGTGCCCTGATCTAAAATGTCACTTATTCATGTTCTCCAGCGATGTAGCCTGACCCATTCCATTACTCCAGCATTCTGTGTCTTTTTCTGTTAACCAGCATCTGCAGTTCCTTGTGTTTCCAGAATCCTTAACATATTTTGGAATCCATGACCGTTGCTATTCCTTTTGTATTTTGCATCATAAAGGAAAATGTTCTGTTACAGCCCCTGTGTTTAATCCTTAAATGTTAACATTGTCCATCTAACAATGTGCCTTTCAATGAAGTTTCATTTTCTATCAAAACCATCTCAATCCTCAAATCTTTGTAGCTTCCTTTGATTAAATTTTAGACCCTTGTTTTGCGTTAAACTACTTCACATTCTTTCTTAATGAAGAGTTCTATCACGTTATGGTCACTCTTCCCCAGATCAGGGTACCTCCAGACTTATGGGGCTGTCCCACTGTACGAGTTAATTCAAGAGTTCTCCCGAGTTTCCTCTGATTCGAACTCAGAGAATTGCAGTAATAGCCGCTCGTAGGTACTCGGGGCTCTCGTGGGCATTTTTCAACATGTTGAAAAAAATTTCAACATGTTGAAAAATCTTCACGAGTCTTCCCGAGCTTATCGCGTTTCCCGAGTACCTGCCGTTAACGTTACGAGCCGCTAAGAGATGTCCCGAGCTCCGATGTACCTGCTATGTACATTCTACGTGCTTCCACGAGTTTGATTTTTTTAAAACTTGGGAGAGCTCTTGGGTGAACTCGTGCAGTGGGACAGGCCCATTAGTTATTCCAATAGCGCTTAAATGCCCCTAGCATTTTACTGTGCAAGCTTGGAACCATCCAAAAGGTTGCTGCCCCTGTCTTAACTTATATGGAGTCCTGTACGCCCATGTGCTTGCTGACCCACAGCTGGGCAATATTTCTGTCTTTTAGAAATGATCTTTGTTTTCACATTGTCTTGCTCTTCCCTACCTTTGTTACTTCCATTCTGTCAGATACCTGCATCCTTCCAATTTCAGTTCTCATCACTTCATCAGTGTTGTCCATGCCACCAGCTACCAAGCCTCTAAGCTTTGGATTCCTTCCCAGAACCCCTGCATTTCTCTAAATCTATTTTTTTTCCTTTTAAGGAACTCATTAAGGCCATCTGCTTGACTAACTATTTGGCCATATAGTATCATCTTGTGAGACTGTCACATTTCTTTTCAGGAATTGTGCCTGTGAAGCAACAGGGGGGATGTTTTGCTGCCATATGAATAAATATTGTTTTTATGTTGGTTAATTATAAATTAGCAACATGAAATCAAAGTATCGCACAAAAGTAAGAGCAGAACATTTAACTCTGAAATGTGAATTGATGCATCGGTAATAATAATAATAATAATAATAGATTTTATTTATATAGCGCTTTTCAGGACTCAAAGTCGCTTTACAATTGAGGGTCAGGAATAAACAAAACAAAATAGAGCAGTAAGACAGAGGGGAGGGGAACATGGGACTAAGGGTATGCAGAGCTGAAGAGATGGGTCTTGAGGCGGGACTGGAAGATGGTGAGGGACTCAGAATTTCGGACCGGTTGTGGGAGGGAATTCCAGAGCCTGGGAGCTGCCCTGGAGAAGGCTCTGCCTCCAAAAGTGCAGAGGTTTGATTTTGGAATGGAGAGGAGACCAGCTGATGTGGATCTGAGGGACCGTGAGGGTTGGTAGGGGGAGAGGAGGTCAATGAGATAAGGGGGGGGGGCAGGTTGTTGAGGGCTTTGTAGGTGAGGACCAGGATTTTGTAGGTGATCCGGTGGGAAATGGGAAGCCAGTGAAGTTCTTTGAGAACTGGGGTGATGTGGTGCCAGGATTTGGTGTGGGTAATGAGTCGAGCGGCTGCATTTTGGACCAGTTGGAGTCGTTTGATGCTGCTGGAATTGATTCCGAAAAGAAAAAAGTTACAGTAGTCCAGTCGGGAGGAGATGAAGGCATGGATGAGTCTTTCAGCAGTGTGAGAGACGATCTGATTTTTGCAATGTTGCGGAGGTGAAAAAATGATGTTTTGACAACATGGCGGATGTGAGGCTCAAGGGAGAGGGTTGAGTCAAGGATCACGCCAAGGTTGCGTGCCTGAGGAGATGGGGAGACAGTGGTGCCGTCAATAGTGAGAGTGGGGTTGTTAATTTTAGTGAGTGTTGATTTGGAGCCAATGAGGAGAAATTCTGTTTTGCTACTGTTTAATTTAAGGAAGTTGAGTTGCATCCAAGATTTGATGGCTGATCATGCTGTAGTATAACGAGCAGGTACAACGTAGAGATTTCTACAGTCTGAGCATTCAAATCACAGTAATTATTCCATCAAAATGAATGCTGCAACAATATCTTTCTGTCACAATAAGGATTTTGCCTGGCCCACAGACTTCATGTGTCTATGTGTCTGTGGGCCAGGCAGTGAATTCTTATTTTTGAAAGAATTATCACGTGCATTATCCAAATATTTAACTTCAGAGAATCTAGATACGAGATCATTCAATGTGAAATGAAAATAACAAATGCAAACTGTGATCAATTATAGAATAGCACGCCAATGCCAAAAGATTAAAAGGAATGGAACAATAACAACATTGAGCAGTTCAGGTGCAAATTAATTGATTGAAAGATAATGGATGGAAATGGGCACTTTGGCCCACCGAGTCCACGTTGACCATCGATCACCCGTTTACACTGGTTCTATGTTATCCCACTTACACATCCACTCCCTACACACTAGGGGCAATTTTACAGAGGCCAATTAACCTACAAACTCACACATCTTTAGGATGAGCACCCGGAGGAAATTCATGTGGTCACAGGGAGAACGTGCAAACTCCACGTGGACAGCACCCAAAGTCAGAATCAAACCAAGTCTCCTGCGATGTGAGGCAGCGGCACTACCAGCTGCACTACTGTGCTATCTTCAAAAATATATTTCAAAGAAGGAGGAGAACATTGATAATGAAAATATTTAAGTTTTTTATTTTATTATAAGATTTATAGAATACAATAAACATAGAGTAAATGTTAAATCTATTCAAATAGTTCATAAGAACATAATAGAAAACTACAGAAAAAATATCGGAGATATTGTGTGATGGCAGAGCCTCTTGCAACGGACGATCATAAAATTGCAGATGCACCTTCAACATTTGGATAAAAATCACAGATTGTGTCCCTGGAATTTTCCATCTAGCATTTATCAGCATAACAGCCAATGGAAGGAAATTCCACTATGTATTTTTATGAAGTTTGGCCATGAAGAAACTACAAGAAGAGACTTGCTCAAATTTGGGAGATTTTAGGTATGTGACTGCTAGATGATGTTTATTATTAAACCAACAAAGAAGTGAATAGAAGACTAGAAACAGAGATACGGTATTGGCATATGGAATGCCCCACTGAAATATGTGGTGCAAAAATAATTCAGAATTGCTCTTACAGGAAACTATATAAACATTTGTAAAGAAAACATTTATAAAGAAAGCTGCTTGGATCAGACAGGATAGTACAGTTCAGAGAATGATCATTTCATGAGTATTTAAGGATTATATAGCATGAAACCAAGAAGAGCAAGGTTTCCAAATATGCAATCACAAGGGATGCACATATAAACATGAAACATATAAGATTGTTAAGGGCTTGGACACACTAGAGGCAGGACACAAGTTCCCGATGTTGGGGGAGTCCAGAACCAGGGGCCACAGTTTAAGAATAAGGAGTAAGCCATTTAGAACGGAGACGAGGAAACACTTTTTCTCACAGAGTGGTGAGTCTGTGAAATTCTCTGCCTCAGAGGGCGGTGGAGGCAGGTTCTCTGGATGCTTTCAAGAGAGAGCTAGATAGGGCTCTTAAAAATAGCGGAGTCAGGGGATATCGGGAGAAGGCAGGAACGGGGTACTGATTGGGGATGATCAGCCATGATCACATTGAATGGCGGTGCTGGCTCAAAGGGCCAAATAGCCTACTCCTGCACCTATTGTCAAAGAGTAGCAGATCAGACATTTGAAGAAGGGGACAAGATTCAATTAAGTAGTTCAGTCAGTTGGGATGAGGCCACAAATAAAAGGACATGGGGTCTTGTAATTCACTGTGCTGGAGGACAAGTTGTTAATGTGGATTAGTGAAGGAGGGAGTGAGGGGTAAACAGGAAACAGTAGCTGGAAAGTCTAGAGAATGAATGGAACTAAATTCCATGGAAATCACCATCACCATCAAATGGTGCATTGTTCTGATCTTTCAAGAATCTGTAATATGTTTAAGCATTATTATTGATTAATCCTAAAATGTAATGCATGTTAATCGGTGGAATATCAATGAGTTGACTGAAGTTGCTGCGTTAGCAGTTTTTTTTATTATGCTATCAGTATCCAAGTTTCACACGTTTTAATTATGATACCAAAAAAAAAGTTGTTGAGAGAAAATTTGTTGCAAAATGGCAACTTTAGTAAATAATGCCTTTCTATTAATCACGCTCAGTTCTTTCTATCCATCACTCCTGACCTGTCTAATCAACATTGACTTCTGGTCATCTAATGTAATGTGTTATAAATCCCCATGTCCTAATACATTTGTGGATTCATCACAATTAACCTTCGCTCCTGCACCCAATCTTGTCCTTTCTTTAAGTGTCAGTGATGGTTAAAGGGATGATCGACACAAAATGCTGGAGTAACTCAGCCGGACTGGGGAGACTTTAAACTAGAATGGTTGGGGGGAGGGACTCAAATAGAGAAAGCTAGTGGAAAATGTGGGAGGCAGGAGGCAGAGAAGGGAAGCACTCGGACCCAAAATGTAGGGGAGAAAGAAGAAAAAGATAATAAACAGATAATAAGTGGTGGTGGGTTTCTTAAATGTGTATATTTTAATGCTAGGAGCATTGTAAGAAAGGTGGATGAGCTTAGAGCCTGGATTGACACCTGGAAGTATGATGTTGTGGTGATCAGTGAAACATGGTTGCAGGAGGGCTGTGATTGGCAAATAAATATTCCGGGATTTTGTTGCTTCAGGGGTGATAGAATTGGAGGGGCAAGAGGTGGGGGTGTTGCATTGCTTGTCAAGGAAGATATTACAGCAGTGCTTTGGCAGGATAGATTAGAGGGCTCGTCTAGGGAGGCTTTTGGGTGGAACTGAGAAATGGGATTTAGGCCATTTGGAAGAGTGGGCTGAAAGATGGCAGATGGAGTTTAATGCTGACAAATGTGAGGTGCTACATCTCGGCAGGACAAATCAAAATAGGACGTACATGGTAAATGGTAGCGAATTGAGGAATGCAGTTGAACAGAGGGATCTAGGAATAACTGTGCATAGTTCCCTGAAGGTGGAATCTCATGTAGATAGGGTGGTAAAGAAAGCTTTTGGTGTGCTGGCCTTTATAAATCAGAGCATTGAATATAGAAGTTGGGATGTAATGTTAAAATTGTACAAGGCATTGGTGAGGCCAATTCTGGAGTATGGAGTACAATTTTGGTCGCCTACTTATAGGAAGGATGTCAACAAAATTGAGAGAGTACAGTGGAGATTTACTAGAATGTTGCCTGGGTTTCAGCAACTAAGTTACAGAGAAAGGTTGAACAAGTTAGATCTTTATTCTTTGGAGCGCAAAAGGTTAAGAGGGGACTTGATAGAGGTCTTTAAAATGATGAGCGGGTTAGACAGAGTTGACGTGGATAAGCTTTTCCCATTGAGAGTAGTGAAGATTCAAACAAGGGGACATGACTTGAGAATTAAGGGACAGAAGTTTAGGGGGAACATTAGGGGGAACATCTTTACTCAGAGAGTGGTAGCTGTGTGGAATGAGCTTCCAGTGGAAGTGGTGGAGGCAGGTTCGATGTTATCCTTTAAAAATAGATTGGATGGGTATATGGACGGGAAAGGAATGGAGGGTTATGGTCTGAGTGCAGGTAGATGGGACTAGGGGGTAGTATTTATTAAAAAAAAAAAAAAAATTAATTAAAAAAAAATGTTCGGCACGGACTTGAAGGGCCGAGATGGCCTGTTTCCGCGCTGTAATGGTCATATGGTTATATGGACAGGCAGCATCTCTGGAGAGAAGGGATAGGTGACATTTCAGGGCCGAGACCAAAGGGATGGCCTGTTCCATTGGGACACTTAAATGTCATATTAATGTTGTGCAATTGGCAGCACTTATGTAAACAGCTGCAATCTTGGAATTCAGTCCTTAAAGAGCCACCACTTCTGTCAGAGTGCGGCCATACGCAAATTGGAGGAATAACATCTCATATTTCGCTTGGGCAGCTTATAACCCAGCAGTATGCCTATTGATTTCTTTAACTTCAAGTAACCCTTGCATCCCCTCTCTCTCCATCGCTCCCGCACCTGTCATTGTACTAGCTTCAAAGTCGTCTTGTTGAGTCTCATTGTCTGTAATTCATTTTTGCCTAGCCTGCAGCTAACAATGATCTGTTTCCTTTATCATCGTCACTTTTTGCATTTCTTTCATTCATTTGTTCTATATCTCTCTGTATCACCGTCTATATCTCTTGTTTCACTTTTACCTGACTCTCAGTCTGAAGAAGGGTCTCAACCCGAAACGTCACCTGTTCCTTGTCTCCAGAGATGCTGTGTGACCTGTGAGTTACACCAGCTTTTTGTGTCTACCACTTCTGTTAGTTGTATTGAATGATGCTGTGTGACAAATGAATGCAGCTGATCAAGAAGAAGGGGGAGCATATTTCACAATTCACTCAGATAATGGAGATAAGCAGGACGAGAGATGGATTGTGTGGGGGATGGCCACAGATACCGTCTAGGGCCACAGCTAGGCTCTCTCAGCAAGTATGTCCTTGCAACATCGCTGCTCGGAAAACTTTTATCTTTGTATAAAGAATGAATATCTGAGCAATGAGAATATCTGCATTGCCAGCAAGTCTTTGTGCCCAAAACAAAACGCTTGAGGAGTTCAGTGAGTCAGGCCGTGGAGCGAATGGACAGATGACAACTTGGACAAGGCTTTTGAAGTAGGGAGAGAGGTGGGTGGGCAGCAAAGTCTGGATAGTGATAGGTGAGGAGAGTGATTGGCATTTTGGTGGAATGTGACAAAGGCTAGAGATGAAAAGCCTTCTGTCATCAATTAATTCTCTCCACAGATGCTGCCTGACCCACTGTGTTTCTCCAGCACTTTGTTTTTTTGCTCGAAATTTCAGCATCCTAAATATCCTGTCTCTCCAAACTTTGTGCCCAGTTTGTCTCACTTCTGGACTGCAGGAAAAATAGATGGAGTTATCGCTTGGAGTGTAGGTCATAATGAGCCCCCCAGTGAGCAGCAAGCTGAGAGGTGTGTAGATATGACATAGGGTTGTAGCAGAGGTCTGGAATGATCACAAGGCCAGGAATACTGATGGTGACCTGGACAGTAAAAAAAAAGGCACAAAGTGCTGGAGTAAATCAGCAGGTCAGAAATCATCCCTGGAGAATGGAAAGGTGACATTTTGGGTCAGAATCCTTCTTCAGACTGATCCATGACAGTGACTGAGGCAGCAGTCTGGCCCTGTGAGTGGTGTCAAAATAAGTCACTAATCACAGTGAGGACTGTCTCACTGATGAACAGCTTCTGGGGATCAAGAGAGTGGTCGGTAGATAGTTAATTAACTCAAGTTAAACTTCATTTAAGCAAATTCAACTCCAGCTTTCAGTCGAAGAATTTGAAAGGATCTGAAATGATTCTAAATTGCATACCCAGAATCGACTGAGCCTTTGTTATATCTATCAATACATCTATCTTCATTCTTGCATCTTGATGCACAGATTTTCAAGTTGGGAAAAGGAGAAGTACAACGGGATCTGGGGGTCCTTGTTCACCAGTCAATGAAAGTAAGTATGCAGGTACAGCAGGCAGTGAAGAAAGCGAATGGCATGTTGGCCTTCATAACGAGAGGAGTTGAGTATTGGAGCAAAGAGGTCCTTCTGCAGTGTACAGGGCCCTAGTGAGACAACACCTGGAGTATTGTGTGCAGTTTTGGTCTCCAAATTTGTGGAAGGAAATTCTTGCTATTGAGGGAGTGCAGCGTAGGTTCACAAGGTTAATTCCGGGGATGGCGGGACTGTCATATGCTGAGAGAATGGAGCGGCTGGGCTTGTATACTCTGGAATTTAGAAGGATGAGAGGGAATCTTATTGAAACATATAAGATTATTAAGGGTTTGGACACGCTAGAGGCAGGAAACATGTTCCCGATGTTGGGGGAGTCCAGAACCAGGGGCCACAGTTTAAGAATAAGGGGTAAGGCATTTAGAACGGAGATGAGGAAACACTTTTTCACCCAGAGAGTTGTGAGTCTGTGGAATTCTCTGCCTCAGAGGCTGGTGGAGGCCGGTTCTCTGAATACTTTCAAGAGAGAGCTTGATAGGGCTCTTAAAGATAGCGGAGTCAGGGGATATGGGGAGAAGGCAGGAACGGGGTACTGATTGTGGGTGATCAGCCATGATCACATTGAATGGTGGTGCTGGCTCGAAGGGCCAAATGGCCTACTCCTGCACCTATTGTATATTGTCTATTGTCCATTTTATTTGTTTGGTGGGGAGCAAGAGTCCAGATTCTGAACGCATTGAGAATGCAGCCTTGGGGCAGGGCCAGTGGAGTGGAAGGGGATGGATCCAGCATCAAGAAACTAGTACCTCCAGCAGCATCTCCATCATTTCTTGTCATATTATAAGACTTCCAAGCTTAAATAAAACAGTAAAATATATGGGCTACAGAAATGAGTGCAAAAATAATGCTGAACTTGCAAAGACAACTGAATATTAAGCATGAGCTCTATGTGGGGCAAGCAATGAAGCTGCAGAGTGCTGTTGTCCAACCAGGCAATTAATTGAGTTTGCATGCAATTGTGCCTTTGAAACACTGGTTTCAATGGTCTGAGGTTGGCGGGCTAGAATAGGATCATATTTGTAGTGCATTGAGTGCAAAGAGAGAAACACGCTTCCAGCAAAGACTTAAAAGACAAAGCGGTCAATAATGCAGCACTGACACTGGCTGTGTTTGAATCCATTGATTGATGAGGCTAGAACGTATTAACAAATAGAGGCTGTGCACAGGGGATTTCATCTGAACCATTCTATCTGCAATGACAAGCTGTTGGCATACAACAATAGATAATCCAGTTTTCAGGGAAATTTAATTCAATTTCATTCACTTTCTGTTGTGCATTGACTCGAGTCCAAATGTAATCTACTGCATAATTACTGTTACTCAGGAGAGTAAGTATGTAACAAACGAAAAGAACCCTTTCACAGTGTTTCTGTATAAATGAATCACAGATTAAGTTTCTGAACAGAGAGGGAACATTTTTTAAATGGATAAACCTAGAAATGTATCTTACAAAACAAAACCCATGGCACATCAGATTGAGCAAAGGTAACATGGATAGTTTGATCTTAGGCTGTCTGTAATCATTGATCAGTGCTTGTTCATCATTTTCAAAGATCACCTTATTGTGCTCTCAAATGGGGGGGAAAAGGCTTCAGAAAGAGACGAGGGGGTTTTGGACAGGTTACAGTATATGGTTACAGATTTAAAGGGAAAGATTAAGTACAAAAAAGCAATGTTGCAATATGAGGAATAATAAACTGAATGTGACAGGAGAGGATGATGAGATTAATTCTAGTAATGCATCACTGAACAAAGTAAAAAACATTCTAAAATGGTCAAGAAAAAAACCAATGTTGTTATATCCAAACAGATGAAGCAACTGCAACAAACTAAAAGTAATGGCACAATGGAAAATAAATGTGTTTAACCTGACAGCCATCATAAAGACTCAGCTGCACGGTAGCCAAAGTAGAGAATTAATGATTTCAGGGTACTTGATTAACAAGGTCAAATTTGGAGAAGGGTGTAGGAGGGTAAATCAACAGGGAGCGTTGATACCAACGACTGACAAATGAACAGAAAAATCATCTTTGTTTATTAGCACAAGAAGTAGAATCAGTAATGGCGGAGATAAGAGATAACAAGAGACAACAAAAAAATACAGCAGAGATGGGTCTGTTGGCCACCTAACAACAGGCTCATTGTTAGAGAAACAATTCACCAACTGATATAACAGTCAGGGCGAACTTCAGTCATCACTGCTACTGGGAATGTTGGATTAAGAAGGAAGACAGTTTTCCAGAAAGATATCATCTGGAAAAAAAGGTTAACTGAGACCTTATCATGCATATTATTATTATTATTATTGTGTTAATTAGTAATCTTATAATAAAGGATGCCAGAAAATAAGTGATGAAAACATTGTAGACTTTCGTATTCATTTTGAGAGTGAGTTTCAACCCAATCTAGAGTCTAGTGTTTAAATAAACCCTGTAGATTTGAGAGGTTAATTGAATAAAGTAGGCTACAAGATTAAAAAGGTTAATTAGTGGATAAACTATGACAAATATTTGAAGAAATATATCAGAATTCTACATGAATGAGATTTCTATCAAGAAATAAACTCTTTCTACAAAAGGTAATCTTTCCATTGTTAACCAAGCAGGTTAAGCTAGAAATCAGCAACATTTCCATGGCAGCCATGGGACAAATCTGTCTCTGTCAGCTAGAGAATTGTGCATCTGGTCCAACCAAATTCTGGCTGGCGCAACTGGTTGTCTTTTTGCAGCATTATGACCACAATGCTGGAGTAACTCAGCGGGACAGGCAGCATCTCTGGATAGAAGGAATGGGTGACGTTTCAGGTCGAGACCCGTCGACCCAAAACCTCACCCATTCCTTCTCTCCAGAGATACTTCCTGTCCTGCTGAGTTACTACACCATTGTGTGTCTGTCTTCGGTATAAACCAGCATCTGCAGTTCCTTCCTACACATTAAATGGGTGGCTACAGTTTCTCACATGCTTTCCCGTGAGAAGAGAATTGGGGTTGCTAGTGGGAATGGTTAATCTGGAATAATCTCTAAGTAGCATGGCTACGCTGGGTGGTCAGTATCTCTTGGAGTGACTCTGGAGAGGACGAGTGGTGGCAGGGGGAAGCCTGTCTCGCACTAGGGAAGACCAAGCTGCCGGCTAGCATGCTATATTTAAGAGGGAGTTAGATGTGGCCCTTGTGGCTAAAGGGATCAGGGGGTATGGAGAGAAAGCAGGTACAGGATACTGAGTTGGATGATCAGCCATGATCAAATTGATTGGCGGTGTAGGCTCGAAGGGCCGAATGGCCTACTCCTGCACCTATTTTCTATGTTTCTATGTTTCTATGATACAGGAAAAGGTGGGGTGGGGAGGGGGGGACAGGAGTCTGGTGGGGTGTGGGAAAGAGACAGAGAAGTAAAGGAAAAGGGAAGTTCAACGGACATTATGAGCAAAGGGGTGAGTGAAGTGGAAAGATCTGAAGGTGCCTGAGAGGTGATTGGATATGTGCAGTCTGATGAAAGAGAATAGATTGATTTGGGATGGGGTAGGGGAGCTGAGGAAGAAGATGTGTGTGTGTGTGTGTTTTTGTTGTTGTGTTTTTTTGTGTATTTGTTATCGTGTTTTGGTACACATGGCCCCATCGCACCAGTGCTTTGACAGCAGAGAAAACACAAGTCCATTACAAATAATACAGCTGAGCTGATGAATTGACTGTTTATCAATGCACAGACATTGCCTGACTTGCTGAGTATTTCCACCATTTTCTATTTTCATTACAACTAAAATAGCTGTGTTCATAATTGTTGATTCAAATCTACAAAACTATTCTCATTGTGCATCCTCATATTTAAATCAATTTGTTTCTCCTCTTGCTATTTGTTTCAGCTGAACAAATCTTTCGATTTCTCTGTTCTTCTGAAACTAAATTCTTGTGCAAGAATATTCCCTTTTCTCCCTTTTCCCTCCGTTCAGCTCCCTAAATCCAACATTCCAGATTTCCAGGTTATTCAGTCGATAAATGTGGTAGCTTTTTAATTCTCTTCTATTTTTAAACCTACATTAAAGTTATTAACTTCCAATTTCAATTTGAAAAAAATCAATGTATGGATATAGTCAGGCAGAGAGGAGCTAACTTCAGAGAGCTGAAAAGTTTTCATTCACCGATATGTTTGGAAGTAAGACACTAGATAACCTGTGGGAGTCCTTTAAAGAGGTGGCGGAGTTTGTGCGTTCTCCCCGTGACCACGTGGGTTTTTTCTGAGATCTTCGGTTTCTTTCCACACTCCAAAGAAGTACAAGTTTGTAGGTTTATAGGCATGGTATGAATGTAAATTGTTGCTAGTGTGTGTAGGATAGTGTTAGTGTGGGGGGAGCACTGGTCGGCAAGGGCAAAAAACGAGATATCGAGTTGAAATAAGACAGGAGGAAGAGGCTTTAATAAATATCAAGCTCACGGTTATGCAGAGAAACAAGGTGAAGATGGCTATAAAAATAACTGATAAAGAAAGTAAGCGAGGGAGAATGAGAATAAATTAAAAGGTAATATGAGAAGGAGGCAAAACTCTGTGATAAACATCTAATACAAAAAGGATTGTCAAAGAAGGGGAAGGATATTAAAATACAAAATAGGGTGTTCCTTTGTGAAAAGGAAGGCATGGCTGAAATAGACAATAGACAATAGACAATAGGTGCAGGAGTAGGCCATTTGGCCTTTCGAGCCAGCACCGCCATTCAATGTGATCATGGCTGATCATCCCCAATCAGTACCCCGTTTCTGCCTTCTCCCCATATCCCCTGATTCCGCTATTTTTAAGAGCCCTATCTAGCTCTCTCTTGAAAGCATCCAGAGAACCTGCCTCCACTGCCCTCTGAGGCAGAGAATTCCACAGACTCACCACTCTCTGTGAGAAAAAGTGTTTCCTCGTCTCCGTTCTAAATGGCTTACTCCTTATTCTTAAACTGTGGCCCCTGGTTCTGGACTCTCCCAACATCGGGAACATGTTTCCTGTCTCTAGCGTGTCCAAACCCTTAACAATTTAATATGTTTCAATGAGATCCGCTCTCATCCTTCTAAACTCCAGAGTGTTCCAGCCCAGCTGCTCCATTCTCTCAGCATATGACAGTCCCGCCATCCCGGGAATTAACCTTCTAAACCTACGCTGCACTCCCTCAATATCAAGAATGTCTTTCCTCAAATTAGGGGACCAAAACTGCACACAATACTCCAGGTGTGGTCTCACTACTGCCGAAGGACCTCTTTGCTCCTATATTCGATTCCTCTTGTTATAAAGGCCAACATGCCATTCACTTTCTTCACTGCCTGCTGTACCTGCATGCTTACTTTCATAGACTGATGTACAAGGACCCCCAGATCCCGTTGTACTTCCCCTTTTCCCAACTTGACGCCATTTAGATAGTAATCTGCCTTCCTGTTTTTGCTACCAAAGTGGATAACCTCACATTTATCCGCATTAACCTTCATCTGCCATGCATCTGCCCACTCCCCCAACCTGTCCAAGTCACCCTTCATTCTCATAGCATCCGCCTCACAGTTCACTGCCACCCAGCTTTGAGTCCTGCAAATTTGCTAATGTTACTTTGAATCCCCTTCATCCAAATCATTGATGTATATTGTAAATAGCTGCTGAGTCCCAGCACCGAGCCTTGAGGTACCCTACTAGTCACTGCCTGCCATTCTGAAAGGGACCCGTTAATCCCTACTCTTTGTTTCCTGTCTGCCAACCACTTCTCTATCCATGTCAGCACTCTACCCCCAATACCATGTGCCCTAATTTTGCCCACTAATCTCCTATCAAATGCTTTCTGAAAGTCCAGTTACACTACATCCACTGGCTCTCCCTTGTCCATTTTCCTAGTTACATCTTCAAATAATTCCAGAAGATTAGTCAAGCATGATTTCCCCTTCGTAAATCCATGCTGACTCGGACCGATCTGTTACTGCTATCCAAATGTTCGGCTATCTCATCTTTTATAATTGACTCCAGCATTTTCCCCACCATCGATGTCAGGCTAACTGGTCTATAATTCCCTGTTTTCTCTCTCCCACCTCTCTTAAAAAGTGGGATAACATTACCTACCCTCCAATCCACAGGAACGATCCTGATTCTATAGAACATTGGAAATTATCACCAATGCATCCACGATTTCTAGAGCCACTTCCTTATGCACCCTGGGATGCAGACCATCAGGCCCTGGGGATCTATCAGCCTTCAGTCCCATCAGTTTATCCAACACCATTTTCCTGCCTAATGTGGAGTTCCTTCAGTTCCTCCGTCACCCCAGATCCTCTGGCCACTACTATATCAGAAGATTGTTTGTGTCCACCTTAGTGAAAGCAGATCCAAAGTACCTGTTCAACTCATCTGCCATTTCCTTGTTCCCCATAATAGATTCACCTTTTTCGGTCTTCAAGGGTCCAACTTTGGTCTTAACTAATTTTTTCCTCTTCACATACCTAAAGAACCTTTTACTATCCTGCTTTATATTCTTGGCTAGCTTACCTTCGTACCTCATCTTTTCTCCCCCTATTGTCTTTTTGGTTATCTTCTGTTGTTCTTTAAACATTAGCCAGAGCTACTACACTCCAAACTTTCCGAGTTGACTGTGCCTGAACCCCTCTGTCGGTGGATCACCAGCTTCCTGACAGACAGGAAGCAGCATGTGAGGCTGGGAAAGCACATCTCCGACCCGCAAATGCTCAGCAAAGGAGCACCGCAAGGCTGCGTACTCTCTCCTCTCCTTTACTCTCTCTACACCAACGACTGCACCTCCACAGACACCTCTGTCAAGCTTCTCAAGTTTGCGGACGACACAACCCTGATTGGACTGATCCAGGATGGGGAGGAATCTGCCTATAGACAGGAAGTGTCACAGCTGGCGTCCTGGTGCCTTCGCAACAACCTGGAGCTCAATGCTCTTAAGACAGTGGAATTGATTGTAGACTTTAGGAGAGCTCCCCCTCCCCTCACCCCACTCACCATCAACAACACCACAGTCACATCTGTGGAGTCTTTTAAGTTCCTGGGAACCATCATCTCCAAGGACCTTAAGTGGGGGGGCTACCATCGACTCCACAGTCAAAAAGACACAACACAGGATGTACTTCCTGCCACAGCCAGACATAAAAATTGTTTTTATCCACGAGTAGTTGCTCTACTCAACAGCCAAAAATCTGTCGCCTCCCTTTGATCTGGTATTTATTGGTTCACATGCTTGATCAATGGTGTTTTATCATTAATGTTTTATTATTATTAATTTGTCGTGTTTTCTGAGTGATTCGTAACTGTCACCGTATGTCATGTTGTTACTTGTGGGCGGAGCACCAAGGCAAATTCCTTGTATGTGAATACTTGGCCAATAAACTTACTTACTTACTTACTTACTTACTTACCCGATCCTCTTGCTTTCCGCTCATGTTTGCTACGTTGTACTTCTTTGCTTTAATTTTTATACTGTCCATTACGTCCCTTGTCAGCCATGGTCGTCCCTTTCTCCCCTTGGAATCTTTCTTCCTCCTAGGAATGAACTGATCCTGCACCTTCTGTATTATTCCTAGAAATACCTGCCATTTTTGTTCCACTGTCATCCCTGCTAGTGTATCTTTCCAGTAAACTTTGGCCAGTTCCTCCCTCATGGCCCCATAGTCCCCTTTATTCAACTGCACACTGACACCTCCAATCTACCCTTCTCCCTCTTCAATTGTAGATTAAACCTGACCATGTTATGGTCACAGCCTCCTAATGGCTCATTAACCTCGAGGTCCTTTATCAAATCCAGTTCATTACATAACACTAAATCCAGAATTGCCTTCTCCCGTGTAGGCTCCAATACAAGCTGTTCTAATAATCCATCATGAAGGCACTCTACAAAGTCCCTTTCTTGGGGTCCAGTACCAACCTGATTTTTCCAGACTACCTGCATGTTGAAATCTCCCATAACAACCACAGCATTACTTTTACTACATGCCAATTTAAACTTCCGGATTCAATTTGCGCCCTATGTCCAGGCTACTGTTTGGGGGCCTGTAGATTAGTCCCATTAGGGTATTTTTACCCTTACAATTCCTTAGTTCTATCCATACTGACTCCACATCTCCTGTTTCAATATCACCCCTTGCAAGGGACTGAATTTCATTCCTCACCAACAGGGCAACCCCACCCCCTCTGCCCACCTGTCTGTCTTTTCGATAGGAGGTATAACCTTGAATATTCAGTTCCCAGCCCTGGCCCTCTTGCAGCCATGTCTCAGTAATTCCCACAACATCCTACTTGCCAGTTTCTAACTGAGCCTCAAGCTCGTCCACTTTATTCCTTATACTTCGCGCATTCATATACAGCCCTTTGACCTCCGTATTCACTTCCCCCCCTCGCACGCTCGCAATTGGCCCTGACCTTACTCTGTTTTCCATTCTAGAGCTTTCCTTCCCATTAATTCGAGAATCTTTTGTCATTTTTCCTGAAAATAGTCAAAAGTACTAGGCAAATGACACATGGCAATGAAGGTGGTGGAAATATGGATTGCGTTTCATAAAAAATGATTATATTTCCAAGTGTTTTTTTTGGATGGGATACACTGCTGATGGAACAAAGGGTTAAAATAACAGAGGCTCTGGGTCTGTGACAATTTTTTTAAATGGTGAATATTTAACAACAGGTATAGATTAATTGAATTTGATTAGCATAATTGAATTATTTTATGATGTAACCAAGAGGATTAGAGAAGGTATGCAGTTGATATTGTATATGTGGACATGTATCACATTATGGACTTGTTAAAGTTTAAAGATCATTGGATTAACAGCCAGCACTGATACTAAATTGATGAGAGAGGAAAAAAAGCAAAAATTTAGGATGTTGCTTGTGATGTTGCTGAGATATGGATAATAGTAATCTCCCAAAATTAATACTGTTGGAATAATTAAAGAAGATCCAGAGGATCTCCTGCAACGATTTCCTAAGGCAGAAGATGGACACAAAATGCTGGAGGAGCTCAGCGGGACAGTCAGCAACTCTGGAGAGAATGAAAGGAGAAGTTTTGAGTCGAGGCCCTTCTAAGGCTGACTTGATACAGATCTAATGACATAACCATGTTCCTTTGTGTAAGGAGGGATAAAAGGAACTGCAAATGTCAAGACTTGAATAAAAATGCAAGCGTTGGAGTAATTCAGCAGATCAGGCAACTTCCTGGAGAGAAAGGAAGGTATGACTCTAGTCAATGAAACCCCCCCCCCCCACCACCACTTGACTACCCCCCCCACCACCACTTGACTCCCCCCCGCCACCGCTTGACTCCCCCCCCCCACCACCACTTGACTCCCCCCACCACCACTTGACTCCCCCCACCACCACTTGACTCCCCCCCCCACCACCACTTGACTCCCCCCCCACCACCACTTGACTCCCCCCCCCCACCACCACTTGACTCCCCCCACCACCACTTGACTCCCCCCCACCACCCCCACCACAACCACCACCACCACTTGACTCCCCCCTCCCCACTTGACCCCCCCCACCACCACTTGACTCCCCCCCACCACCACTTGACTCCCCCCCCCACCACCACTTGACTCCCCCCCCACCACCACTTGACTCCCCCCCACCACCACTTGACTCCCCCCCCACCACCACTTGACTCCCCCCCCCCCACCACCACCACTTGACTCTCCCCCCCCCCCACCACCACTTGACTTCAATTTACTTGTGTTTGTTGATGCATATTAGGTAGAATGCTAGCTTGATATTAAGGACACTTTCACCTTGCATCTGAAACCTTTTGGAGCATTTAATTCTGCCTTGATGGGTATTCAAAAGATCTTGGTGAAGCCTAATCTGAATTTTGAAGCAGGTAACTGATGTGTAGGTGATGCTTGATAGCACTGTTGAAGATTTCTGCATTAATCTGGACGATGGTTGAAAATAAGCCATGGAAGCAGTGATGGGTAGGTAGGATTAGCTTTCCTACTGAGAACCGAACAAACTTGGGACAATTTCTCATATTAGTAGGCGGATGCCAGTGTCATAAAGGTACTTCTCCACTTGAGAGGTTATTAATAATAACTGTTGTACAACTCTCCAACAACATGATTGAGAAGGCAAATAAAACAAGTAGTGGAATTACTCAACAGGCCAGACATCTGTGGAGAAACATTCAGAGCTAACATTTCTGGTTACTGACCATTGATCAATGCAGCTGGGATGTTGTTCCTACAGCCTTTGCTGTAACCAATGCACTATGACGATTCTTGACATCTGACCCTGTTTTTGCCTGAGAATTCGCTGTGATGGGACTACCTAGCTCCCTCTGGTTTAGTATTCTTATTTTTTTGTTTGAAGTAGTGTTCAGAAAAACTAAATGGCTTTTAAGATGGCAGGCAAGAATTAAAAACCAAGCTGTGGCTCCAGAAGCACAGGTATCAAACAGGTACACACATTGTTTTCTTGCAGAGTATGTTTTACAACAATCCCAGTAGTTTAATGATGATAATTGGTAAGATTTTTAAAAAATCTTGATTACTTTAAGTACCTAGTTGCTGTTGATGCATTTGTATTTGTGTCACAGAATCCATCATCCAGGTGTTTGAAATATTTAGTCTGGTAACATTATTATTTTGTGATGGCTTCTACATCAATTTTATACATTGACATTTATGAGATGTGAATAGAAATCATCTGGTTGTCTGAATAACAAATTATCAAAAAGCTGCATAACTGCATGTGTCACAAGTTGTTTGGATATAATAATAATAATAATAATAATAAAAGCTTTATTTCAGACAACAGGTCCATAGAACACATCAAACAGTATAAGGAGATACAAAAATACATATAAAATTGCATATTAGCCTATAAGATATACAAGCTATTGCACCAATGCCGTCTTAGCCTAGAAGTGAATCTATGGAAAGCTTTTCAGAGGGCTGACTAGGGCTTCAATTATGTGGTTCTCTGACTTATCCAGGCGACACATAAAACTAAACATCAGCTGTCTTAAGAGTGCCTCACAGGTTGGCACTCTAGTGGACACAAACAATTGACTGGCACTATGCCATCTAGGGACACGAAGTAGCAACCTCATTGCATCATTGTATGCTACCTTGAGCCTCTGCATACTCCTTTTCTTATAATTAGACCACAATTGAGCAGTATATAATGGTGTGATGTAGGTTCTGAACAGTGAACACTTCACAGAGTCAGAGCACATAGAAAACATCCTTATAAGCATGTTAGCTTGAAGATAAATTTTACAGCGCTGTCGGTAGAGGTCTATAGTGTATGAGAAGAAAGCACAACGTTCTTTGATCATGGACTGCTGTTCAACACAACTGCTATCTACTGGAGTTCTCCAAGGCTGGTGTTATGGGGCAGGCTGATGTAATGTTCCTCATTCAAGCACTGTATATCTTTGGAAATCCTAAAACTATGAATTACCTTAGACGATACTCTATTTGATAGAACATCTATTGTTTTATCTTAGGTACACAAAAATGCTGGAGAAACTCAGCAGGTGCAGCAGCAGCATCTATGGAGCGAAGGAAATAGGCAACGTATCGGGCCGAAACCGTTGTTTTATCTTGTGGTTCTCGAGTGTTATGCTAATTGAGAGATGTGGAATGTTGATCCTTCAATTGTTATTTTAAACTTGGAAGCTGAAACATTTATATTATGGTAGTAGTAGTTTGTATCAGCACAGGTCATCCTGCTGCAATTAACCTCATTTTGGTTTTAATTGCTTTGGCTTTTGCACAATTTGAAGTGGTGATAAGCCTGGCCTAACTAAAAGTATCCAATTCAACAGCTGAATTTCATTTTTGTATGTTCGGTTTTCAATCTAAAACCACATTTTAAGTATACTTTGACATTTTACCAAGAAATCGCCCTTTAGGCAACCATCCAAATCCATCACAGGTGATTTTGCATGCTATTTTGAATGGGTTATTTTGTTGCCTTGTGTATGTCCCTGATTTCTTTTCTAAAGCTAATTCAAATTGTGCGAAAGCTATAAATTTCCTAAAGCCATAATTGTTTAAATGCACCAGGATTAGTTATTTATGCAACTGCCTTACTGCAATCAAATGTTGTTGTTTACCATTTAAGATAACACTTAGAGAGATGAGGAATGTTTATCGTTCTCTGCATAAAGCTTCAGCATGAGATAAGGCACAATAGGTGTTCCACCAAATAAGGTCATGCCCCTTTGGTCATGCCCCAGTATTCCAAATTTCCAGGTTTCACAGGTGCAATGAGAGCTATCACTTTGATCACCTTCCCCACTGCCTCAACCCTTTGCTGTCATCTTTGCCAGATGGCTGGTGATGTAAAGAAGAAGGAAAAAAGTTGTTCATTTAAATAGGGCAGTGGCGTAGTTGTAGAACTACTCCCTTACAACACCAGAGACCCAGGTTCGATCCTGACTATGGGTGCTTGTCTGTACGGAGTTGGTACGTTCTCCCGTGACCTGCATGGGTTTTCTCAGAGATCTTCAGTTTCCTCCCATACGCCAAAAGCTTTCATGCTTGTAGGTTAATTGGCTTGTAATTGTCCCTAGTCTGTGAAGGATAGCGTTAATGTGTGGGGATCGCTGGTCGGTGAGGACTCGGCAGGCCGAAGAGCCTGTTTCCGTGCTGTATCTCTAAACTAAACTAAACAAAAAATTTACAGAATGCAATTTCATTGACATCTGAATGAAAAGAAATGTTTTCTGCGTCCATTTCTTCCCAGAGCTTTTTTGTGACTTGCAAGTATAGCTCCAAAAAATTGGCTCTCTGGGAACATTTGAGTGTTTGAATAGCAATTAGGCTGTTGCATAACTAAGCAAACCAAGACCCTGGCCTCCATCACTGTGTATGTATTCTTACCTATTCCAGGATCAGCCAATTTCTCTCATGGTCACTTGCTAAAGGCAGTTAAATTCTTGCCTTTCATTGATTGTTCAAATCAAAGTGGCAGGAGGAGTGGATAGAGAGATGAAAATGCAGGAGGGGGAGGAAGGAACATAATTGAAAAACATGGGAAGGACAGGAAATGAGTTGATGAAGTGCAGCAAAAAGAGTAAAGGGCCTGTCCCACTTGGCGATTTTTTTGGCAACTGCCGGCATCATTGACTGACGTATAAGGTCACCGAAAAATTTGCAGCGTGATGTGGCATGACGCGGCGGTGATGCGGCGTGATGACGTTTGACGCACGGTGTTTTTTTCAAGTGTCGCAACATTTTATTTGTCACCACTGGATTTTGAAATGTTCAAAATCTTTTGGCGACACTGATATGACGCCGGCAGTCGCCGAAAAAATTGCCAAGTGGGACAGGCCCTTAAGGAGTATGTGTAGGAAGGAACTGCAGATGCTGGTTTAAACCGAAGATGGACACAAAGCTGGAGTAACTTAGCGGGACAGGTAGCATCTCTGGAGAGAAGGAATGGGTGACATTTCGGGTCGAGACCCTTCTTCAGAGGAAGGGTCTTGACCCGAAATGTCACCCATTCCTTCTCTCCAGAGATGCTGCCTGTCCCGCTGAGTTACTCCAGCTTTTTGTGTCTAAAAAGATCAAAAGGAAGTTTGTTCTGAAGTGCAGGTGGTGATCTGCTGAGAGGAATACACAGACAAGCAATGGAAGGAAAAATAATATACAAAATGTTGTAATTAACGGGAGGTGCAGTGGAAAATTCTCGTCTGCTGCAAAGAATTGGTGTGCAAATTGTGCAAAGCTACATTGTACCATGGCCTTTAACTTATTGCAAGAGTCTTCCATGTTCATGTTTCCATCAGCATGCTGCCAATGCTGTAAAGATAGACTGGATAAAAACGGGTATTTCCATAGCAACCCTTGGCAACCATATTGCCTGACGCCTATGGTTTTATGCACAGAATTGATATATGGCCATTGTTGTTCAAGTAAAGGGCAAGGACTGGGCCTCCAAAATCTATATAAACAAGTTGTAGACAATGATTAATGGGGACTCTAGATTTATCCATCCAGTGAGAAGTCCACCAGAAGACCAATTGATTAGTACGGGTGTCAGAGGTTATGGGGAGAAGGCAGGAGAATGGGGTTAAGAAGGAGAGATAGATCAGCCATGATCAAATGGCCTAATTCTGCTCCTATCACTTATGACTAGGATATGCAATTTTGCTATTCTTACTCATTTTACCCCCACATTTTTAAAACCACATTTTGCTGGAGCAGTATATCAATGTTTTAATAACGTTATCAGCATATGAATCCTGGGTTGATGTTTTTCTGTACGATAGAATGTAGTGACCTTTTATATCAGTTGGGATAGTAGATGCTGATCTTCCAGAGCAGGGTATATCTCAAGGCAGATTAGCGCTTCTATCCCCGCATAGTAAACAAGATTTATGAGAAATAAGGCCTCTGATTTAATAAGTGATGCAGGCTTTAAAATTTTCCATGGAGTTGCTATGATAGTCAGAGCAAACATGGAATAAAGTCCTTGTGTCAGGAATTATTTCTACATGGTAACTTAACGTTGCTTGGATTGTTATAAGTAAACAGAAACATTTTGGGGTATGTATTGAACTGGGCTTAAGTGATGACAAATTTCACTTCTACACTTAATACCTCTCACGAGGTAACCATTAGTTAGCATTTTTATAAAAGCAATGGTGTATGATATCAATCAGTAAGTAAAATTAATAGCTGGTCTGTACTTAGGAACAATAATATTTGTTGGAGAAGGGAACATGGATAGTTGTTTTTTGGCAGTAACATTAATTCCCTTATTTAGATGTTGGTGAATCCCAGATTGCTTGGATATAAACTTTACGATGTTTGACTGGCCTGGTAAATGTGCGACAATGTGAAATATGTTTTTTTTTTAATTAAACCTGCCTCAAAGCACCCAAAAAATATTAAAATGACTAACTGTGATGTAATTTAAACAAATTTAGAGATGCAGCATGGAAACGGGCCCTTTGGCACTTCGAGTCCATGCAGACAATCAATCACCCGTACACATCAGTTCTATGTTATCCCACTTTCACATCCACTCCCTACACTAAAGGCAATATGCAGAGGCCAATTAATCTACAAACCCACACATCTTTGGGATGTGGAAAGAAACTGGAGCACCTGGAGGAGACCCACGTGGTCACAGCGAAAACCTGAAAACTACACGCAGATAGCACCTACGGTATGGATCGAACTGGGGTCCCTGGCACTTTGAGGCGGCAATACCAGCTGTACCACAGTAACCAAAGACGACCAATTAATTGTAAACTGACTGTATTATGGCACCCCTTATACTTCTTTTTATTACTGCTAAGATACTTCTGCTACACCCACTTCTGCTGCACAATCATCCATTTTATTCCACGGAGGTGTAAACTATATGTATTTCTCCAAGTATCATTGTGGAGATGCAAACTCTAGAATCATTTACAAATCAAATTACATGGGGGGGGGGGTTTGTTTGAATGCCTTTCCCGCTGCAATTACCTTGTGATCGAATAAAACTGAGTGAATCTCGGTGCTATTTAAGCCTTGTGGTAAAAGCTATTTAAGGCTGTGGTAAAAATTTAAACAATACAATTTACGCTGAAATACAGCTGCCGATGGCTGTAGGCAACATTACTATTATTTATGTTCCCAGAGTGAATTGTGCTGTAATCATTTGAACCATATTTATCTATCATGAAAACCAAAAAATTTTATGCACAAAATAGACTTTTCCCTGCAGCTTTTCTCAAACACAGAATGAATAATTATTTCATCTTGTATTCTTCACAGTTAATTGCATCCAAATGTTGCATCATCACATTTAAGCTGCTGTAAGAATTCACTACAACTATGTTTAACAAGACCATCTAAACTGCTAACATTATTTAATGAAACAGAGTTATGGAAATGAATTAATGTCATGCCATACTTTCTCTTGGTTTTCCAAGTATTTGAAATACCTTGGACATGCTTGCATGTTTAGATCTGTATTTGAGAAAAGATTTATTACCCAACCTGAAAATAAACACTCATTTTAATGTGGTTAGCAGGTGTAGCATGTAGGGATTGGAGAGTGCAAGAAGTTTATGTAAGAGTGATCAGGGGGATTTATATTTCAAGACTCATCTATAGGTTGCATGAAACTATTAGAAAACAGTAACTAATCAACATGTAGGGTAACTTTTTCACACAAAGGGTGGTGGATGTATGGAATGAGCTGCCAGAGAAGGTAGTTGAGGCAGGGACTATCACAATGTATAAGAAACAATTAATTACAGATATGAATTGTACCTAGGGACTATTGTAGCTGGGACATGTTGGCAGGTGTGGGCAAGTTGGGCTGAAGGGCCTGCTTCTACACTGTAACACTCTATGACTATAACAGTCAACCTTAAATTGGACCTCGCATTGCAAGCCAATTTATTAAATATTAAATGAACAACTATATAAAAATAGAAGCAATATTGCCTCAAAAAAAAACTGGTTCCACTCTGCCAAAAATGTAATGAAACAAATGCCCCCAACCCTTTTTTTTTCTTGAATCCCAAACAGTATCTACGATAGATACGATACAATATAACTTTATTTGTCCCAGGAGGGAAATTGATTTGCCAAGTCGTAAAACACAAGATACATGAAACATGAAATTAAAGTGACGAGTGGAAAGGATTGGGGATGTGCAAAGATTTGGAGAGGGGGGGGGGGGGGGGGGGAATTGCTTTATGAATTTGCCGGGATCATCAAATGTGGAAATGACAAAATAGTTAGTACTCGCTGAAATAAAGAGAAAAAGCAGTAACAATAGGAAGAAGCAGAAAAGTAACACAAAATGATTAAATGGAAAATATTTCACTGTTATGAAAGATGGACAGTATCTCAGGAGGTTGAAGCTAAGGAGTGTTGAATAACAGCCTTGGTAAAAGATTGCAGTAAGAAAAAAAAAATAGAGACTTGATGCCAGAAATCCTGGATAGCCATGTAAAATGGGTGAAAACAAAGTGATTTATCTACTAGAAATCAAACTGGCAGTTTTAGAACTGCACAGCATAGGAACAGGCCATTTAGGTTGTGACAAAATATATGATTAGTTCACTTGACTCAAAAAGACAGAAGTAGAAATGAGATGGCAGCAAAAGTGAAACCTGTCAGGATTATAGGTTTCAATGTTAAGAAACATTTGTTTGTAGCAGAAGCACAAAATGTGTCTGACACTTAAATTAAGGTGTACTAGACTTGCGCAGTAGTCAAGGAAGATGCAATCAATCAAGTATTGAAAAGAAACATAGTTATAGAGCACTGTATTGTTTAATCAGGTCAGCCAGAAATGCAAACAAGCCCAATTATGTATTTCGAGAAAACACATTGCTGGAGGGACTCAGTTGGTCAAGCAGCATCTGTGGAGAGAAAGGATAGGCATGTTTCAGGTGGGGACCTTTCTTCAGACTTAACAATTATATATTTCTTGTCCTAGAATATAGAAACACTGCAGCACATGAGCAGGCCCTTCAGCCCACAATGTCTGTGCCAAACATGATGTCAAGACCATCAATTATCTGCTTGCACATAATCCAAATCCTCCATTCCCTGCATATGCAACACCTGTCTCTATACCATATAACCATATAACCATTACAGCACGGAAACAGGCCATCTCGGCCCTTCAAGTCCGTGCCGAACATTTTTTTTGTTGTTGTTGTTGTTGTTTTTTTTTGGGGTCTCTGTCCAGGGACCCTGAAAGTCCTTTCAGGTTAGGCAGAGGTTCACTTGCACCTCCTCCGACCTCCTCCAACCTCATCGACTGTATCCGTTGTTCTGGATGTGGACACTTATACACCGGCGAGACAAAACGCAGACTGGGCGATCGTTTCGCGGAACACCTTCACTCAGCCCGCCTGAACATATCTGATCTCCTGGTTGCCGGACACTTTAATTCTCCTTCCCATTCCTACACAGACCTAGGTCTCCTCCATTGTCAGAGTGAAGCTAAACGCAAATTGGAGGAACAGCATCTCATATTTTGTTTGGGCAGCTTAGAGCCTAGTGGTATGAATATTGATTTATGTTTAAGAAAGAACTGCAGTTGCTGGTAAATCGAAGGTAGACACAAAATGCTGGAGTAACTCAGCGGGTGAGGCAGCATCTATGGAGAGAAGGAATTCTCACTTCAGGTAGCCCCGGCATTCCCTCTATCTCTATCCCTCCCCCACCCAAGTCGCACTAGCTTCTCATTTTCAACTTACAAACAGTTAATAGGGTCTGTTTCATTTGTCATCGTTACTTTTTTACATATCCTTCGTTCATTGTTTTTTTATCTCCTCATCATCGTCTATATCTCTCGTTTCCCTTATCCCTAACCTGTCTGAAGAAGGGTGTGTGTGTGTGTGTGTGTGTGTGTGTGTGTGTGTGTGTGTGTGTGTGTGTGTGTGTGTGTGTGTGTGTGTGTGTGTGTGTGTGTGTGTGTGTGTGTGTGTGTGTGTGTGTGTGTGTGTGTGTGTGTGTGTGTGTGTGTGTGTGTGTGTGTGTGTGTCTGTGTGTCTGTGTGTCTGTGTGTGTGTGTGTCTGTGTGTCTGTGTGTCTGTGTGTCTGTGTGTCTGTGTGTCTGTGTGTCTGTGTGTCTGTGTGTCTGTGTGTCTGTGTGTCTGTGTGTCTGTGTGTCTGTGTGTCTGTGTGTCTGTGTGTCTGTGTGTCTGTGTGTCTGTGTGTCTGTGTGTCTGTGTGTCTGTGTGTCTGTGTGTCTGTGTGTCTGTGTGTCTGTGTGTCTGTGTGTCTGTGTGTCTGTGTGTCTGTGTGTCTGTGTGTCTGTGTGTCTGTGTGTCTGTGTGTCTGTGTGTCTGTGTGTCTGTGTGTCTGTGTGTCTGTGTGTCTGTGTGTCTGTGTGTCTGTGTGTCTGTGTGTCTGTGTGTCTGTGTGTCTGTGTGTCTGTGTGTCTGTGTGTCTGTGTGTCTGTGTGTCTGTGTGTCTGTGTGTCTGTGTGTCTGTGTGTCTGTGTGGCTGTGTGGCTGTGTGTCTGTGTGTCTGTGTGTCTGTGTGTCTGTGTGTCTGTGTGTCTGTGTGTCTGTGTGTCTGTGTGTCTGTGTGGCTGTGTGGCTGTGTGTCTGTGTGTCTGTGTGTCTGTGTGGCTGTGTGTCTGTGTGGCTGTGTGTCTGTGTGTCTGTGTGGCTGTGTGTCTGTGTGGCTGTGTGGCTGTGTGGCTGTGTGGCTGTGTGGCTGTGTGTCTGTGTGTCTGTGTGTCTGTGTGTCTCTGTGGCTGTGTGTCTGTGTGTCTGGGTGTGTGTCTGTGTCTGTGTTCGGTTGATGCAGCTCGAGGCTTTCCAGGAGAGTGCCCTCGAGCCTGAAGGTCGAAGACACTCTTCTGGACTGGCGGATTAGGTCGCCCAAGTGGGACAGGCCCTTTAAGTTGGATTATGACATTGCTTTTATTTTTCTGCTACACCATCTCGTACAGTGTACTGAAGTTTGGTTGCAATATATCTCCTCCAAAGTTGTGGCTAAAGTATTGTGATTCTAGAGGTTTGTTACTTATTGATGAGACTCCTGCATCTCCCACCTCCATCTCAAATGCCTTGGGTCAAGACATGTTTCATGGGAGTTAGGATAGGAGTATGATACCATTTATAACAGTTAATTATTTTAATATATAGAACAAACTGAAAATCCAAATGGTTCTTTGAATTGCATGTGTGACCAAAAAATCAGCAGCTTGCGAGGGAAGATAGTGGTCTCATACCTAGGGTGCACTCGAGATGAGGTATTATGGGTGAGTAAGCCACCGTGAAATGCAGATTAGGATGTCTACTGATTAAGCAACAAAAATGAAAAACCATAGAACATAGAACTGTACAGCACGTTAAGGGTGGCAAGGTGGCACAGTGATAAATTTGCTCCCTTACAGCGTCAGAGACCTAGGTTTGATTCTGACTATGGGTGCTGTCTGTATGGAGTTTGTATGTTCCCCTCGTGACCTGCGTGGGTTTTCTCAGAATTCATCCCACACTCCAAAAATGTGCAGGCTTGATAAAATTGTAAATTGTCCCAAGTGTGTGTAGGATAGTGTAAGGGTGTAGGGAAACTAAATATTCCAGGATTTCGTTGCTTCAGGGGTGATAGAATTGGAGGGGCAAGAGGTGGGGGTGTTGCATTGCTTGTCAAGGAAGATATTACAGCAGTGCTTCGGCAGGATAGATTAGAGGGCTCGTCTAGGGAGGCTATTTGGGTGGAACTGAGAAATGGGAAAGGTGTAGCAACACTTATAGGGGTGTATTATAGACTGCCAAACGGGGAGCGAGAATTGGAAGAGCAAATATGTAAGGAGATAGCAGATATCAGTAGTAAGCACAAGGTAGTGATTGTGGGAGATTTCAATTTTCCACACATAGACTGGGAAACACATTCTGTAAAAGGGCTGGATGGTTTGGAGTTTGTAAAATGTGTGCAGCATAGTTTTTTGCAGCAATACATAGAGGTACCTACTAGAGAAGGGGCAGTGCTGGACCTCCTGTTAGGAAATGAGACAGGGCAGGTGGCGGAGGTATGCGTTGGGGAGCACTTCGGGTCCAGTGATCACAATACCATTAGTTTCAATATAATTATGGAGAGGGTCAGAACTGGACCTAGTGTTGAGATTTTTGATTGGAGAAAGGCTAACTTTCAGGAGATGTGAAAGGATTTAAAAGGAGTGAATTGGGACATGTTGTTTTATGGGAAGGATGTAGAAGAGAAATGGAGGACATTTAAAGGTGAAATTTTAAGAGTACAGAAACTTTATGTCCCTGTTCGGTTGAAAGGAAATAGTAAAAATTGGAAAGTGCCATGGTTTTCAAGGCAAATTGGACACTTGGTTCGGAAAAAGAGAGATATCTACAATAATTATAGGAAGCATGGAGTAAATGAGGTGCTTGAGGAGTATAAAGAATGTAAAAAGAATATTAAGAAAGAAATTAGAAAAGCTAAAAGAAGATATGAGCTTGCTTTGGCAAGTGAGGTGAAAGTAAATCCAAAGGGTTTCTACAGCTATATTAATAGCAAAAGGATAACAAGGAATAAAATTGGTCCATTAGAGAGTCAGAGTGGACAGCTATCTGCAGAGCCAGAAGAGATGGGGGAGATATTGAACAATTTATTTTCTTCGGTATTCACCAAGGAGAAGGATATGGAATTATGTGAGGAAAGGGAAACAAGCAGAGTAGCAATGGAAACTATGAGATTCAAAGAAGAGGAGGTGCGGACACTTTTGAAAAATATGAAAACGGATAAGTCTCCAGGTCCTGACAGGATATTCCCTAGGACATTGAGGGAAGTTAGTGTAGAAATAGCAGGGGCTATGACAGAAATATTTCAAATGTCATTAGAAACGGGAATAGTGCCGGAGGATTGGCGTACTGCGCATGTTGTTCCGTTGTTTAAAAAGGGTTCTAAGAGTAAACCTAGCAATTATAGACCTGTTAGTTTGACGTCAGTGGTGGGCAAATTAATGGAAAGGATACTTAGAGATAATATATATAAGCATCTGGATAAGCAGGGTCTGATTAGGAACAGTCAACATGGATTTGTGCCTGGAAGGTCATGTTTGACTAATCTTCTTGAATTTTTCGAAGAGGTTACTAGGGAAATTGATGAGGGTAAAGCAGTGGATGTTGTCTATATGGACTTCAGTAAGGCCTTTGACAAGGTTCCTCATGGAAGGTTGGTTAAGAAGATTCAATTGTTGGGTATTAATGGTGCAGTAGCAAGATGGATTCAACAGTGCCTGAATGGGAGATGCCAGAGAGTAATGGTGGATGGCTGTTTGTCAGGTTGGAGGCCAGTGACTAGTGGGGTGCCTCAGGGGTCTGTGTTGGGTCCACTGTTGGGTCCACTGTTGTTTGTCATGTACTTCAATGATCTGGATGATGGTGTGGAAAATTGGATTAGTAAGTATGCAGATGATACTAAGATAGGTGGTGTTGAGGATAATGAAGTAGATTTTCAAAGTCTACAGAGAGATTTAGGCCATTTGGAAGAGTGGGCTGAAAGATGGCAGATGGAGTTTAATGCTGATAAATGTGAGGTGCTGCATCTCGGCAGGACAAATCAAAATAGGACGTACATGGTAAATGGTAGCGAATTGAGGAATGCAGTTGAACAGAGGGATCTAGGAATAACTGTGCATAGTTCCCTGAAGGTGGAATTTCATGTAGATAGGGTGGTAAAGAAAGCTTTTGGTGTGCTGGCCTTTATAAATCAGAGCATTGAATATAGAAGTTTGGATGTAATGTTAAAATTGTACAAGGCATTGGTGAGGCCAATGCTGGAGTATGGAGTACAATTTTGGTCGCCTAATTATAGGAAGGATGTCAACAAAATAGAGAGAGTACAGAGGAGATTTACTAGAATGTTACCTGGGTTTCAGTTACTAAGTTACAGAGAAAGGTTGAACAAGTTAGGTCTTTATTCTTTGGAGCGCAGAAGGTTAAGAGGGGACCTGATAGAGGTCTTTAAAATGATGAGCGGGTTAGACAGAGTTGACGTGGATAAGCTTTTCCCATTGAGAGTAGGGAAGATTCAAACAAGGGGACATGACTTGAGAATTAAGGGACAGAAGTTTAGGGGTAACTTTAGGGGGAACTTCTTTACTCAGAGAGTGGTAGCTGTGTGGAATGAGCTTCCAGTAGAAGTGGTGGAGGCAGGTTCGATTTTATCCTTTAAAAATAGATTGGATGGGTATATGGACGGGAAAGGAATGGAGGGTTATGGTCTGAGTGCAGGTAGATGGGACTAGGGGGAAGTTAATACAAAAAAAAGTGTTCGGCACGGACTTGAAGGGCCGAGATGGCCTGTTTCCGTGCTGTAATGGTTATCTGGTTATATGGATCGCTGGTCAGCGTGGACTCGGTGAACCGAAGGGCCTGTTTCCACGTTGTATCACTAAAAAAATGAATAAATAGGCCCTTCAGCCCACAATGTCTGTACCAAAATATGTCGAGACCAATTCTTACCTGC
>JAXLNO010000905.1:141034-154473 GCA_038087875.1 Malacoraja senta | reverse complement strand
GTACTAACTCCGTACAGACAACAACTGTAATCAGCATCGAAACCGGATTTCTGGCAGCTCTCCCACTGCGCCACCGTGCCGACCCGGGCAGCGAGTAAACAGAACCCCCCTCCCGCAGCCCTCTCTCCCCTCGGTGCCCGAAGGCAGTGCCCTGGCGCGGTTGGCACCGACCATCCCAGCCCGGCCAGGATCGCCCTCCCTGCCACCGCTCACCTGTTGTTTCCGCTCATGGCTGCGGCAGTCTTTGGGATGTCCCGTTCCGAATAGTCTGGGCATAAGGAAGAGGCTGGGAAAATATCGCCAGAACAATGGCACGCCCAGTACAGAGCTTCTTGCGAAACTCAGCGAAAGAAAATCATTTAACCCTTGCTGCCTCCAGCTCACAGCCGGAACCTAGAGTGAGAAGTCGGAGCGAGAAAAAGACCTGTTTGCAAGTGTAATTAATTTAAAATGCCTACAAAGAGCAACAAAGATTAAATTTGTAGATTAATTGGCCTCTGTAAATTGCCCATGGTGCACAGGGAGTAGATGTGAAAGTGGTAGGCAGGAACTGCAGATGCTGGTTTAACACCAAGATAGACACAGAATGCTGGAGTAACTCAGCGGGACAGGCAGTATCTCTGGAGAGAAGGAATGGGTGACGTTTCGGGTCAAGACCCTTCTTCAGACATTGCAGGGGTGGGAAGAGCGCCTGTAGATTTTCACCATTCTAATATAGTTCAGTTTAGTTTATTGTCACGTGTACCGAGATGCAGTGAAAAGCTTTTGTTGCGTGTTATCCAGTCAGCAGAAAGACAATAAATTATTCCCTCCCCCCCCCCCTCTGCAATCAGTCTGAAGAAGGGTCGCAACCATGGTCTCCAGGGATGCTCCCTGATCCGCTGAGTAACTCCAATATGTTGCGTCTTTTCTCGGTAAACAGGTCTTTCTTTCTCCATTTTGAGGAAGAAGTTGCTGTCCTGACACCATATTACTAAATCCTCTATCTCGTTCCAATACTCCGTCTCATATTTGTTTGATTCCCGGACCACGGCAGTGATGTACACTAGAAATGGCAAATTGCAGATGGAATTAGAGCAGAACTTGGCCGCACAGTCATCAGTGTCTAGAGATTAAATTATACATCTGAAGTTCATACGTTAATTGGTTATAGGAGCAGAATCAGGCCATTCGGCCCATCAATTCCACTCCGCCATTCAATCATGGCTGATCTATCTTTCCCTCTTAAACCCATTCTCCTGCCTTCTCCCAATAACTCTGACACCCGTACTAGCTAAGAATCTATCTGTCTCTACCCTATTGACTTGCCTCCACAGCCTTCTGAACACACATCCTTCTGGGGCACAACCTATATCAAATTTCAAACCTCACAGACGCACCATCCTCTTTGTTACCTGCTCTCGCGTTTCATTCAGCTTGCATCCCCACTGAGGGGCTGCTGCTGGCTTCCATCCAATCGCATTCTTTACATGTTCTTTCTTGACACTGACTCATCTGTCGATCTTTATCTCGACATTGTGAGTTTCAAATGACCGGAATCCTTTCACAACCAACCTCTCATAACTAATTTCCAAGGTTTCCAGCTGCTTTGAAAGGGCACCAATGATGCCAGTGCCCAAGAAGTGTAAGGAGACATGCGCGAATGATGACAGGCCGGTGGCACTAATATCTGGGGCGATGAAGTGTTTTGAGATGTTGGTTATGACACATATCAACTCCTTCCTCAGCAAGAACCTGGACCCACTACAATTTGCCCACTGCCACAATAGATCTACAGGGGGTGTGATCTCGCTGGCTCTCCACTCTTCACTGGACCACTTGGACAATAAGAGCGCATCATCTATAACTGGCATTCAACACTATAATCTCCAAACTTATCATCAAACTCAGAAAACTGGTTCTCTGTACATCCTTATGTAACTGGATCTTCAACTTCGTCACTGGCAGACCGCCATCTGTACAAATTGGCAACAACACTTCCTCACCGATTACTCACCACAGGGCACCTCAAGGATCTTTGTTCAGTCCTCTGCTCTACTCACACTATATCCATGACTGTGTAGCCAGTCTCATCTTTACATCTATCGTTGTTGGACAAATAATGAATAATGGGGAGTCAGAGGATAGGAGGGAGATTGATATTGTGATTCAATGGCGCCAGAACAACAATTTTGCTTTCAACATTAACTTTTGAAGGGGAAAACCAATGAACCATGACCTATCTTCATCGATGGGTTGGCGGTGGAGAGAGCCAACAGCTTCCAGTTTCTGAGAGAGCATATCTCTGAAGATCTGTGCTGGGCCCAGCACAGCGATGCAATCAGAAATAAAGCTCATCAATGCTTCTGCTTCCTTAGAGGATTGAGGAAATTTGGTTTGTCCCCGAATACTCCATCAACCTTCCACATGTGTACGGTGAAGAGACACTGACTGGATGCTTCACAGACTGGATGGCTCAGCACCCCGAATGCCCAGCAATGAAGATTGTAGAGAGAGGTGGACTCTGCCCAGTTCATCGCAGGTATTGACCTCCCCACCATCGAAGAGATCTACAAGGGGCGCTGCTTTGATCTTCAATGGACATTGACCATTGCTGCTGTACGGACTTCAGTTTTGCGCTATTATGGTTACCAAGCATTATTGATTATTAATTGATAGTATTATTGATTGTTATCCATTATATCTATGTTGTTGCGTTGATGTGCCTGAAAAGCGGCAGCAAGAATTTAATTGTTCCATTGCCAGTACATATGATTAATAAACACTCTTGACAACAATATGTTTTTATGAATACACACTGGGAACAATTTACAATTTACATAAGCCAATTAAACTAAAACGTCACCCATCCTTTTTCTCCAGAGATGCTGCTTGACCCATTGGGTTACTCCACCACGTTAGGTCTATCTTCGGAATATACCAGCATCTGCAGTTCCTTTCTAGACAAACTACAAACCTGTACCTTTGGAGTGTGGGTGGAAACCGGTGCACCCGGAGAAAACCCACGCGGTCACAGGAAGATGGTTCAAGCTCCATACAGAGAGCACCCGTCATCAGGATCAAACCTGGATCTCTGACGCTGTGAGGCAACAGCTTGACATAGAAACATAGAAACATAGAAAGTAGGTGCGAGAGTAGACCACCAGGCCCATCGAGCCCGCACCGCCACTCGCTCATGGCTGAACACTAAACAGACACCCTTACCCACAAACAGTAGACACAAGACACAGAACACAAGACACTACCCTCCCCTTTATACCGCTATCACCCCTCTCCACCCCAAGAACCGCGTGATCTCCTGGGGGAGGCAAAAAACCGGATAAAAACCCAGGTCCAATTCGGGAAAAAAATCCGGGAAATTCCTCTCCGACGCCAATCCAGGCGATCGACACTTGTCCAGGAGATCACTCAGGTCTTACTATACTAACCATACCTAGGTCCATATCCCTGCCCTCTCCCCGTAGCCCCTTATCCCCTTGGCAGCTAAAAAAACATCTATTTTAGACTTAAATATATTTAATGTTGCTGCTTCCACTGCTCCCTGGGGCAGTGAATTCCATAAATTAACCACCCTCTGGGTGAAGAAGTTCTTCCTCATCTCAGTTTTAAAAGAGCCCCCCCCTTATTCTACAACTATGTCCCCTAGTTCTAGTTTCCCCGATCATTGGGAACATCCTCGGTGCATCCACCCGATCAAGGCCCCTCACGATCTTATATGTTTCAATGAGATCGCCTCTCATTCTTCTAAACTCCAAAGAGTAGAGTTCCAGCCTACTTAACCTTTCCTCATATGTCAATCCCCTCATTGCAGGAATTAATCTTGTAAACCTTCGCTGCACTGCCTCCAGGGCCAGTACATCCTTTCTTAAGTATGGACCCCAGAACTGTACACAGTATTCCAAATGTGGTCTCACTAATACTGTGTACAGCTGCAGCAAGACCTCCGTGTTTTTATACTCAATCCCCCTAGCAATAAAGGCCAAAACTCCATTGGCCTTCCTGATTGCTTGCTGCACCTGCATACTAACTTTTAGTGATTCATGTACTACTACCCCTAGATCCCTTTGCGTTGCATTACAACGCAGCTCCACCTCATTTAGAAAATAACTTGCCCTATCATTTTTTTTCCCAAAGTGAATGACTTCACATTTATTAGTATTAAATTTCATCTGCCAAGTTGTTGCCCACTCACCTAGCTTATCTATATCCTTTTGCAGACTCTTCCTATCCTCCTCATCCCCTACTTTTCCTCCCATTTTTGTATCGTCCGCAATTTTTGATATATTACACTTGGTTCCCTCCTCCAAATCATTTATATAAATTGTGAACAACTGGGGTCCCAGCACCGACCCTTGCGGAACCCCGCTAGTTACCGGTTGCCATCCCGAGTATGAACCATTTATCCCCACTCTCTGCTTCCTATTTGTTAGCCAATCCTCTACCCATGCTAATATATTACCCCCAATCCCATAATTTTTTATTTTTAGCAATAGTCTCTTATGTGGCACCTTGTCAAAAGCCTTTTGGAAGTCCAAGTATACCACATCCACCGGTTCCCCTTTATCCACCCGGGTTGTTACTTCCTCAAAGAATTCGAGCAGATTCGTTAAACAGGACTTCCCCTTCACAAAACCATGCTGGTTCTGTCCGATGAAGTCATGTTTATCCAAGTGCCCCGTTAGTGTTTCTTTAATAATTGTCTCTAACATTTTACCCACCACCGATGTTAGACTAACCGGTCTATAGTTACCCGCCTTCTGTTTACTTCCTTTTTTAAATATAGGTGTTACATTGGCCATTTTCCAATCCACTGGGACCGTTCCTGCCTCCAGGGAGTTTTGGAAAATTATCACCAATGCATCCACAATCGCCACCGCTATCTCCCTCAAGACCCTTGGATGTAATCCATCAGGCCCAGGGGATTTATCCTCCTTCAGTCTCATTAATTTCCCTAATACCACCTCCTTGGTGATCTTAATAGTATTTAGCTCCTCCATTCCTACCGCCCCCTGTTTATCCAGCGTTGGAATATTTTTTGTGTCTTCTATGGTGAAGACTGATACAAAATACTCGTTTAATGCCTTTGCCATTTCCATGTTCCCCACCAACAACTCTCCAGTCTCACCCTCCAATGGACCAACGTTCACCTTAGCCACCCTTTTTCTTTTTATATAGCTATAAAAACTCTTACTGTTAGTTTTTATGTTGTTCGCTAAATTCCTTTCATAGTCTATTTTCCCCGTCTTGATTAATCTCTTAGTTATTTTTTGCTGACCTTTAAATGCTTCCCAATCCTCTACCCTCCCACTATCTCTGGCTACCTTATATGCCCTTGCCTTCAGCCGAATACTATCCTTTATAGTTTTACTGAGCCATGGCTGACTGTTCTTTCCCTTACCCCTTTTTTTCTTCATAGGAATAAATTTTTCTTGAAGGTTATACAGTAGATCCTTAAACGTACACCGCTGCTCATGTACCGTCTTATTCTTGAGTCTGCTATCCCAGTCAACTTTGATCAGCTCAGTCCTCATACCTTCATAATCCCCCTTATTTAAACTAAGTACCCTAGCCTGAGTTTCAACCTGCTCCCCTTCTATTTGAATATGGAATTCGACCATATTGTGGTCACTTGTTCCCAACGAGTCCCTAACTATGACATTTTTAATTAATCCTGCTTCATTACACAGGACCAGATCCAAGATTGCCTCCCCCCTTGTCGGTTCTGTGACATACTGTTCTAGGAACCCGTCTCTAATACATTCTATAAACTCTTCCTCTAGTTTACCCTGCCCAGTTTGGTTTGCCCAATTAATATGAAAATTGAAGTCCCCCATGATTACAGCAGTTCCCTTTTTACATGCGTCAACTATTTGCAGATTTATGTTCTGACTAACAGCGTCACAGCTATTTGGAGGTCTATAAATTACACCCACTAGTGTTTTTTTCCCCTTATTATTCTCTATCTGTACCCAAGCTGTTTCACTATCCTGATCCTTCAACGCAATATCCTTCCTCTCTATTGCCGTTATTCCCTCCCTTATTAAAAGGGCCACCCCTCCTCCCTTTCTTTCCTGTCTATCTTTTCTAATTGTCGAGTACCCCTCTATATTTAACTCCCAATCCTGATCCCCTTGCAGCCATGTCTCCGTAATGGCCACGATATCATAACTATATATACTTAATTGCACCGTTAATTCATTTATCTTATTTCGAATACTCCGTGCATTTAGATACAGCACTTTCAGATGATTTTTACTACCCTTCCTTTCTGTTTTTGCCCCTTTTACATCTAGAGCTTTATCTTCACACATTCTGGATCCTCCTGTCACATTTTGATTTTCCGTTTCCCCACTGATACCCTGCTCTATTTCCTCTACCCCTGCCTTTATTACCCCCCTTGATACCTCCCCCCCGCTACTTAGTTTAAAGACCTCTCTACTGCCCTAGTTATATGATTTGCCAGGACCCCAGTCCCAGCACCGTTCAGGTGAAGTCCGTCCTTACAGAACAGATCCCCCCTGTCCCAGTACTGGTGCCAGTGGCCCAAGAAACCAAACCCATTTTTCCCACACCAGTCTTTGAGCCACGCATTCAGCTTTTTAATTTTACGTACCCTCGCCGATTTGGCCCGTGGCTCAGGTAGCAATCCGGAGATCAGTACCCTCGAGGTTCTGCTTTTTAATTTATTCCCTAACTGCTCAAACTCGTTCAGCAGATCCTCCTTCCTCGTCCTTCCTATGTCATTGGTCCCCACATGGACCACGACCACTGGATCCTCCCCCTCACTCTGCAAATTTCTCTCCAGCATCGCAGAGATATCCTTAACCTTAGCACCGGGTAGGCAACACAGCCTTCGGGACATGTTCTGCTGGCCGCAGAGAACCTTATCTACCCCCCGAATAATACTATCCCCTATCACAGTGCCACTGTGACTCTGAGCCCGAGACAAGCCACCTTCTCGCACAGGGCACGGCAACTTCTGGCAGGATGAGTGGGACGTGACTGTGGTGGATCCCGTCAACACTCGGAGCCTCAGATCGATGATTTGACCTCAGGGCAGGGAAAGGACACGGGCCGTTCCACAGAGGCTATGATACGATACGATACAATAGAACTTTATTTATCGCACGAGGGGAATTGATCTGCCAACAGTCATAAAACACAAAATACATGAAACATGAAATTAAAGTGACGAGTGGAAAGGAGTGAGGGGAGTCAGTTTACCCCACGACAGAAGGGGCAGGAATTGTACAAGGTGCTGGAAGGCTGACTCCTCCCTGTCACCGCCAGCACATGCAGGAGGCAGCGTTTGGAAGATAGTCAGGGACGGGACGCAGGTCTCCCCTCTTCACCGTGGTCAGCAGGCTGAGAAACCTCCGGCCACTATCTCAGCCAGTCCCACCGCAGGTCAGTCAAAGAGGTAGGCGTTACGGTACGAGCTCCTGTCACCGAGGAAGCGCGGCGTGTGCTGATCGATCAGTGCCGACTCTTCCTCCTCTTTACTGGCAAACCGGTGAAGATTCCTCCTGGCTGTTGAGAAAGAAAAAAAGGAATACAATTTAAAACATTTAAACTTAATTACTAGCCAGACACGTGGCGGAGGCCTTCCCCGAGGTGTCGCAGCCTCTGTGACCGCCTGGTGATAAAAAAAGGAATCGGAGGACTGGGATGGGAGAGGAGCTTACGGAGGAGGGGGGGAGGGGGGAGGGGAGAGAGATGGGGTAATTTCTCCCCATCTCTGCAGCACTTTACGGCCATGGGAGTTTCCACAGGCGTACCTTCATTTACGAAGAACTCAGCCAATAGGTAGGACAACCTGACTCCCAGGGGACAGTGTGGAGCATCCAAGCTTTCCTTCCAGAAAAAGCGGTTCGCTTCCGGATGCCACTGGGTGCCGTAAATCGGATACTGGAGCGCTGCAGGAGGAACGAATGTGGCTCAGCATAAAACTACCGGTGACAATGTCAAGTCAAGTCAAGTCAAGTGAGTTTATTGTCATGTGTCCCTGATAGGACAATGAAATTCTTGCTTTGCTTCAGCACCACAGAACATAGTAGGCATTGACTACAAGGCATTTTATAAATATATACACACATGAATCAATATACTGATAAAGTGCAAATAACAGTATTGGCTAATAAAGTTCAGTGTTATGTCCGAGCCAGGTTTAATAGCCTGATGGCTGTGGGGAAGCAGCTGTTCCTGAACCTGGTCGTTGCAGTCTTCAGGCCCCTGTACCTTCTACCTGAAGGTAGTAGGGAGATGAGTGTGTGGCCAGGATGGTGTGGGTCCTTGATGATACTGCCAGCCTTTTTGAGGCAGCGACTGTGATAGATCCCCTCGATGGAAATGAGGTCAGAGCCAATGATGGACTGGGCAGTGTTTACTACTTTTTGTAGTCTTTTCCTCTCCAGGGCGCTCAAGTTGCCGAACCAAGCCACGATGCAACCGGTCAGCATGCTCTCTACTGTGCATGCTGATCAGTGACGTGGGCAGGGCGAGTGTGTGTGTGTGTGTGTGTGTGTGTGTGTGTGTGTGTGTGTGTGTGTGTGTGTGTGTGTGTGTGTGTGTGTGCGTGAGTGTGTCTGTGCCTGTGTGTATGGTGTGCATGTGTGTAAGTGTGTGTTTGTATGTGCACGTATGTGTGTCAGGGTGTGCGTGTCTGTGACTGTGGATAGGGTGAGAATGTGTGGTTGTGTCAGGGTGCGTGTGTGACAGGGTGTGTGTGTCAGGGTGTGTGTGTGTGTGTGTGTAAGTGTGTGTGTGTATGTGTGTGTGTGTGTGTGTGTGTGTGTGTGTGTGTGTGTGTGTGTGTGTGTGTGTGTGTGTGTGTGTGTGTGTGTCGGCATGCGTGTGTCTGTGACTGTGGATAGGGTGAGAATGTGCGGGTGTGTCAGGGTGCGTGTGTGACAGGGTGTGTGTGTCAGGGTGCGTGTGTGACAGGGTGTGTGTGTCAGGGTGTGTGTGTGACGGTGTGTGTGTAAGATATGCAAGGTATGCATGTGTCAGGATGTGTGCGTGCAAGGGATGTCTGTGTGAGGGTGTGTGCATATGCCTGTGTGTGTGTGTGATAGTGTGTGTGAGTGTCAGTGTGTAAGTGTGTGTGTGAGGGTGTGTGTGTCACGGTATGTGTGGGTGTGTGCATATGATTGTGTGTGTGTGTGTGTGTCAGTATGTGAGTGTGTGTGTCACGGTATGTGTGGGTGTGTGCATTGTAAGGGTCAAAGGTTCATGGTAGCAAAAATTCAGTACTCAGCCAAATTAGACAATAGACATTAGACAATAGACAATAGGTGCAGGAGTAGGTCATTCGGCCCTTCGAGCCAGCACCGCCATTCAATGTGATCATGGCTGATCATCCCCAATCAGTACCCCGTTCCTGCCTTCTCCCCATATCCCCTGACTCTGCTATTTTTAAGAGCCCTATCTTGCTCTCTCTTGAAAGCATTCATACAACCAGCCTCCACCGCCCTCTGAGGCAGCAGAATTCTGAGAATTAGCAGAACAGCATTCCATTTTGATTACCCCAAAGAATTCTGTGAATGCCTAAATATGCCTGGGCTTGCTGAGCAAAACACTGTAATCGTTTGGTGGACCACCTATGGTCCCAACAGCATGTAGTGCAGAAACGGTGTGCACAACAGGTTAAGTGTGGCACAGCTTGTTTGAACGGATTAATGATTGGCCCACGGGAGGGGGTATGGCATGGTCTGCATGGGTGAGAGACGCCATAAAGGACCGTGTTGGGCGCCCTTCCAGGGCAGGGGAGAACCCCGGTTTCAGGCCGTGTTGCAAATAGTACCAGGTGATCGCCAACAGGTCAATAAGCAGCGATGCGATTTGCTGTGTACTTGGGGTTCGCGAGTGTCTAGGTGGATACGTGAGACCATGTGCCTTATTAGGTAGTGTAATAAAATACTTTATTGTACAAACTCTCTTGCCTGAATCCGGTGATTATTTTTGATCACAGTGTGAGTAAGGTGTGTGTGTCAGGGCATGTGTGGCAGATTGTGTGTGTATGTGTGTGTGTGTGAAGGTATGTGTGTGAAAGTGTGTCCACGCAAAATGCTGGAGTAACTCAGCGAGACAGGCAGCATCTCTGGAGAGAAGGAATGGGTGACGTTTCGGGTCGCGATCCTTCTTCAGACTGATCAGTGTGAAAGTGTGTGTAAGGGTGTGTGTGTGTGTGTGTGTCAGGATGTGTGTGTCAGGGTGTGTGTGTCAGGGCACATCTTTGTGTGAGGGTGTGTGTGTGTGATGGTGTGTGTATGTGTGTCAGGGCGTGTGTGTGTGTCAAGGCATGTCTGTGTGAGGGTGTGTATGTGTCACGGTGTGTGTGTGAGTCAGGATTCGTGTGACAGTGAGTGTGTGTGTCAGGGCGTGTCTCTGTGTGAGGTTGTGTGTGTGTGTGTGTGTGTCAGGGTGTGTGTGTGAGTCAGGGTTCATGTGACAGTATGTGTGTGTGTGTGTCAGGGCATGTCTCTGTGTGAGGATGTGTGTATGGAGTCACCCTGCATTCTCATAGCATCATCCTCACAGTTCACACTGCCACCCAGCTTTGTGTCATCTGCGAATTTGCTAATGTTACTTTGAATCTCTTCATCTAAATCATTGATGTATATTATAAATAGCTGCGGTCCCAGCACCGAGCCTTGCGATACACAAGCATGTACATTATTCACAACCGCATGTCTCTAATGTCCGGATGGTGTCAGACCCCCAGCCCGTGACCACCCCCAGACTCTCCCTACCTTCCATGGTGGAGACGAAGGTGATTCCTTGTGGGTCGGTGTTGGTGGAGATGAGTCTGTAGAAGGACCGCAGCTTCTCGTTCGCCTCAAAGGCCTAAAGCCAAGGTCGCGGTCAGTCACTGGGGGGACGGAGCCCTGACTCCCATCCCCCTAACCACCGTCCCCTGCACACTACCCTCTTCCACCCTCACCCCATCCACTCCCACCGTACCTGCCCCCAAACCACCACCCACTGTACACCCTGCCACCCACCGCCCCCCCCCCACATCACCCTCTCCCACCCTCATCCTCCCACCCAGTCCCGTCCCACCCAGTCCCCTCCCACCACCCCTCCATACCACCACCCCCACCGCACCAGCCCCCAAACCACCACCCACTGTACCCCCTCCCACCCACCGCCCCCCCCCCCACACACTAGCCTCTCCCACCCTCATCCTCCCACCCAGACCCCTCCCACCGCCCCTCCATACCACCCCCCCCCCCACCACCACACCTGCCCCCAAACTACCATTCTCTGGACCCACACACCGCCCCCCACACAGAACCCTCTCCCACCAATCCGCTGCTCGCCGCCCCATCTTACCTCCAGAGTGAGGCTGTACTTGTGGAAGTGTCCGGTCAGGGGCTTTTCCTCTAAAACTCTCATCATCTCCGGGGGGAAGTCACGGAACATTCGGCAGCTTTTTGTTTCTGAAAAGGTATGGGTCGGGGTCAGTGTCGGTGTCGGAGTCAGGGTTGGGGTCAGGGTCGGGGTCAGGGTCAGTGTCGGTGTCAGGGTCATGGTCGGGGGTCAGTGTCTGGGTCAGGGGTCAGTGTCGGGGTCAGTGACGGGGTAGTGGTTAGTGTCGGGGTAGGGGTTAGTGTCGAGGTCACGGTCGGGATCAGGGTCAGTGTCGGTGTCAGGGTCACGGTCCGGGGTCAGTGTCTGGGTCAGGGGTCAGTGTCGGGGTCAGGGTCGGGATCAGGGTCAGTGTCGGTGTCAGGGTCATGGTCGGGGGTCAGTGTCTGGGTCAGTGGTCAGTGTCGGGGTCAGGGTTAGTGTTGGGGTCAGGGTCGCTGTCGGGGTCAGGGTAGTGTCGGGGTCAGGGTCAGTGTCGGGGTCAGGGTCAGTGTCGGTGTCAGGATCAGTGTCGGGGTCAGGGTCAGTGTCGGGGTCAGGGTCAGTTTCGGGGTCAGGGTCAGTGTCGGGTTCGGGTCGGGGTCGTGTCGGGTTCAGGGTTACGGTCGGTGTCGGGGTCAGAGTCGGTGTCAGGGTCAGAATCGGTGTCGGGGGAGGGGTAGATAGAAACATAGAAACATAGAAACATAGGTGCAGGAGTAGGCCATTCGGCCCTTCGAGCCTGCACCGCCATTCAGTATGATCATGGCTGATCATCCAACTCAGTATCCTGTACCTGCCTTCTCTCCATACCACCTGATCCCTTTAGCCACAAGGGCCACATCTAACTCCCTCTTAAATATAGCCAATGAACTGGCCTCAACTACCTTCTGTGGCAGAGAATTCCACAGATTCACCACTCTCTGTGTAAAAAATGATTTTCTCATCTCGGTCCTAAAAGACTTCCCCCTTATCCTTAGATGTAGGGGGTCAGGGTTAGGGTAGGGGTCTCGGTCGGGGGTCAGTGTCGAGTCATTGTTGGGCTCAATGTCAGGGTCAGTGTCATGGTCGATGCTGGGGTCAGTGTTGTGGTCAGGGTCGGGATCAGGGTCAGTGTCGAGGAACAGTGTCGGGGTCAGTGTCGAGGGTCAGGGTCGGGGTCAGTGTCGAGGGTCAGGTTCGGGGTCAGTGTCCGGAGTCAGTGTGTGAAGCGGGAGGGGGGAGTTGGCCTATTGAGTCTACTCCGCCATTCAATCGTGGCTGATCTATTTTCCCCTCACAACCCCATTCTCCTGCCTTCTCCCAGTAACCTTCGACGTAACATAAACCAAATAAATCCAAACCTAAATCAAAGCTTGATTGGCAACTTTAAAGGAGATTTGCAGGGCAACTTTTTTACACAGAGGGTGGTGGGGTCCTGGAACTGCGACGGATGGTGGTGGAGGCAGATACGATAGTCGTGTTTAGGAGTCTTTTGGATAGGTGCATGATGCGCAGGGAACAGAGCAAAATGGATCAGGTGCAGGTAGATAACAATTTGTCTTGGCATCCTGTTTAGCACGGACATTGTGGGCTGAATGGCCTATTTTTGTGCATTATTGTCCTTTGTTCTATGATTCAGAGGGAGACAATACTATGTTAAATGCTCGTGTCTTTGGTGAAGGGGCCCTGGGCACCTGGCACTGAGGTCAGAATGAGTTTGCCCAGACAGTGCGGGATCTTCAGCCACGATCTCCCTGTGGCTCAGCACTTCAACTCCCCCTCCCATTCCGAATCCGACCTTTCTGTCCTGGGGTTCCTCCATTGCCAGATTGAGCACCACCGGAAACTGGAGGAGCAGCACCTCATATTCCGCTTGGGCAGTCCGCACCCTAGTGGCCTGAACATTGACTTCTCCAATTTCCGGTAGCTCTTGCTGTCTCCTCCCCTTCCTAGCTCTCCCTCAGCCCTCTGCCTCCTCATCTTCCTTTCTTCTTCCCCCCACCCTGCATCAGTCTGAAGAAGGGTTTCGGCCCGAAACGTTGCCTATTTCCTTCGCTCCATAGATGCTGCCGCACCCGCTGAGTTTCTCCAGCAATTTTGTCTATCTT
>JAXLNO010000905.1:76034-136034 GCA_038087875.1 Malacoraja senta | reverse complement strand
TAACGTCCCAACTTTTATACACAATTCCCTGACTGATGTATGAACAAGGACAAGCAGGACAAGGTTAAACCGAAACCTAACATCAACATTAGGGGAGAGGGGGGGGTGTCAAAGCTCCTCACCTTTCCTCAGGTCCTCACCCCTCCGCTCACTCCTCCCCCTCCCCTCAACCCTCCTCACCCCTCCTCTCTCGCCCTCACCCCTCCTCCCCTCTCACCTTCCACCCTCCTCTCCCCGGCCCTTACCTCACTCCAAGCTCCCACCCCTCATCCCTCGTGGTCTCCTCGCCTTCATCTCCCCCCACTTCCCCTCCCCCTCCTCATCCATCGCCCTCCCCTCGCCCTCACTCTTCACTTACTCCCCCACTCCTACAACCACCATTCATAATCCCCTTAAAAACAAATGTCATTTGACTCGACATTCCCATCTCCTCCGTTCATGTCCTTCCGACGTCTTACCTGCACCCATCGCCTCGGTCAGATCCAAGGCCACCTCGGGGTGCGCCTCGGGGGTTGGACTCACCTGATGACCGCCACCCTGCAGCCGGCTGACTCGAGGTACTTCACGTAGGTGCTGGCCACGTAGGTGCGGGCCTCCTGGCTAGGTCGTCCACCGTGTGCTGTGCGAGGATACCTGGTGGGAGAGGCAGGGGGGTGAGGGCCGCGACCGACTCAGGTCAAACATGAATATAACAGGTAGTGCAAAGAGAAACATACCAGAGTGAAGGATATAGTGTTACAGTGTTAAGGTTACAGAGAAAGCGCAGGGAAAAGAAAAGTGCAAAGTCCGCAATGAGGTAGGATAGAAGATGGGGAGTTTGGCGAGCACTCCCACACCGGGAGTAGTCGGGTTCCGCGCACCAACGCAGCGAAGGCATCAACATCACTCACCTATTATGGGTCGCTGGTTGAGGATTGTATCTCTGTGGAGGAGATTGAAGAGCGGAGGGTGAGGTTGGGGAGGATCTGCGGCGCCGGGCGGATGCATGGTTACGGGGCTCCGTTTCCCGCTGTAATTGGGGAGCCTCGGACTGCGAGGCCCGCACCCGACCATACCAGAGGTCCGGCCAGTGCTGTCACGGCACAAAGGAGGACGTTCCGCCCATCGTCAGCGACTGTACTGGCGTTCACCCTGGCGTGATCTTATTTCAACTAAACCCTCCACCCGACCCATCTTCCCACCCCCAAACCCTCCACCTCCATCTTTACCCTGCACCCCCAACCCCGGTACGCTCCCATTTATCCCACCACCACCCCCCCCCCCCCCAACCCCGGTACGCTCCCATTTATCCGCACCACCACCACCCCTCCCCTCTGTCACTTTCCTCTTCTCCATATCCTCATCCCCTCGTTTCCCCTTTATCCCCTCTTCCTCCCCATCCCCTTCACCCACAATCCTCCCTCCAGCTTCACATTTCATTCCACCTCTTCGCTCCTTACCAGGCACCCTTTTGTCTCCTTTCCACCTTTTGCCACTTACTCCATCCATTTGCCAATTACCCCTCTCACCTGTGTCCACCGATCGCTTGGCAGGTTTTACCCACCTCCTTTCTCTCACCCACCATCCGACCCTCTTCCCACCCGCAAGTCTCTCCCCACCTCTCATCCTCTCCCCGTCCCCGCACTTTCTCAAGCCACCGACCCTCTACCAGCCCCCCCCTCCCATCCACCCTCGACCCACTCCAGCTCCTTCCACAGCTCCCCCGCCTCCCTCCCCATCACCGGATCCTCTCCGTACACCTGACCCTCTCCCTCGCCTACACATCCCCGCTGCGCAGGGCTACGACGTGCCGACCACCCGGTGAATCTCCGACGATCACCGATCGTTATTTCCGTTAGATCTAGCTCCTCCCCAAACACTCCCATCATCCAGGAAGTCCCGAGGCCGTTTCACCCGCAGTGTAGCCGCGCCACGGACAGCTGGTGAACAGTGCCCCCCCCCCCACCCCCGCCTCCTCTCTCAGTGCCCTGGGTTGGTGCCCGGTGCGGTTGGACACCGACTATCCCGGCCCGGCCTGGATCGCCCTCCCTGCAGCCTCTCACCTGCAGTGTCCGTTCATGCTGCGATCAGTCTCTGGGATGTCCCGTCCGGAATAGTCTAGGCACAGGGAAAGGGCTACTTAAATATCTCCAGAACCACGGCCCTCCCAGTGACACAACATCTTGTGAAACCCCAGCCTGTGAACTCTCACCGGAGTCAGAGTGAGAGGGCGGGCTGAGAGAGAACTGCTTGCAAAATATTGTGATTGGTTCAAATCCCCGCCAACTATTGAAAGTTGCCCAACTAAAAGCTCACGGATCTCAAGTGAGGCCGTTTGGCCCATCGCTCGTGTGCAGGACCTTTGAAAACTGATCTCATGAGGGAACAGATAGGGTGAACGTTACCCAGAGTAGTGGAATCAAGAAGAGGACATAGATTTAAGTGAGGAGGGAAAGATTAAATAGGAACCTGAGCGGCAATTTCTTTACACATTCGTGTATGCGTATATGGAACGAGCTGCCAGAGGCAGTAGTAGAGGCAGGTACTATCACAACATTAAAAAAAACATTTGGACAGTTACACGGATACCATAGATTTAGAAGGATAGGAGCCAAACGCAACCTGGTGGGACTAGTGTAGACAGGGCATGTTGGTCGGTGTGCGCAAGCTGGAGGGGCTGTCTTAACGCTGTATGACTGGGTAGTTCTATCCTACACTTTAGGGACAACTAACCTACACATCTATATGTCGTTGGAGTGTGGGAGGGCAGTGGAGGCCAAATCACTGGACGGATTTAAGAGAATTGGAGCTCGAGGGGACTAGTGGAATCAAGGAATATGGGGAGAAGGAAGGCACGAGTTATTGATTGGGAACGATCGGCCATGATCACAATGAATGGTGGTGCTGGCTCGAAGGGCCGAATGGCCTCCTCCTGCACCTGTTTTCTATGTTTCTATGTTTCTATGAAACCATAGCACCCGGTGAAAACTCTCGGTCGCTCTTCTGGAAGCGACCTAAATTTTCAACAAGTCAGCAGGGACATTTATTTTCCGGGCAGTTGGTGAACAGGTGTCCCCAGCACTTTCCCCAGCATTTCCCCATTATAACCAGGCCCGCTGCCTCTCAAACACTGATCTCCAGATCATAACACTAACACACTATCACTGAGCTGGCGAGCGTGATGGGCCAGCACGTTGTTACTGAGTGTAACAGAGCACAGGAAAGATTCACAATGATATTGCAAGGACTCGGGGGCTGAGCTGCAGGGGCAAGTTGGGCAGGCTGGGACTATATCATTGGAGCGCAGGGGTGGTCTTATAGAGGTGTAACAAATCGTGAGGGCAATAGTTAAGGCGAAAGAGTCTTTTACACAGAGTAGTTGAACCAAGAACCAGAGGACATAGATTTATGTGGAAAGGCTGGGAAAGATTTAATATGGAGGGGCAGCTTTTTCACAAAGAGGATGGCCGGTATATGGAACGAGCTGGCGGAGGATGTGGTTAAGGCAGGTACTATAACAACATTCCAAAGACATTGGACAGGTACATGGACAGGGAAGGTTTAGAGTGTTATGGCCTAACCGCAGACAAATGGGACAAGCTTAGATCGGACATCTTGGCCGGCATGGACGAGTTGAGCCGAAGGGCTTGTTTCCCTGTGGTGTGACTATCCTAGCCTGTAGATCCGGGAGGGGGGGGGGGGAGTTCACCTGGATGACTAAGGTACGTCAGGAGATTCCGGAGTAAATAAATCAGGGAGCTTTCAAAACAATTAGTCAGCGGAGTTTCTGGAAAGGCGGAGAACAACGAGCTGAGTCCATTCTTTATCGTCGCGTCAGCGAGAAACAGTCGACGTCATCGTTTGGCGCAGCCGCTCACGTTTCTGGAAATAACGCACAGCTCCCACTTCCTGAAAGTGTCGACATTTCAAAATAGTTCCGCTTTTTATCTTTACAGAAAATCATAACATCATGCTCGAGCCTAGCGAAAGGTGAGAGAGGAGGGAGGTGGGGTGTGATTGGCAAATGGGTGGAGGAAGTGACAAAGGCTAGATGTGAAAAGGAAATAAAAGGGGTGTCAGATAAACAGAGAAGAGGAGGAGTGAAATGCAAAGCCGGAGGGAGGGATATGGGTGGAAGAGGACGTGGGGTGTTGGGGGGGGGGGGGGGGGGGAGGGGGGGGGAGAGGGGCTTGGAGATAAGATCTGAACCTACAATTGCAAACTTCACGGCGAGCAGCTGACCAGTTTGGCGTTCGCCCAAGATAGACACAAAAAGTTGGAGTAACTCAGCGGGCCAGCCAGCATCTCTGGGGAAAAGGAATATGTGACGTTTCGAGTCGAGACCCTCCTTCAGATCGTTCTTCTTTGTTGTTCGCCCAGGCGCCGAGTAGCTGCGGGGAATCACTCACAAAGGTGTTCTACTGGTTTTTTTCTGTCCCTCCTCCTTTGTTAGTAAACTTACTGACATTTACAATCTTCCCATCGTCACGTCTCAACTCCCCGGACTCGAGGCGTTTGGAAGTGGGAGATGTAAGGAGCTGCAGGTGTTGGTTTACAATAAAAAAGACACAAAGTGCTGGAGTAACTCAGCAGGTCAGGCCAGCATCTCTGGAGAACACGGATACATGATGTTTCGAGGGGACCTTTTTTTCAGACATCGTATGAGAGTCAAGTCAAGTCAAGTTCACATTTATTTATATAGCACATTTAAAAAACAACTCTCGTTGGCCAAAGTGCCTTTACATTTGTTGTAAGAATAGTATAAAAAACAAGCTACATACATATATACACATAGCCCTCACTCAGAGGACGTCAAGAAAGGTTTGGGAGTATAGATAAGTTTGAACGGTAGAACGTTGGAAAAATGAGGTGGGGGGCGGGACAAAGTCTGGCAAGTGATAGGTGGCTACGAGTGGGGTGATTAGCAAATGCCAGAGATGTAAAAACCTGTGTTAAAGAGAGAAGTAGCGTGAAATGTGAAGCGAGAGGGGAGAATATAGAGGCAGGTACTATCACAACCTTTAAAATACATTTGGACAGGTACACGGATACCATAGATTTAAAGGATATGGGCCAAACGCGGGCAGGTGGGACTAGTGTAGATGTGACATGTACGTTGGGCCGAAGGCCTGTTTCCACGCTGTAAGACTTTATGGCTCTATGACTAAATGGATTCCAACACCAATACGTTTTGTAAGATTGCGTTTGCGTGTTTAAAGCTTGCACAGGCGTGCGTTTGAGAAGCGAGGGGAAGAGTCGCCCAGGTAAGAGTTCAGTGCCCCGCAGCAGTCGAGACACCTTGTTGTCATTGTGGAAATTCACAGATTTCCTCGGATCAAGAAGGAAACGTGACAAGATCGCCGGCAATTCCCAGGAGCATATCAGACGTCAGTCATCGGACAACTACTTTCAGTGAGGCTGGCGCTTGTGAGTCACCGACAGCCGGACCCCGACATCAATCGTTTTACGCTGGAATTTACAGAGCTGTGTGATTCAGCGAATGCCGGACCGAGAAACAGCAGCGCGCGGGTGACAGCCAGACGCAACACATCAAGGATCCATGCGCTTTGCTGGTGTGGATCTCAGCCCCTGCTGGAATAGATCTCTGTCCCTGCTGGACTAACTATCAGACTCTGCTGGTATGTCCCAGAACATGCTGGTGTGGATCTCGGTCATTAGGTCATGAGGTCATGTGATAGGATCAAGTCAACTCCGCCATTCAATCATGGCTGATCTGTCTCTCCCTCCGAACCCATTCTCCTGCCTTCTCATAAGCTCTTAAATGGAACCAATCAAAAATCTATCTATCTCTGCCTTAAAATTATCCACCGACTTGGCCATCACAGCCTTCTGTGGCAAATACTTCCACAGATTCACCACCTTCCAACTGTTTGGTGGTATCAAAGACTTCTCCTCATCTCCTTCCTAAAAAAACGCCCTTTAATTCTGAGGGTATGACCTCTTGTCCGAGACTCTCCCACTAGTGGAAACATCCTCTCCACATCCAAGCCTTTCACTATTCTGCATTTCAATGAGGCCCCCCCCCCTCCCCCCTCATTTTCTAAACTCCAACGAGTACAGACCCAGGACCAACAAACGTGCATCATAGGTTAACCTACTAATTCCTGGGATCATTCTTGTAAACCTCCTCTGGACCATCTCCAGAGCCAGCACATCCTTCCTCTGATATGGTGCCCAAAATTGCTCACAATATTCCAAATGAGGCTTACCAGCGTCTTATAGAGCCTCAGTATTACAACCCTATCTTTGTATACAAGCCCTCTTGAAAAAAATGCTAACATTCAGTTTTCTTTCTTTACTACCGATTCGCCTTGCAGAATAATTTTTTGGGAATCCTGCATGAGCACTCCCGTCCCTTTGCGCCTCCGATTTCTGGATTTTCTCCCCATTTAAAAAATACTCTACGCCTTTTTACCTACTACCAAACTGCCTGACTCCACACTTTGTTACACTATATTCCACCTGCCACTTCTCTGCCCACTCTCCAAACCTGTCCAAGCCCTCCTGCAGAGTCCCTGCTTTCTCTACACTACCTGCCCTTCCACCTATTTTCGTATCATCTGCAAACTTGGCCTTCAATCCCCTCGCCCAAATCATTAATATACAAAGTGAAGATAGTAGCAGCCCCAGCACCGACCCCTGCGGAACTCCACTAGTCACTGGCAGCCAACCAGAAAAATCCCCCTTTGTTACCACTCTTTGTCTTCTGCCACTCAGCTAACTTTCTATTCATGCTAGGATCTGCCCTTTGATACCTTGGGGTCTCATCATCCCTAGCAGCCTCACGTGTGTTACCTTGTCAAAGGGTTTCTGAAAATATAAGTAAACAACATCTACTGACTTTCCTTTGTCAGTCCTGCTATTTACTTCTTCAAAGAATTCCAGCAAATTTGTCAATCAAGACCTCTTCTTCACAAAGCCAAGCTGTCTTCAGCCTATTTGATCGTGACCTATTCCAGTCCCTGCTGGAATAACTCTTAGACTCTAATGGTGTATCCCAATCCCTGTTGAAATGTTCCAGTCCCGGCCGGTATAGATCTCACTTCCTGCTGCAGTGTCCCAGTCTGTGCTTGTGTTCCTCAGACCCTACTGGAGTGTTTCAGACTCTGCTGATATAAATCTGAGTCCTTGCTAGTGTATTTCGATGCTTGCTGGAATCACTTTCAGTGCATGCTGGAATAGATGTCAGTCCCTACAGGTATGTCTCAGACCCTCCTGGAATACCTGCTGTTGTGTCTCAGTCATAGATCCTTTGGCCCAGTTTGTCCATGCCCACCAAAGTGTCCCATCCAGACTGATCCCACCTGCCTGTGTTTGGCCCACATCCCTCTAATCATTTCCTATCCATGTACCTGTCCAAATGGCTTTTAGATCTTGTTATACTTTCTGCCTCACCTACCTCCGCTGGCAGCTCCTTCCATATATCCACCATCCTCCCTGTCCCTGCTGAAATAAATCTCAGTCCCTGCTGCCACATGGAGAAATAAAAGCTCTTTGGGGGGAAATAGCAAACGAGAGAAATTAAGATTTTACTGGATTAAAAGGGACATGATGTTGCCAGAAGCGTGAAGAATATATAGTTACTTTCGGTGTATGTGCCAGAAACTGACTAATTAGCCCAATTTCACCCCGGTCATTCCTTCTTCTCTCCTCTCCCACCAGGGACGTGGTACAGAAGTGTGAAAACGCACACCTCCAGATTCAGGGACAGTTTCTTCCCAGCTGTTATCAGGCAACTGAAACATGGGGTTCGACCCGAAACGTTGGCTATTTCCTTCGCTCCATAGATGCTACCTCACCCGCTGCGTTTCTCCAGCATTTTTGTCTACCTTCGATTTTCCAGCATCTGCAGTTCCTTCTTAAACATCCTCTTCAGTCGGACTTTACTGGACTTACACTTACACAAACGGCAATCTTTATCCTCTATCTGTACACTGTGGGCGGCTCAATTGTAATCAAGTATAGTCTTTCCGCTGAGTGGATAGCATGCAACATAACGTTTTTCACTGTACCTCGGTACACGTGAGAGTAAACTAAACTAAACTAAACGAACTAGACTAAACTAAACTAGTCCCTGTGAGTGTGACATCTGTGCTCCAGAACCCTCCCCCCGTTGCTCTGTGTGTGAATGTTCGAGTTCACCAATGTAGTTCGCCAACGTTCAGCACCCTCACGTCACCTCGGTCCACAATGATCTGTGAACTCACTTCGCACGCCCTTGGAACGTGCCCTAAAGTTCTGTGTTCGGGAAGCGGGGCACGGTGACCTCGGCACACGGAAGTGAAGGGGCGGCTGCTGTAGGTGACGGCACTAGCAGTGACTTATGGTGGTCTCGGGCGGTGTGTTTGGTGGCACTCTCGGCGAGCTGTTCCAGTCGTGGATCTATTGGACTCGTGTACAATATGATCTGATTGGATATATGGAGAACAAGCTTCTCACTGTATCTGTACACGTGACATTGGTAAACCAAACTAAACACGTTTTTATAACAGGCTTTTTATAATAATGCATAAAATAAAGCATGAACATTCAGATTCTGGTTGCCCCATTACAGTAAAGGGTGCAGAAGAGGTTTACCAGAATACTGCCTGGTTTAGAGTGCATTAACTATAAGAGAGGTTGGGGAAACTTGGATCATTTTCTTTGGATTGCCGGAAGCTGAGGGTAGACCTGACGGAAGTATATGAAATTATTGTTCGCTCGTGTGTCAGACGACGTTCTGCCATCGCTTTGCCAGTCAGTGCCACATCTGTGCCTCTGCGCAGTGCATGCCTCTCCGCCGCAAGTCAGTGGGTGGGCTATTGTCTGTACCTCTCCACAGTTGCACTTGTCAGAGCCCGAGAAGCCCCACAAAATTATGAAAAGCATAGACAGGGTAGACAATCCAAATCCTTTTCCCAGGGTGGAAATGTCATTTTTTACATTTATCAAGCCAATTAACCAACAAACCTGTACGTCTTTGGAGTGGGGGGAGGAAACCGAAGATCTCGGAGAAAACCCAGGCAGCTCACGGGGAGAACGTACACACTCCTTACTCAACTACCTCCTCCGGCAGCTCGTTCCATAAACCCACCATTCCCAGTGTGTAAAATGTGTCGTTCACATTAACCTTTCGGGTGCAACTTTTTAATCAGAGGGTGGTGGTATCTGGGATGAGCTGCCAGAAGAAGCTATAGACATGGATACAATTGTGACTTTCTAAATGTGTAGGAAGGAACTGCAGATGCTGGTTTACATCGAAGATAGACAAAAAAATGCTGGAGTAACCCAGCGGGACAGGCAGCATGTCTGGGGGGGAATGAATGGGTGACGTTTCGGGTCGAGACCCCTTTTCAGATTCTCGAGGAAGAAACTGAAGGCTCCCAGGGAGACTGCAGAAGGGTCGTGACCCGAAACATCACCCATTCCTTCTTTCCAGAAATGCTGCCTGTCCCGCTGTTACTCCAGCATTTCGTTTCTATCTTCTATAACTTTTAAAATACATTTGGACAGATATGGATAGAAAGGGTTTAGAGAGATGTGAGCCAAGAGCAGGAAAATGGGACTAGCCCAGAATGGCAACTTGGTCGGCATGGACTAGGTGGGCCGAAGGGACTGTTTTCCTGCTGTATTACTCTGTGGCTCGAGTGTTACAGCTCTGTTCATCCCGAAGAAGGCGTGGTGCTCTGGAGAGAGCGCAGGGATTCGCTCTCTGTGTGGAAGATGTGATGCTCTCCTGACTGCCGCTGGGCTATCGGCGCTGTGCCTTTAAGGAGCGCTGGCCGGAGCGACTTTTCTGCTTATATGGAGTGCCAGGAAATGAGTAAGAGAAAAGAACTGAGGCAGAGAGAGAGAGGGGGAGGAAGGACGGAAGGAAGGAAGGAACTGGCGGCATCACTCAGTCCCCGGAGCGGCTCGGGGCGGCGCCTGCCCCCCACCAGCGGACGCGGGAACCCGCCAGCCCCCACCCGGTGACCGAGGTGAGTGAGTGACCGACCCTCCGGTCCGGCCGCCTCCTCCTGCAGCCCGAAACAGGCGAGAGAAGTTCCCGCCGCGGCCTCCGGGCGTTGTGGGGCGGTGGTCAGGTCGGATCCACGGGGCGGCTGCGGGCAAGAGGGAGAGATTGAAGGAGGCGGTGGGAGAGGAGGAGACCCGGCGAGAGGGGATCGAGGGCCGGGTAGGCGGCCGTCTTTGGGTCGCGGTAGGGGATCACCAAGTGTGTGTGTGTGTGTAACTGAGTGTTTCCGCACGCCGTGGGTCTGTCAACGTGATAGTTTAAAACTCTGCAGTTCAAAACCCTCCCTCGGTTTAGGGTCTATTGTTTTCACCCTCTGCGTTTCCCGAGAGTAGACTGTTTTTGGAATGAGGAAGCAGCACCTTGGGCAGACCCGTTAACTCTGACCACCCCTCTGTTATCTCTCGTCATGGGCGAACAGGCGGTGGGGTCTGATAGGACATGGAACAAACAGTACAGAAGATAGACACAAAACGCTGGAGTAATTCAGCGGAACAAGCAGCATCTCTGCAGAGAAGAAATGGGCGACGTTTCGGATCGAGACAACTTCTTAAGATCCGAAACGTCACCCCTTCCTTCTTTCCAGAGATGCTGCCTGTCCCGCAGAGTAACTCTAACATTTTGTGTCTGTCTTCGGTGTAAACCAGCACCTGAAGTTCCTTCCTATACATAGAACAGTCCAGTACAGGAACAGGCCACAAAGTCTGTGCTGAGACCAACTCTTATCTGCCTGCAACCTCTAATTTGCATCACCATTCCATTGACATGGCCTCCGCAGCCGTCCAATGAATTCCACAGATTTACCGGCCTCTGACAAAAATAAATTAATTCTCATCTTGCTAAAGGTACGTTATTTTATTCTGAGGCTATGGCCTCGCGTCCTAGAGTCTCCCACTAGTGGAAACATCCAATCCACATTCACTCAATCCAGGTCTTTAGCAATTCAGTACGTTTCAATGAGGTCACCCCCTCGTCCTTCTAAACTCCAGTCCTTCTAAACTGGAGTACAGGCCCAGTGCCTTCAAACGCTCATTATATGTTAACCCAATCAGTCCTAGGATCATTCTCGTAAACCTTCTCTGGACCCTCTCCAATGCCAGCACATCCTTCCTCAGATATGGGGCCCAAAACGGTTCACGATACTCCACATGCCGTCTGACCAGTGCCTTATAAAGCCTTAGCCTTACATCCCTCTTTTTGTATTCTAGTATTCTGTTTTTGCCAGATCATATGATCATAAAATCATAAGTGATAGTAGAATTAGGCCATTCGACCCATCAAGTCTACTCCGCCATTCAATCATGGCTGATCTATCACCCTCCTAACCCCATTCTCCTGCCTCCTCCCCATAATCTCTGACACCCATACTAATCAATGCTAGCATTGCATTCACTTTCCATACCACCGATTCAACTTGCAAATTAACTTTTTGGGAATCCTGCACTAGCACTCCCGAGTCCCTTTGCATCTCCAATTTCTGATTTCTCTCCCCATTTAGGAAATAGTGTACACCTTTATTCTTACTACCAAAATGCATAACTCCACACTTTGCTGCACTATATTCCATCTGCCACTTCTCAGCCCACTCTCCTAACCTGTCCAAGTCCTCTGCAGAGTCCCTACTTTCTCTAAATGACCTGCCCCTCCACCTAATTTCGTATCATCTGTAAACTTGGCCACTAATCTTTTAATTCTCTCATCTAAATCATTAATATGCAACCTGAAGAGGAGCAGCACCTGTACCGAGCACTGAGGAACACCACTAGTCACTGGCAGCAAACCAGAAAAAGACCCCTTTATTGCTGCTTTGCCTTCTGCCATCAGCCAACTTGCAATCCATGCTAGTATCTTCCCTCTGATACCATGAGCTCTGATCTTCTTTAACAGCCTTGTGTGTGGCACCTATTCAAAGGCCTTCTGAAAATCCAGGTATACCACATCCACTGACTCTCCTTTGTCTATCCTGCAATTTGGTTTCTCAAAGAATTTCAACAGGTTCATCAGCCAAGATCTCCCTTTCACAAAGCCCTGCTGACTTTGGCTTATTTTACTGGGTACTCCTAAATACTCAGAAACCTCATCCTTTATAATGGACTCCAAAATCGTAGCAACCACTGAAGTCAGGCTAACCGGCCTATAGTTTCCACTGTTTTGCTTCGCTCCCTTTTTAAACAGCGGAGTAATATTTGCAATTTTCCAAATATCTAAATCTATCCATGTAACAGTATTGGGGTAACTCGGCGGGTCAGGCACCATCTCTGGAAACATGAATAGGTGATGTTTCGGGTTGGGATCTTCTTCAGACTGAAGAAGGGTCCCGACCTGAAACATGACCTGTGTAAGAAGGAACTGCAGATTATTCTTTGGAATGCAGGAGGATGAGGAGTGAACTTATAGAGGCCTATAAAATCATGAGAGGAATACATAGGGTGAGTGCACAGAGTCTCTTGCCTGGAGTAAGGGAATCGAGAATCATATTTAAATGCCAAATTAAACTAATCTCTTCTGCTTGCACATGATCCATATCCGCCTGCTCTAACATTTCTGGGGATAAGGTGGAGAGGGTGGGGGTAATGAAGAGATACAGCATGGAAACAGGCCCTTCAGCCCAACAAATCCACACTGACCATTACACTACAGTTGTCCCATTTAAAAAATTCTCCCCACTTTCTTATTAACTCGTATCTCATTCCATTTAAAATGTACTCCACTTTTCTCCGAAAAGAAATTGGCATGTTTGCCGATATAACGCTCCATTTGCTAGATCCTTATCTATTCACTTGGCACACGTACAACCACATGAAATCACTCTGCACCCTGCCTACCATCGTATTGTCACTCAGCACCTCACACTCAGCAAACTTGGCTGTGTAACACATTCCAATCGGGACGCCACCTCTTCAGAGGGGAGATCGTGTTATCCCATGTCTGGTGATTGGCCCTACATCTCATCCTGTCTGGCTATCATTTGACTAGTGTCTTGATCTACTTGCTCTGTGCCTGCCCCAAGTTTAAGGTGTTGCACTTTGGGAGGTTGAAGTTGTAAGTGAATTGTAAGTGAGGTAAGTGAATTGTAAGTGGGGTAAGTGAATTGTAAGTATACAATTAATGGCAAGACTCTTAACCGCATTGATGTTCAGAGGGATCTTGGGGCCCAATCACATAGCTCCTTGAAAGTGGCAACACAAGTAGATAGAGTGGTAAAGAAGGCATGTGGTATGTTTGCCATCATCAGTTGGGGCATTGAATTTAGGAATTAGTAAGTCATGTTGCAGTTTTAATAGCACTTTGGTTTGGTCGCATTTGGAGTTGCTGCATGTAGTTCTGGTTGTCCCATTACAGGAAGGATGTGCAGGATTTGGAAAGAGTGCAGAAGAGGTTTAGACACAAAGAGATGGAGTAACGCAGGGGGCAGACAGCATCTCTGGAGAAAAGGAATGGGTGGCATTTCGGGGTGAGACCTTTCTTCGGACTCACCCCAGGATCTGAAGAAGGGTCTCAACCTGAAACGTCACCTATTCCTTTTCTCCAGCGATGCTGCCTGACCCGCTGAGTTACTCCAGCTTTTTGTGTCTACCTTCGGTGTAAACCAGCATTTGCAAATCCTTCCTACACATTTTACCAGAATATTGCCTGGATTAGACGGTATTGGCTATGAGATGTTGGAGAAAATTGGAATGTTTTCTCCTGGTGGTTGATGGGAGATGTGATAGAGGTGTAAAATCATTAGACGCACATGATCCAGAACCTTTATCCCAAGGTGGAAAATTTCAATGACCTAGCTTTGAGGTGATGTGGAGAAAGTTTAAAGGAGATGTTTATAACATAGAGGGTGATGGACACCTGAAACACACTACCAAGGATGGTGTGGAGTCAGATGCGATAATGGCATTTAAACGGCTTTTAGATAAGCACATGGATATGCAGGGAATGGAGGGATATGGATCACGTGCAGGCAGAGAGGATTAGTTTAACTTGGCATGATGCCAGGCATGGACATTATGGGCTGAAGGGCCTGCCCCTGTGCTGTACTGTTCTATGCCGAGGCCTGTTTGGCCCATATCTAGGCCTGTGCCCATTCTGGCTGCCCCTGTAGTAAGTGTTCAGCTCGTTGCTGACCCTGGGCCAGGCCTTGCCCTCTCCTACCCAGGCTTGTCCCTTGGCCGGCGTGCCTGGGCCTGGGTCTCCCTCTGCCTTCCCCACCCCGCAGCCCAAGTGTCTGGGCCAGCCCTCACCTTGCTTTCTCTCTCCCCAGGTCTAGGCCGACATGCCAGCTGGACTGGTCACCGCCTGGCTGCTGGCGAGTGCCCTGCTGAGCGAGCCTCCGCCACAGGGCCCGGGCTCGGGGCGGATGGAGGAGCGGGCAGCCCGGCTGCAGGCCCAGATGCGGCGGTTGGAGCAGGAGCTGGCGGAGGCTTCTGGCAAGGATCAGCAGGAAGAGGAGGAGAGGGGGGACTGGAGGCCGTGGAGCGCCCTGCCTCTGGCAGGCCTACTGTTGCTCCTGCTGGTCCTGTGGGCCTGTCCCCAGGCTGTGAGGCTGGCGGGTGGAGTGGGGAGCGTCCCACAGGCCCCCCTGGCCCCGCTGCCCGACCCCCAGGCTCTGGCCTGCTTCTACGAGCGCAGCGTGCGACTGCCAACTGACGAGGTGTCCAGGACCCGCGAGCTGGTGGAGGGCTTTGCCGATGACCTGCTGGAGGCCGTGCGGAGTGTGTGTGACCGGGAGCTCGACATGGAGCTGGAGGAGAGCATTGGCGTCGGCAGCCTGTACGAGAACTGGCGGCTAGACAGGCCGCTGGCTTGTGACCTGCTGGTGCCCTTCAGCCCACCTGAGCCCTACCGCTTCCAGGCCGACTTCCTGCCTCCGGCCAGCCACAGGCCCGAGTGTCCGGCTTATGGGACTATCCGAGTGCTAGGCCCGGGGCCCGGCGTCTGCCTATGTGGGGACACACAGCAGGCCCGGGACATGCTGTGTCTGGTGCATGGCCAGCAAGGGCTGGTCTGCTGCCCTGACCTGTTGTGGGCCCCCACTGCACCCTTCCTGTCATGGAGCTCGGTCATGCGCTGGTTCCAAGCTGCCCTGACCAAGGCCTGGGCCCGCATCTCCCACAAGTACGACTTTGAGCTGTGCTTCCAGGATCTGGAGTGCCCAGGATCCCTTCAGATCCGGTTCCGCTCCAGCAAGGCCGTGCTCTTCCACCTCTGCCCAGTCGTGCAGTTCGATGGCTCCGACATGTACCTGATCCCAGGTCGAGGCCTACCCAGGCCCGAGTGGGATACAGGCCGGGGCCTACCCGGGCCTAACCAGGACACAGCCTGGGCCCTCAGCTCTGCCGTCTACGAGAAGCGTTTCCTGGCCTGGGCAGCCAAGCAGTTGCCCTCTGGCCCATGCCACCTGGCCTGCCTGCAGGTCGCCGCCTTCTTGCACCAGAAGCAGTGCCGGCTCAGCGGGCCTAGTGGCCTGTGCCACTACCACCTAAAGACGGCCCTGCTGCACCTGCTGGCCCGCCTGCCCCCAGAAGCCTGGCACCGCTCCTGCTTGCGGGCCCGGCTCCATGACCTGCTGGCCTTCCTGCAGCGAGCCCTGCAGGACGGCCGCCTCGACCACTTCATCCTGGGCAGCAGGCCGGCCCTGCCCGAGCTGGGTGTCCCGGCTTGCCTGCGTTCAGCCCAGCCTCCCAACCTACTGGCGGGGCTGGCGGCCCACAGCCAGCTGCTAGGCCGGGCCCTGCACACGCTGGCAGAGATGCGGAGGAACGCGGCAGCCCTGGTTCGTGAGTATGGCCCGCACGACCCCCAGGTCCCTTGAGCCACCAGCTAGGCCCCTCGGGTAGGCTGGGGCCTACACTCGCAGTCTGGACTGGGAGCAGGAGTAGGCCATTCAGCCTCTCGAGTTGCCGGCCTCCTACCTCAGCACTATCCCTGTGCCTCCTCCCTGTGGAGCCTGGGGCCAGACAGTCCACTCTGACCGAGGATCATTGCCCACTGCCCATCACTGACCAATCCCTTCAGCCACCGGCCTTGGGGAGTCTGGTCAAGGTAGGGTGCAGGCCGGCCAGCACCTATTGGGGTCTGCAACTGTGGGCAATCCAGATTTTCAAACAGAATCTATTTTGTATTAAATGCACATTTTATTATTCAATAAGAATAAATGTCACTACTGATCTGATCCAATTCTCACCGTGCAAAATAAGTGTGAATATGAATAAGGTTAGTGCAAACAGATATGGACAAAAGGTGGGGGGGGGGTGGATATGGGCCAAACACGGGGAGGTGGGATAGGTCGAAGAGGCCTTCATGGTCTGTGTGGAACAGTTGGGCCGGAGGCCCTGTTTCTGAGCTAATACAATTCTAATTGATACCAGCAAATAATGGAGATGGTAACATTTTCCAAAGGCAAAAATTAGTACATTTTAACTGGTGAGAGATCGGAAGATGATGTTCAAAAAGACCTTGAACACAAGTTAAGCAAGCAATCCAGCAAGTTCAATGTTGGGTTTTATTGCAAGCAAATTTAAGTACAAAGAATAAAACTGTTTCGTATGACTTTGCTGAGACCACATATGTAGCACTGTATAAAGTCACACGACATGGAGACAGCCCCTTCGGCCCAACTTGTCCATGCCGACCAAGATACCACATCTAAGCTAGTTCCATTTACTTGCATTTGGCCCGTACCTCTCTAAACCTTTCCTATCCATGTACCTGTCCAAATGTCTTTTAAATGTTGTTATTGTATCTTCCTCAACTACCTCCTCTGGCAGCTCATTTCATATACCCTTCACCCTTTGTGTGGTAGAAGTTGCCCCTTAGGTTTCTATTAAATCTCTCCCCTCTCGCTGTAAATCTATGCTCTTTAGTTCTTGATTCACCCCACCGTGGGAAAAATACTGCATTCATTCTATCTATTCCCCTCATGATTTTATACACCCCTATAAGATCACCCCTCGACCTTCTGCGCTCCAAGGAATAAAGTCCTACCCTGCCCAACCTCTCCCTGTAGCTCGGCTCTCAAGTCTTGACAGCTATTTTTTTGCTAATTGTACAAACACTTAACCTGACCCTGAGTGATGACTTTTTCACTCCACTATTAAGAGGAGAGGTTGAACACCACAACCAAGAGGGATACAATGTGGTGAACTGTGGAACTAGTGAAACAAGGGGTGGGAGAATGCAACCTTCACGTGGTTTCAACGAATGTAATCCTGGCGTGCACAATCAAATAAGATCAAATAGAACAAGTTGTCCTACAACTTTAGGCTGTGCACGCCATACGCAAGAAGAAGAAGTGAATCAACTAGGGTGTAGAAAGGGGGATGGGGAGGGATGGGAGGGCGGGGAAAGAGGACTGTTAGTAGAAGTTACTTAAAATTAGAAAATTCAATGTTCTCACTGCTGGGTTGTAAGCTACCCATGCAAAATGAGGTGCTGTTCCTCCAATTTGTGTATGGCCTCACTCTGGCAATGGAGGTGGTCCAGGACAGCAAGGTGGGTAGACACAAAAAGGTGGAGTAACTCAGCGGGTCAGACAGCATCTCTGGAGAGAAGGAATGGGTGACGTTTCATGTCGAGACCCTTCTTCAGGTCAGCGTGGGAATGGGAATGGGAGTTGAAATGGTTCGCGACCGGGAGATCCCGTAGGCCTCTGCGGTCTGAGCGTATGTGTTCAGTGAAACGGTCACTGACTACTTTTGGAAATGGGCCTCAAATATTGGTTGAGCGGAGAAAGGAAGCGTAGTTACACAAAGCAGCGTAAACAAACATCCTCCTTTTGGCCCGGCCCAGCAGCACAGAGGAATGTGGCTATTTTCAAACTCCAACAGGAAGGAGTTTAGATTACATTAACCAATGGATCCGCTGAGTATATATAGCCCACAAGTCTAGTGCGCACAAGCAGCCAAAATAAACCTTTTGGAATACATTTACAAATTTAACAGCCTATTGGAGAGTGAACTTTTTAATCTCAGTTCCTTTATCAGTTGAGTACAAGAATCAGGAAGGTACACAAAAATGCTGGAGAAACTCAGCGGGTGCAGCAGTATCTATGGAGCGAAGGAAATAGGCAACATTTCGGGCTGAAACATTGCCTATTTCCTTCGCTCCATAGATGCTGCTGCACCCGCTGAGTTTCTCCAGCATTTTTGTGTACCTTCCTGATTTTCCAGCATCTGCAGTTCCTTCTAAAACACAAGAATCAGGAAGTCATGTTGCAGTTTTATAAAGATTTGGTTAGACTGCGTTTGGAGTATTGTGTGCAGTTCGAGTGTACCTATTACAGGGAGGTGGGAGAGAGCATAGAAGAAAGAGTATCACAGACACTATTGACCAAAGGCTAGTTCCTGTAATCTTCTATGAAATGAATTGAAATTTATTTGCCCCTTTCCTCAACTTTGTGGAACTATTATGTTTTAGCATACAAAACAATGGGTGGCACAGTGGTGCAGCACGTACAGCTAGCTGCTGCCTCACAGCACCAGAGACTCTTTTTCAATCCTGACCTCAGGTGCTTTCTGTGTGGAGGTTGCATGTTCTCTCTGTGACATGGGTCTCTTCTGGGCACTCTGGTTTCCTCCCACATCTCAAAGACGTGTGGGTTTGTAGGTTAATTGGCCCTCTGTAAATTGCCCCTAGTGTGTTGGGAGTGTATGAGATAGTGGGATAACGTAAAACTAGTGTGAACGGGTGTGATCGATGGTTGGCGTGGACTCGACAGGCCAAAGGGTTTGTTTCACTTAAACTAAAACCTCAGAACAGGTGACAATAATAAACCTAAACCTACACCTGATTACTCCCATCAATATAACCCCAGAAAGGACGGACCTGGCCAGCCAGCTAGATGGGCAATCCGAACGGTCCCACAGCCCATGGTCAGTCACAGGCCTCGGGCCTACGCTGGATGTACAGCTCAAAGAAGCGTTTGTAGGCTTGGGTGTCATTGATCGTGGCCTTGACGGCAGCATCTTGCAGCATAGCTTGGGTCCAGGTCCTGAGGGCAGGGCTGACATCCAGGAAACTGGCCGACAGGAGAGAGAGTTTAGGTTAGTTTATTATTTTAGTTCATTATTGTCACGTGTACAGAGGTACCGTGAAAAACACTTTTTTTTTGTTCAATCAGCAAACATACAATACATGATTGCAATCAAGCCATCTACAGTATACAGATACAGGATATATGATGGCACAGTGGTAGGTTTGCTGTCTCACAGCGCCAGAGACCCGGGTTCAATCCTGTTTACGGATGCTGTCTGTATGGAGTTTGTACGTTCTCCCTGTGATCGCGTGAGTTTTCTCCAAGTCCCCTTTTTCTTCCCACACTCAAGACATACAGGATTGTTGGTTAATTGGCTCATGGAACTTATAAATTGTCCCTAGTGTGTAGGATAGTGCTAGTGTACGGGGTGGTTGGCTAGGACTCATTGGATCAAAGAGCCTGTTTCTGCGCTGTGTCTCTAAAGTCTAGAGTAATGTCTGAAGTCAAAAGGGTAAAGGGTATAACATTTAGTGCAAGGTAAAGTCCGATTAAAGAAAGCCTGAGGGTCTCCAATGAGGTAGATGGGAGGTCAGGAGTGCTCTCTAGTTGGTGAGACGACTGGTCAGTTGCCTGATAAAAGCCAGGATAAAACTGTCAGTGAGAGATGGTGACTACATGCAGACAACCCCACTCCATCAGCCAATGGGACACCCATTACTAGTTACCGACGTAGGAGCCATAGACAACCTGTTGGTGGAACGCAGGGGGTCGAGCAGCATCTGCGGGGGTGGGGAGGAATGGATTAAGTATCATTTGGGGCGAGACCCCGGAGACCCCGAGCTAGGATTTCTCGTGAACATTCCTGGCGAGTGACGGACTGGCCTGGTTTATTCCCTGGCCCTTGCTGGCCTGCAGGGAGCCACTTGCTGCGCCATTTCAGAGGGCAAGTGAGTCAACCAAACTTAAACGTAAAGCATCCATGTCAGTGGGTCTAGCTGGGCCAGGTACAGAGCAGGCAGGGCAAATACAGAACAAGACAGCAGATACAGGGCAGGCAGAGTAGATAGGCAGATACAGGCCAGACTGGCAGATACAGGACAGGCAGATACAGACGAGATAGATACAAGACTTGCAGGACAGGTCCTGGCACACCTCAAAGGCTGCCTACCCCCCACATTGGATCCATATCAGTTTGCCTACCGCAAGAACAGGAGTACGGAGGATGCCATCTCAACGGCACTTCACTCCGTCCTCTCCCACCTCGACAACAGAGACACTTACGTAAGAATGCTGTTCATCGATTACAGCTCAGCATTCAACACCATCATACCCTCTAAACTGATTACCAAACTCGGTGACCTGGGCATCGACCCCTCCCTCTGCAACTGGATACTGGACTTTCTAACCAACAGAAAGGTTAGGTTAGACAAGCACACCTCTTCAACCCTCACCCTGTGTGCTGAGCCCCCTCCTCAACTCCCTCTTCACCTACGACTGCACACCTGTACATGGTACTAACACCATCATCAAGTATGCAGATGATACAATGGTGATTGGCCTCATCAGCAACAACGATGAGTCGGCCTATAGGGAGGAGGTCCAGCTCCTAGCAGCATGGTGCGCTGACAACAACCTGGCCCTTAACTCCAAGAAGACCAAGGAGCTCATTGCAGGAAAAAAAATTACTATGACTGTATGCACGTAAATAGATTTATTTATTGCTCATATTTATGTCGCTCTTCTAGGGAGATGCTAACTGCATTTCGTTGTCTCTGTACTGTACACTGCACAATGACAATAAAGTTGAATCTGAATAAAGTTGAATCTGAGGTACAGGGTAGACCAGTTAATACTCCTGAAAAGCATTGATGAAGCAGGTGGGGTTGTACATTAAAGGACTACAGAGTGTTGGGAGTAACCGAGTGGGTCAGGTAGGATCTCTGGAGAACATGGATAGGTGATGTTTCTGGTCTGGACCCTTCTTCAGACTGAGTTTTTACATAACTTTTTATTTTCATTCCAGAGGGTGGGATGAGATTGGGACATCTTTCCTAATCAGTTCAGACACAATGGGTCAAATCACAAAGTGCTGGAGTAACATCTGTGCAGGGAAATGGACAGACAACCAGGTTTGAAGAATGGTTCCGACTCGAAGAATCGTCTGTCCATTCCTTCCACAGATGCTGCTTGACCCGCTTTGTTCCTCCAGCACCGTGTTTTTCTCAGGGTTGCAGTTCCTGGGCTGTGTGCGCGTTTACATTGTCCATGACCTGGGGATACTCACGTGGTCAATGAGAGGGCGTCCAGCCGTTCGAACCAGGGCCACAGCATGTAGTCGGTCATGGTCACCGAGTCACCGCCAAAGAACCGAGTCTTCGCCCCGGCCAGATGCTGAAACCAGATAGATGGAGATCAGTGCGGCGATCACGCGTGCACGACTGCCGGTCACGGACAGGCGCGTCCCCACCGGACTGCACGTGGACGGAGAGGCGCGCCCACGGGACATGGGCTCGACAACGATCATCGCGCCACGGGACCGCACGTGCACTGACTGTCGGTCATGGGCATGCGCGCACCCGAGACAGCGCGTGCACTGGTAGTCGGTCACGGACAGGCTCGTCCCCGGGACCGCGGGCGTGTGCACGGGTTGCCGCTTCACGGACAGACGTCCGCCCCCGGATTGCGCGTTCACGGGAAGTAGAGCCAGTCATAAACGCGGCGCGGAGGGCACGCACGGGGCCGCGCGTGCACGGGCTTTGGATACTTTAGGATGCGCGCGCTCCGGGGAGACCGCGACTGTAGTACGTGCATCTGTAGGTGTAGGTGTAGCGCCGCGCGCTCCCTGGGACTGTGCGTGCACGAGCAGCCGGCGCGGTACTGGGGAAGCGCCGCACCTTGGGAGGGGCAGTACTGGCGGAGCACCGCACTGTGGGAGGGGCAGTGCTGGGGGAGCACCGCACTGTGGGAGGGGCGGTACTGGGGGAGCACCGCACTGTGGGAGGGGCGGTACTGAGGGAGCGCCGCACCTTGGGAGGGCAGTACTGGGGGAGCGCCGCACTGTGGGAGGAGCGGTACTGCAGTGGCGTTGCCCTGTGGCGGGTACATCCCATTAGAATATCCCCAGCCCTTCACCAGCCCAACACATATAACCCCGGAGGTACACAAAAATGCTGGAGAAACTCAGCGGGTGCAGCAGCATCTATGGAGCGAAGGAAATTTCCTTCGCTCCATAGATGCTGCTGCACCCGCTGAGTTTCTCCAGCATTTTTGTGTACCTTCGATTTTCCAGCATCTCCAGTTCCTTCTTTAACACATATAACCCCGGATACTGGCCCCAGGGTACACGGACTCTCCCCTTCACCTGTTCAAAGTAGCCGAGCTTTGACTGGAACTCCTCTTCCAGTTTGGACGTGTCTTCCGATGATTTTCTGGCCATGGTAATCTTGAAAATGCAACCTATCACCTGTTGACAGAGTGGAGATCAGCGTTCATGATGAATGCACTCTATCGAACCTCTTGTGCGGTATGGAGCGCATTGACCAGTTGCATCATGGCCTGGTTCGGTAACTCGATCACCCAGGAGATTAAGAGTGATGGACACTGCCCGGTCCATCACAGGTACTGAGCTCCCCACCATCGAACGGATCTACAGGAGACACTGCCTCAAAAGGGCAGCCAGCATCATCAGTGACCCATACCGCCCTGGCCGCGCAGTCATCTCACTGCAACCACCCGGAAGAAGGTGCAGGACCCTGAAAACCTTGACCTCCAGGTTCAAGAACAGCTGCTTCCCAGCAACCATCAGGCTCTTTGGTTTAGTTGAGAGATTTAGCGCGGAAACAGGCCCTTCGGCCAGGTCGTGGACCACCGGGTAAATTTTTTACATTTACCAAGCCAATTAACCTACAAACCTGCACGACTTTGGAGTGTGGAAGTAAACCGAAGAGAGTGTGGGAGGAAACCGAAGATCTCGGAGGAACCCACGCAGGTCACGGGGAGAACGTACAAACTCCGTACAGACAGCACCCGTAGTCGGGATCGAACCCGGGTCTCCAGCATCTCTGCCGCAGCGCCACCGTGAACACAGCACAACACTGACCTCAGCAACTGTGATCGTTTACGGACTGTCTTTGGTTGCACTATGACTTCAGTTTTGCAATATTATAGTTGATGTTAATATTAAGGTTATTTATAGTATTTCTGTTAATAATTATTTAGTATTTTGATTACAAGTATTTTCTGTGTGTTATTGCATTATCTGTAAAGCTTCAGTAAGTAATAATTTTGTGAAGGATCCCGACCCAAAACATAAACCTGTCCATAGGTACACAAAAATGCTGAGATACTCAGCGGGTGCAGCAGCATCTATGGAGCGAAGGAAATAGGTAACGTTCGGGCCGAAACCTTCTTCAGACTGATAGGGGGTGGGGAGAAGAAAGGAAAAAAAGGAAAAGGCGGAGGAGGAGCCCGAGGCTGGGGGAGGGGGGGGGGGAGGAGACAACCAGATGGCTGATGAAGGGGAGGGGACAGCCAGGGCTAGCAGAATTGGAGAATCAACGTTCAGGCCACCAGGATGTAGACTGCCCAAGCGGAAATATGAGGTGCATTTCCTCCAATTAACGGTGTAAATTGGAGAAATGCACCGCACTGTGGGACGGGTGTAAATTGGAGGAAATGCACCTCATATTCCGCTTGGGCAGTCTACATCCTGGTGGCCTGAACGTTGAAGTCTCCCAATTCTGCTAGCCCTGGCTGTCCCCTCCCCTTCATCAGCCATCTGGTTGTCTCCTCCCCCCCCTCCCCCAGCCCTCGGGCTCCTCCTCCGCCTTTTCCTTTTTTCCTTTCTCCCCACCCCCTATCAGTCTGAAGAAGGGTTTTCGGCCCGAAAACGTTACCTATTTCCTTCGCTCCATAGATGCTGCTGCACCCGCTGAGTTTCTCCAGCATTTTTGTGTACCTTCGATTTTCCAGCATCTGCAGTTCCTTCTTTAACACATAACCTGTCCATGTTCTCCTGGAATGCTGCCTGACCCGTTGAGTTACTCTGGCACTTTGTGTCTTGTTAAGAATCTCATTGGTCCTTTTGCCAGCATGCATGACACAGCTTTAAGGTGAGAAGGGCAAAGTTTTAAAGGAGAGGTGCAGGCAACTTTTTTTACACAGAGGCGATGGGTGCCTGGAACGCTCTGCCAGGCACCCATCTGAGAGGCTTTTGAATAGGCAGATGGATTTGCAGGGATGGGGGATCTGGGTTATGTGCTGGTAGGTAAGAGATTGTCTTGGCATTATGTTTGGCATGAACATTGTGGGCCGAAGGGCCTTTCTTGTGCTGTACTGTTTGTTCTATGTCTATGACTAAGTAAACATGGTGGCACAGTGACACAGCGATAGAGTTGCTGCCGCACAGCACCAAAGACCCAGGTTCGATCCTGACTATGGGTGCTGTCTGTGTGGAGTTTGTACATTCTCCCCGTAACGCATGGGTTTCCTTCACAAAGTGCATGTGAAAGTGGGATAACATAGAACTGGTGTGAACGGGTGATCGCTGATCGGCCGAGACTTGGTGGATTGAAGGGCCTGTTTCCATGCTGTTTCTTTTCATTCTTGACTGTTGCAACATTGTACTCATGCCCCCCCCCCTCTGATTCCATCATCTACCGGCCACCTATAAACATGTCTCCTGGTGCAGTACCTTGCTGAAATGTTCCCACAGCATCTTCTGCCTGGCCTTCTCATAAGGGTCGGCGAGGAGCAGTCGTCTCTCGGGATAACTCTCATCCAAAAACTCGCAGGTGATGGGAGACTCGTAGATCAGCTGGTTGCTGGAGGTCTCCAACACTGGCACCAGGCCCAGGGGGTTCTTTTCAAATAACCAGTCGGGCTTGTCCAGCAGATTGATGTTGATGGTTTCGTGCCTGGAAGACAATGGAACTGAGAAACTGCTCACAATTAAATGATGCACAAAGTATCTACACCAGGTGCCTACACCTCAAGAAGACGGCATCTATCATCACGGATCCCGCCATCTGGGCCGTGCCTTTTTCTCACTGCTACTGTCAGGCAGGAATGGGGAAACCTGACGTCCCACACCACCAGGTTCAGGAACTGCTAATATCCTACAACCATCAGGTTCTTGACCGACTCGTACAACCCTAATCCTACCTCAGCAATGGCACACGACGGACCACTTCTTGCACTCCCTCAATGTCAGCAAGACAAAGGAGATTGTGAATGACATCGGGAAGTGAAGCGGTACACACATCCCAGTCTACATTGATGATGCCGAAGTAGACAAAGTCAAAAGCTTCAAGTTTCCAGGCCATTACTCAAACCAGCCTCCCTTCCATTGACTCCATCTACACTTCACGCAGCCTCGGCAAGGCCACCAGCATAATCAAGGATCAGTCGCACCCCGGTCACTCCCTCTTCTCCCCTCTCCCATTAAAAAAGGGATACAGAAATTTGAAAAAAAATACCTACAAGTCCAGGAACAAGTCTATGTACCTGTGATGCTGCTGGATGGCGCCAGCAATGGCTGCCTTGCCAACAGTCTGTCTACCCCTCCCTTCCTTTGTTATTTTTTTTAGTATGTGTTAAATGTATGTTTTTGGTGTTCTTTAGCTTGTTTTATGTGGGGATTGGGGGAGGGGGTTGGGGGAAAGTTTTTCTAATCTTTTACCTCGACGGAGATACGATTTTTTTTCTGTATCGCATCTCCATCCGCACTGCGGCCTAACATCAAGGAGTTGGCAGCCTTTGCTGGAGACCGACTTCGTGAGCCCCACCACGGGAGCCGGTGGCTTTTAACATCACGGAGCTCGCGATCCCTTTGCCAGGGATCGACCTCTGAGCTCCAACCACGGGTGCCTGCGGACTTTAACATCGTGGAGCTCGCAGTCTCTAGTCAGAGACCGACTTCAGGACCTCCAAGCCGCAGGAGCTTCGACCTCCCCCAACGCGGGACCTTCAATTGCCCCAACGCGGGAGCTTTGATCGCCCCGAAATGGGGGCTTCGACCGCCGGCTGCGGGAGCTTCGATCGCCCGACGGATGGTTTGACTGCCCCGACCGCGGGAGAAAAATGAGGGAAGAAGATTAGACTTCCATCACAGTGCCTTCCATCACAGTGAGGAATGTGGGGAAACCGCTGTGGTGGATGTTTATGTTAACTTTTATGTATTTGTGTCTTGTTGCTTTTTTAGTATGGCTGTATGGGAATTCGCTAATCACTGTACCTTAATTAGTACATGTGACAATAAAAGACCTTTGAAACCTTTGAAGCAAGACTCTCATTGTACCAGTTCCCCACCACACTCGTGTACACCTGACAATGGACTTGATTCGACTCGACCTACCTGGAGGAGCACTCCAGCTGCATCAGATGAGGTGTGTCTCCTTTGACTGAAGCCAAAGCAGCCCTCAAACTACTTTGGGCTGCAAGGGGCTGAGCCATTCCCTACTGTGCCTGGAACAGGGGGTGGTGGTGGAGGCAGATACGATACGACAGTGGTATTTAAGAGGCTCTTGGATATGGATATGCAGAGAATGGAAGGATATGGATCACGTGCAGGCAGAAGAGATTAGTTTAACTTTGCATCATGTTCGTCATAGGCATTGTGGGCCGAAGGGCCTGTTCCTGTAGAAACAAGGAACAGCAGATACTGATTTACCAAGGAAAGATACAGAATTCTGGAGTAACTCAGAGGGCCAGGCAGCATCACTGGAGAATATGGGTAGGTGACGTTTCGGGTTGGGACAGTTCTTCAGGCTGTGCTGTACCATTCTATATTCCATGAGGACCCTGGAAGGTGCAGAATAGTTGAAATCATACTGCATGTACATAAACACACTCAGTGGACCTCCGGTAAATAGCAAGTGTTCGTTTGTGAGTTGACAAAATCAATGCTCATTGAGAGCCACTGACCACTGGACAGAACCTCTCACAGTCGGTGAACGCACTCTGGGTGACAAACTTCGTAAAGATAGCCAGGATAGAACCAAGGTCTCTGGCGCTATAAACTCTACCACTGCGTTACCCCCACCCCCCCCACCACCTATACAGGGCTCGGACAAGGCCCCGAGGTGCCACCAGCCCCACCCCCCACTTACTTGATCCCCTTGGCCGCTAGCACCAAGCGGGCCCGCTGGGCATAAGGACAGTACTTCATGCTGTAGAGACGGATCGTTCCCTCGGGCACCGGCCCTGGGGCAAGGCACCCTGTGAAGAGGAGACAAACATCCATGAGACACTGTGTGGTGTAGAAACAGGCCCTTCGGCCCACCGAGTCCACGCCGATCAACAATCCCCTGTACACTAGTTCTGTCCTACACACTAGAGGCCAATTAACCTGCTCGTCTTTGGAGTGTGGGAGGAAACTGGCGTTCGTGGCGTTGAAGCCGAGTTCCCGAGTGCCGCGGACAACGGGTGGGATTAGACCCGGACAGCGATGCATTAGAACGTAGCGCTACGAGTCTACGTGGGAGGGATGGGGGAGTGGAGGGAGTTGGAGAGGAGTATCAGGAGAAATGGGAATGGGGGGGGGGGGGGGGAGGAGTGAGAGGAGGAATGGGGAAGAGAAGTGTGACAAGGAGTGGGGGAGAGGGAGGGGAGAGAGAGGAGTGGGGAGAGGGAGGAGGGAGAGAGGAGTGGAGGGGAGGGAGGAGGGAGAGAGGAGTGGGAGAGGGAGGAGGAGAGGGGGGGCAGCAGTGGGGTAGAGAAGAGAACGCACCAGGACTCGGGGCCACTCACCTTTGGCCAGGGCTTTGGTTGACATGCTGCGGGAGAGCAGTTTGGAGAGTCTGGGGAGAAGGCGGCGGGAGCAGCTGAGAGCAGAGCCGATCCTACGGGAAGAATGTTTCGTGTCATCGATCTCCGCTCCGCCCCTCACGCAGGGCCCGGCGCCGCCTCCGCTGGGGCAATAACAAGTTCAGTCTGTCAGCGGCCCGGCCCATGCCGGACAGATGTGACTAATGTGACAGGGTTCACAAAAATGCTGGAGAAACTCAGCGGGTGCAGCAGCATCTATGGAGCGAAGGAGATAGGCAACGTTTCGGGCTGAAACCCTTCTTCAGACAGGGTTCCAGCGCGGGTCCGGGGCATTGGCAAGGAGTTTCCCCTCCACTCCTTCACTCCTCCTCCCTCTCCCGTGTGCCTCCCTCCCTCCCTATCTGGACCTGGCTTTTTACACTCTGGCGAAGGGCCTCGACCCGAAACGTCACCCACTCCTTCTCTCCAGAGATGCTGCAAAATACTCCAGCACGTGCCATTTTCAATATTTAATGAAATGCAGCCAGGCGTGGGCAAAACTTAGCGAGAGCATTGCGGTCAGCATGGACAAGTTCAGATTGCCTCGGCAAGGCTGGCCAGCAACATATTGGTAAGAGGAGGATTTCCTGGAATGTTTACAGGATGGGCTTTAAACCAATATGTAGAGAACCGACTCGAGGACAGGCCAAGCGAGACTGGGTATTGTGTAATGAGAAGGATTAGTTACAGATCTTGTTGTGCAAGGCCCCTTGAGCAACAGTGACCATCATATGGTGGAATTCTGCATTAGGATGGAGAGTGACAGAGACAATGGTCCTGAACTTGAATAAAGGAGACTTTGAAGGTATGAGACGGGAATTGGCTAGCATAGACTGGCAAATTATACTTAAAGGGTTGACAGTGGAGATGCAATGGCAAAGATTTAAAGACCGAAGGGATGAACTCCAAAAATTGTTCATCGTCTGACGAAAAAATAAAACGGGGAAGGCGGCTCAACTGTGGCTGACGAGGGAAGTCAAGGATAGTGTTAAATCCAGGGAAGAGGCACATAAATTGGCCAGAAGAAGCGGCAAACCAGGGACTGGGAGAAATTTAGAACTCAACAGAGGAGGACAAAGGGGTTAATTAAGATAGGGGGGGAAATAGCATGAAAGAAAGCTTGCGGGGAATATGAAAACCGACTGTAAAAGTTTCTTTAAGTATGTAAAAAGGAAAAGATTAATGAAGACGAATGTAGGTCCCTTACAGAGAGGGAGAGAGGAGTGGAGGGGAGGGAGGGAGGGAGGGGGGAGAGAGGAGAGGGAGAGGGGAGTGGGGGAGAGGGAAGAGGAGAGGGGGCAGAAGTGGGGTAGAGAAGAGAACGCATCAGGACTCGGGGCCACTCACCTTTGGCTAGGGCTTTGGTTGACATGCTGCAGGAGAGCAGTTTGGAGAGTCTGGGGAGAAGGCGGCAGGAGCAGGTGAGAGCAGAGCCGACCCTACGGGAAGAATGTTTCGTGTCATCGACCTCTGCTCCGCCCCTCCCGCAGGGCCCGGCGCCGCCTCCGTTGGGGCAATAACAGGTCCAGCCAGGAGTACAAAGGGGTTAATTAAGATATGGGGAAAAGAGCATGAAAGAAAGCTTGCGGGGAATATAAAAACTGACGTATGTAAAAAGGAAAAGATTAGTGAAGACGAATGTAGGTCCCTTACAGTCAGAGACAGGTGAATTTATAATGGGAAGGAAATGGCAGAACAGTTAAACGAGTACTTTGGTTCAGTCCTCACTAAGGAAGACACAAACAATCTCACGGAAATAACTAGGTGACCGAGGATCTAGTGGGAGGGAGGAACTGAAGGGAATCCACATTAGTCAGAAAATGGTGTTAGGTAAACAGTTGGGACTGAAGGCAGATAAATTCCCAGGGCCTCATGGCCTGCATCCAAGAGTACTCAAGGAGTTGCCGCTAGAAATCGGCGATCATTTTCCAATGTTCTCTCGACTCTGGATCAGTTCCTGTGGACTGGAGGGTGACCAATGTAACCCCACTTTTTAAGAAAGGAGGGAGAGAGAAAACAAGGAATTGTAATTCAGTTCACCTTCTTACATCAGTAGTGGGGAAGATGCTAGAGTCGATTATTAAAGATGTTATAGCAGCGCATTTGGAAAGCAGTGATGGATCGGTCAAAGTCAGCATGGATTTATGAAGGGGAAATCATGCTTGAGACTAATCTTTTGGAATTTTTTGAGGATGTAACGTAGAATGGATAAGGGAGAGCCATTGGATGTGGTGTATTGGGACTTTCAATAAGTCTTTGACAAGGTCCCACACAAGAGATTAGTGTGCAAAATTAGAACACATGATATTGGGGGTAGGGTATTGACTTGGATAGAGAACTGGTTGGCAGACAGGAAGCAAAGAATAGGAATTAACGGGTCCTTTTCCAAATGGCAGGCAGTGACTAGTGGGGTGCCGCAAGGCTCATTGCTGGAACCCCAGTTGTTTACAATATATATTAACGATTTAGACGAGTCTGAAGAAGGGTTTCGGCCCGAAACATTGCCTATTTCCTTCGCTCCATTGATGCTTCCGCACCTGCTGATTTTCTCCAGCACTTTTGTCTACCTTAGATGAGGGAATTAAATGTAACATCTCTAAGTTTGCGGATGACAAAGCTGGGTGGCAGTGTGAGCTGCGAGGAGGATGCTTTGAGAATGCTACGAGGCTGCAGGGTAACTTGGATAGGTTGGGTGAGTGGGCAGAAGCATGGCAGCAGCAGTATAATGTGGATAAATGTGAGGTTATCCACTTTTGTGGCAAAAACAGGAAGGCAGATTATTATCTGAATGGTAGACTCAAAATGCTGGAATAAATCAGTGGGACAGGCAGCATCTCTCGAGAGAATTTTCTGAATTGAATTAGGAGAAGGAGAGGTGCAACGAAACCTGTGTGTGCTTGTACATCAGTCATTGAAAGTAATCATGCAGGTACAGCAGGCAGTGAAAAAAGCTAATGACATGTTTGCCTTCATTGCGAAAGGATTTGAGTTTAGGAGCAGGGAGGTCTGACTGCAGTTGTACAGTGCCCTGGTGAGACCGCACCTGGAGTATTGTGTGCAATATTGGTCTCCTAATTTGAGGAAGGATATTATTGCTATTGAGGGAGTGCAGCGTAGGTTCTTCAGGTTATTTCCCAGGATGGTGGGACTGACATATGATAAAAGAATGGGTCGACTAGGCATGTATTCGCTGGAATTTAGGATGAGAAGGGATCTTATAGAAACATATAAACTTCTTAGAGGATTGGACAGGGTAGATGCAGGAACAATGTTCCCGATATTGGGGGAGTCAAGAACCAGGGGTCACAGTTTAAGGCCATTTTGGACTGAGATGAGGAAAAACGTTTTCACCTAGAGAGTTACGAATCTGTGGAATTCTCTGCCACAGAAGGCAGTGGAGGCCAATTCCCTGGTTGTTTTCAAGAGAGAGTTTGATTAGGTCTTATTGCGAAGGGAATCAAGGGACATGGGGGAAAAAGCCAGAACGGGGAACTGGTTTTGGATGATCAGCCATGATCATATTGAATGGCGGTGCTGGCTCAAAGGACCGAATGGCCTATTCCTGCACCTATTTTCTATGTTTCTATAATCAAGGACAATTGACACCCCAACTTTTTTTTCAGGTTCTTACCTTCCCGGAGAGGTGATCAAGTTTCGGATCACATTCTCCAGGCTCTGCGGCCTACCATCGATAGAGTTGAAAAGCCGCCTCGGACTGTGGTGAGCCCCACCGCGGGGCGCGGACTGACCATCGGAGCGGATCCCTTGCCTGGGTTCACTCCCACCACGGCCTGCGGACTTACCATCAAGGGCTCACAGTCTCGGAGAGGCTAGTCGGGAGCTCCAACGCCGCAGAAGGTTCGTCCAGCCCCGACGCGAGGTTCGATCGACCGGCATGGGGGAGCTGACATCCCTCCCGATGCAGGAGCTGAACGCCTCGACACGGAGGGCCTGAACGCCGCCGGCTACGGGACTCAAGGGGAGCTCGAGGAAGAACAAAAAGGGAAGGACTTATGTCGCCTTCCATCACAGTGAGGAATGTGTAGGAGTCACTGTGATGGATGTTTATGTTAAAATGTGTTTTTTGAGTCTGTTGCTTTTTTAAATTGTATGACTGACCTGGCCAGTGAAATTTCACTACACCAATTGGTGTATGTGACAATAAATGAACTTTATGAACCTTATGAACCTTAAATGCTGGAGTAACAATGGGTAAGGCAGCATCTCTAAACCCAAAACATCACCTATTCCTTTTTTCAGGAGATACTGCCTGACCTGCGTAGTTACTCCAACATTTTGTATCTATCTTCAGTGTAAACCAGCATCTGCAGTTCCTTCCTACACAGTTTCTTACCCACTGTTATCAGGCAACAGATCCGTCCTCTCACCAACTAGAGAGTGGTTCTGGCCTCCCATCTACCTCATTTAAGACCTTTGAACTATCGGACTACTGAACTTTATCTTGCACTAAACATTATTCCCTTTATCCTGTACATAGAAACAGGTAATTCGGACCACCACGTCCATGCTGACCAAGTCATCATACTGGGCTAGTCCCATATGCCTGCATTTAGCCCATCACCCTCTAAACCCTTTCTATCGATATATCTGTTCAAATGTATTTTAAAAGTCGTTAATGAATCATGTTCATATATAACATATATAATAAAACCCATAACTAATTTTAGTTCTTTACTTACAAAGTTCTCATTTTTTCTCCATATCGTCCTGTCTGTCGCCTCGCTATCTCCCTCCATGGGTTGTCTGTGTTCTCCCTCCATTCCTCTCTATCCCTCCCTCTCTCTATTCCTCTCCCTATCTCTCTCCCTCTCTCCCTCCCTCTATCCACCCTCTTCCTCTATCCCCCCTCTCTCAATCCCTCCCTCTTTTTATCCCTCCCTCTCACTATCCCTCTATCCATCCCCCTCTATCCACCCCCCTCTCTCTATCCCGCCCTCTATTCATCCCTCCTCTCTCTATGTTTCGCCATCTCTCTCTATCCCTCTTCCCTCCCTCTTTCTCATTGCCCCCCTCTCTATCCCCTCACTCTAACCCGCTCTCTATATCCCTCTCTCTATCCCTCTCTTTCTATCCCTCTCTCCATTCATCCGACTTTTTCTCTCTCTCTCTCTCTCTTTTTCTTCCCCCCCCCCCCTCCTCTATATCCCTCCCACCACGTCATCTCTCGCCCTTTCCCGTCCGCACCTCTGGACGCGTTGCCATGGCGCCGTATTTCTTCAGTTAATGAGATCGAATAGTAGATCGGGGTCCGGGCCGGAACAGCCAATCGCACGAAAGAATGCTGTCGCTTGGCAACGGCTTGGTTTCAAGCCTGGGAGCGAGGCGGAGGGATGGAGCGAGTTAGAGGGAGTGAGAGAGAGAGGGAATGAGATAGAGAGGGAGAGAGAGAGAGAGAGAGAGAGAGAGAGAGAGAGAGAGAGTGAGGGAAGGAGTGAGAGGAGAGGGAGTGAGTGAGAGACAGAGAGGAGGGGGAGTGAAGGGTTGTGAGAGAGAGAGAAGGAGAGGGAGTAGTGAGAAAAGAGTGCATGAGAGGAGAGGGTGAAGGATTGAGAGAGAGAGGAGAGGGAGGGAGTGAGTGAGGGAGGGAGGTGAGAGAGCAGAGGGAGAGAGGTTTAAGCGTGAAGGGGACAGAGTGTAGAGAGAAGAAAACGGAGTGTGGGCAGAGGAGGAGAAGGGAAGGGGAGTGAGGGCAGAAGAGGAAGGGAGGGGTGGTGTGGGGATTCAGGAAAGGGGAGGGGAGCGAGAGTGAGGGGAAGGGCAGGGAGGGAGAGCTAGTGAGCGAGGGGCGGTGCATTGAAGAGGGAGTGAACTGAGTGAGGAGAGGGACCGAGGAGAAGAGAAGGAGTGAGTGTTGGAGGGGGGGTGGGTAAACCGTGGACTGAGATTGGAGGGGAGTGAGAGTGAGAAAGTGTGACTGGGGCTGAGACAGCTGCGATCGTCTATTTGTCCCTCACACTCACCCTCACGCTCACCTGCAGATCCAGCCATTTTGGGAACACCCTCGGCTGGTGAGAGAGCTGGCAATGCAGAACAAAGACACCCTTACACTCAGGTGAGACACTCCACAGAACCTTGACCATTTTGTTTATGGCCTTCGCTGTTGAGGAAGAACTTCTAGAAAATGGCAGGGGAAGGAGGTGTGTGGCTGTAGCTGTGGACTGGGCAGTCTGACCCATCAAGAAGGATGTTCGGCCCATTGATACCGTACTGGCACCATACAAGAGCGATCCAGCTAGATGCAATGTCTAGACCTGCCAATTTCAGATTCTAATCAATTTATCACTGATTGAATCCCAATTGTCCATTCCAGACCATAACCATTTGTGTAAAATGTCGTTTCTCATGTAGCTAGTGACTCCCTTCACATTTATTCATATAATGTGGAGATCAGCATGAGTTCAGCATTTAGAAATGTTAGAAATAAGAGCAGGTCCAGGCCATTCAGCCCCTCTAGCCTCATTCACCATTCAACTAGATCATGAATGATCTTCCACCATCAATCCCCATAACCCGTGATTCCTTCCATATCCAGAAATCTATCATTCTGTCTTTCAAACCTCCAGAGTTTATCTATTCATATTGAAAACCCTGGTTTTAATTGATCTCCATCACTTTCACACTTGTGTAAAATTCAATCACACAACGGTCAAGAGTTAAGAATCAAGAGTGTTTTATTGTCATACTAGACCAAGTGCAGACCCGTTGGGTCTGTTTCATGTGCCTTTGTTTTAAAAGATTATTAATTTAACCTTTAACATTGCACTGTTCCAGCTAAAAAATATCCAGAACATATTTTAGATATTGAGACTACCTCATTACTGATCTAGATATCTTTCTTGTACACATCCCAGGAATTCCTTTTTATTCCTATTCAATTTAGGTTTAGGTTTATTATTGTCACAGTATCTCCATAATTTCCTTTGGCCTCTACACCCCTTTCTATCTCTGTAACATTCTCTAGGTTTCATCACTTGCTTATCCAAGAACGTGATCATTCCAGCACTTACAAGAGGCTATCTTTCTTCTCTCCACCTTTTAAGACACTCATTTAACACCTTCCGCTTTGACCAAATTTTTGGCCATTTATCCAAATGTGAAGGTGTGAAATTGGGATACCTCTGCTGAGGGTGCTTGATATAGGCAGGAGGGAGTGTTAGGCACCAGGGGAATGTAATGGGTCTGGGCAGCTGCAATCATCTTTACTTTTCATCTTCTTCAGATGGGTGAAGGGTTACACCACGCAGAACGTGCTATTTGTCGAAGACCGCACAATATGCTACCCCTGCGGGAACTTCCTGATATTCGTAGACACGGAAACGAAGGAGGAGAGGGTGCTGAAGTGCGAGACAGGGAGCATTGGGGCTTTCACGGCCAACAGCAACAGCAATGTCGTGGCCTTCGCGGAGCAGAGGTTAAAGCCATCCATCTACGTGTACAATTTCCCTGAACTGAGCAAGACTGCGGTCCTCACTGGTTAGTTCCCTCGCAGCGCGCCTGCTGGTTATTCCCGAAACTGGCTCAGAAGCACTTCATAAACTACATACCCTGTGACAGCTATTATTGCTAAGTTTATGTTCATAAGTTATAGGAGCAGAATTCGGCCCTTCAGCCCATCATCTACTCCGCCATTCAATCATGGCTGAACTATCCTTTCGTCTCAACTCCATTCTCCTGCCTTGTCCCCTTAACCCCTGACTCCCTTACTAATCAAGAATCTGTTAATTTCTACCTTACAAATATCCATTGACTTGGCCTCCACAGCTGTCTGTAGCAAACACTTAACCTGCACCTGAGGAACATATTTTTCCACACAGACAGTGGTGGGTGTATGGAACAAGCTGCCAGAAGAGGTATTTGAGGCAGGTACAATAACAACATTTAAGACATTTGGATAGCTACATGGATGGGAAAGATTTAGAGGGATATGGGCCAATGCGGACAATTTGGCCTAGCTTGGCCGGGGCATCTTGTGATCGAATTGGGCCGAAGGGCCTATTTCCATATTGTATGACTCTATGACTTAACATTACAATTGCAAGAAATCATAGAAGCAAGACCACATTTGGGCACAGTGTACAGTTCTGGTCACCCTGAGAGCCTTTACTCAGCAGTGGACCTTTCTTTCTAACCCCGGCACCTACGCATTCTCTTCTGTGCCTTTTGCTTCTTTCAAAAATGATTTTATTAAAAGTGAAGAGACAAATGAAAATATTTTGCTGCTGGTCAAGGAGTATTCAAACCCCTGAGGTGCCGACTAATTGCAGGTCTCAATGTACCAAGGACGTTGTGTACAAACTCTCCTGGAACGCTGTGTATGAAGATCACCTCAGAAAAGTGCAGGGCTGAATTGCCAGCTGTCAGGACCTTCAAACAGCCACCTTGGCAGCCCTGGGGTAAATGGGCAAGGAGATTGGTATCCCCGCTTGGGAGTGTTTGATGAATATAAACGTCATGTGGGAATCTCACCATAGAGCCATAGAGTTAATGCAGTGTGGAAACAGCCCAACTTGCCCACACCGACCAATATGTCCCATTTATGCTAGCCCCATCTGCCTGCGGTTGGGCCAAATGCCTCTAAACCTGTCATCAAATTTCCCTTAACACAGTCCTCTCTAAGTAGAGAGCAGTCCTGACCCATCTACCTCATTGAAGACCCTCGGACTATCATTAATCGGACTTCAATGGACTTTATCTTGCTCTAAACTTTATTCCCTTTATCCTGTAGTCTTTACGCTTTAGTCTGTACACTGTAGACAGCATGATTGTAATCATTTGTAGTCTTTCTACTGACTGGATAGCACGCAACAAAACAGCTTTTCACTGTCCCTCGATACACGTGACAATAAACTAAACTAAACTAAATCTCTCTCTGCAGCCGTCCCACCTGCATCCTGTCTACCCAAGGATCCCACCTCTCCCCTGCGATCCACAGCCCAAGAGGCTCCTTGCACCCCTGGAGAAAGGTCTTGGCATGTCCAAGTCCAGTTCTAATACTGAGAATTTCTTGTTTCTCGCATTAATTGAATATATTGTGAAGAAATGCTGGATTAATCTGCAGGCCTCACCGGTGCACATTTTCAGGGAAGCTCCAGTTTCTGGCCTGAGTCATTTCTAACGTTGTTTGTTTGTATTTTTCAGATGGAGCAGAGCTGGAGTACACACTGCTGGATTTTAGCTACATGGGATCCTACTTTGCCAGTTTCTCCTCAATCCCAGACTTCACTTTAACCATCTGGTAGCTTTTATGGATAATTAATTCTGCTTTATAGTGATCTGAATCTGTGGGGCACAATCAGCATGGATATGTTTAAGGGGAAGTTAAATAAATGCACAGAGGAGAGAAAAATAAAAAGTCTTGCTATTGGGCTGGAAGGAGAAATGTGCAGAACAAAATGACCAGAACAGACCATTGGGCTGTGTATTATTCTACATTGTTTCACAGGATCTATCTGCCCAGGGAGTGTGTGACAGGACCATGTGGAGGGAGCAAAACCCTAGATCTAATGAATTGTTGTACCTTCCCTATAGAGTTTGATGGGACACTGAGCTTTATACCGTGGTTGTCCCACGACTTGCCTTAGGATCCCGGTACAATGAATATAATAAAGCTCCTTTAAACATTAATTGGGCAAATTCATTCAATCTTAACATTGGAGAGTTTCCCTCAGTAAATTATTGAGGTTAAAGAAATTAATATAGTTCATTGATAGAAAGTCTTGTTGAGTGATTTAATCACAGTTATAATGTTTCCTCTATACAGAATAATTTATTTTTGTTGTAGATCTCCAGTGCTCATTGTAATATATTCCAATAGTACTTTGTCACGATGCAAGGAGTTAGTCAATGGTGATACCATTGGGCGGCACAGTGGTGCAGTGATAGAGTTACTGCCTCACAGCAACAGAAACCCGGGTTCGATCTTGACCTCAGTGGCAGTCTGTGTGGAGTTTGCACGTTCTTCCTGTGGGTTTCCTCCAGGTGCTCCAGTTTCCCCTCACACTCCAAAGAAGTGTGGGTTTTGTAGGTTAATTGGCTCTCTGTAAATGAATGAATGATACTTATTGTCACATGTACCAAGGTACGGTGAAATGCTATGTTACAAAAGTACCAAACTGTCCCTTGCGTGTCGGAAGTGGATGAAAAAGTGGGATAACATAGAACTCCTGCCCCAAATTTGTTTCTGTGGGTTATGTGAAACCACACAGCAACTCTAAGACGAGTGGCTCCACACCATTAATGTCCTGTGTAGGTCCAGGTCTGATGTTCATAGCTTTGCTGGGATGACCACGCCTTGAACATTTTGGCTCTTGCAGAAGGACCGATGCATGTATTGTTGATAGATGCTGACATTCTCCTTTTGTTGTTATCTACTGTCTTAAGGAACTGGAAAACGGGCCATAATCTCTGCAGCAAGTCAATGATGCGGATGCAGGCATGTGTCCTGCGCTTCAACCCCTATGAACCAGCCTGCAGCTGTGCTTGGCCAGCTGCGACTGTCTGCTGGTGTGGAATATTGAACGCTGCAACGAATTTCACTTATTAACACAAGTGTAAGTGGCACAGGTTGAAGAGTGGTAGCTAAGCAGATCATTTGTCTCAAGAAACACTAGAAACTACAGATGCTGGAATCTTGATCAAAACACAAAGCGCTGGTGGTATTCAGCGGTTCTGACTGAGAGTACTCGTTCCAACTGGGAGTACTAGTTCTGTCTGGGACTACTCGTTCCGACTGGGAATACTAGTTATGACTGGGAGTACTAGTTCTGTCTGGGAGTAATAGTTCTGACTGGGAATACTAGTTCCGACTGGGAATATTAGTTCCGACTGGAAGTACTAGTTCTGACCTAAAATGCTAGTTCTGACTGGGAATACTAGTTCTTACTGGGAGTACGAGTTCTCACTGGGAGTGCTAATCAAAAGTACTAGTCCTTACCTGAAGTACTAGTTCTGACTGGGAGTCCTTAGCTAAAGTAGTAGTTCTGACTGGGATTACTAATCCTTACTTAAAGTACTAGTCCTTACCTAAGGTACTAGGTCTGATAGGGAGTACCAGTTCAGTCTGGGAGTACTAGTTCTGTCTGGGAGTACTAGTTTTGGCAGTAGCAGGAAGAGTGGGTAACTCGCTGGAGCTCTGGTTCACTGGGTGTTGATGGCAGAATAAACAGAAGCGTGCAGAAACTGTGAGAAAAACAACTAAAGAGAAACATAATGAGTCAATAATCTGAAATGTTAACCCAGTTTCCTCCTCTCTCTTGAGTATTTCCTGTGTTTTGTGCTTTTGTTGGCAAAGAGCTATATTAATGAGGGTGATTAGACCAAGCTGCTATTTGGATAATTCCTGCTTCTATTTCTCAATCAGATTGTACACATATTGTAGAATAACATTTATTAATAATTACAATAATCCTATCATACATTTAAAAGACTTTTGGACAAGTACATAGATAGGAAAGATTTAGAAGGATATAGGCCAAGCAAAGATGGGGCATCTTGGTTGTCATTAGCATGTTGTCCCAAAGGGCCTGTTTCTGTGCTGTATGAGAATGTAAAATATCCACGGCATAAATCTCGACCTTGTTTGGCATTGTCAGATGGATGATAGTGAGTTAGCAACCTGCCAAAGAATACTATGTACCTGGAACGAGCAGTTAGAGGAAGATGTTAGAGGAACAAGCAGTTAGATTGAAGCAGATGAAATTATGACTTTTAAACATATTTGGATAAAGATATGGATAAGATACAAGCCAAATGCATTGAACTTTTGACAGAATAACTGAACATTGCATATGTTGCTGCATTTAATAAGTCTGTAATGTTGCAGCTAGTGAGAATTTATTTGTTCCGATCCCAATACTGATGATGATTAAACATTCTTAGTTTAGTTTGATTTAGTTTGGTTTAGTTTAGAGATACAGCATGGAAACAGGCCCTTTGCCGCACTGAGTCCACGCCGACCGCAAATCACCCATTCACACTAGTTCTATGTTATCCCATATTTGCATCCATTTCCTGCACACTAGAGGCAATTTACAGAGGCCAATTAACTTACAAACCCACACGTCTTTGGGATGTGGGAGGATACCGGAGCATCTAGAGGAAACCCACGAGGTCACAGGGAGAATGTACAAACTCCACACAGACAGCAGCCAAGGTCAGGATCAAGCCCAGGTCTCTGTGTTGTGGGGCAGCGGCAATAACAGCTGTGCCACTCTGCCACGTCTTGACTCTTGCGCTGCAGTGTCCAGTTGCGTCCAGTTGCGGGTGCCACTCTTCAGGAAAGATGTAAAAACTCTACCATGATACAAGGAATTATGCTAGACTAGAGAAGCTGGGATTCTTCTTGGAACAGTGGAGGTTGCAAGAGGATCTGATTGAGTTATTAAAATCATAGCAGGCATAGATGGAAGATGGAGAACTTCCCATTGGTAAGGGCCTCAAGTACAAGAGGACAGAGAATGAAGGTAATTGCAAAAAGAACCAAGATTAATTTGTTTTTTTAATGCATTGCCTGGTGTAGTGGAGGTAGATTCAAATGTAGTGTTCACATGAGACGTGGATAAATATCTAATGGAAATAAACTGCAGGGGCCACAGGGAGGGTGTCAAGGACTGAAGTTAGTTGGTTTACTCTTGCATAGAAACAGAATAATGAGCTGAACGGTCTCTTTCCACGCTGCAACCATTCTCTGGTTTAATAATTATTTGCATATCTTAATGTAGTTATCAATTGGTAAGAGATGTCACCTTTTTGTTTAATTCAGAATTTCGCTAACAGAAGAAAATAATGTTTTATCTTCAGAAATGTAGATCTTCCTGCAGAGGATGGATCTATGACATTTCATGAGGATTTTAGGATCAGTCCTGACTGCAGTGCATTAGCTTACTATGGACCTAAGATGTTAATATCAGCAGAGGCTGGTCTTGTGGGAGAAATGGCCAAGACATTTGTGGTAAGTTGCTTCATGGTTTTGCTCAACTGTGTGCCTATCAAAACAGAGTTTGATTTATGTCAACACGTTTAATTTAGTTTTAGAGACACAGTGTGGAAACAGGCCCTTCAGCCCACGCCAACCATCGATCATCCGCACGCTAGTTCCATGTTATCCCACTTTTGCACCCTAGACACGGGGCAATTTATAGAAGTCAATTAACCTACAGACCTACGCGTCAATAGAATGTGGGAGGAAACCGGAGCACCCAGAGAAAAGCCACGTGGTCACAGGGAGAACGTACAAATTCCACACAGACAGCACCCCTAATCAGGATTGAACTCAGGTCTCTGGCATTGTGAGGCAGCAGTTCTACCACTATGCCATCATAGGGTCAAATCTCTCACTCCTTCTCAAGAACAACTGAAACTTCAAAAGGTCCAATTCCTGCAGGGGTCACTGCTGAGCTGTTCAGAACAGGAGGTTCCAAGGCACAAGAACTTTAGATACTGGAATCCTGCGCTTACAAAGAAAAGGGTCAGGGTGACTGTGCACAAATACTTTTCCATTCCCCTCCTCTGTACACTAGTCTCCCATCCTCAAGCCCCAGGAGGGGCAGCACAGTGGCGCAGCGGTAGAGTTGCTGCCTCGTCATAGCTCCAGAGATTCGGGATCAATCCTGTGCTGTCCGTACAGAGTTTGTACATTCTCCCTGTGACCGTAGGTTTGCTCCCACACTCCAAAGACGTGCAGGTCTATAGGTTAATTGGCTGCGGGATGGCCTGTGCGGACTTGGTGGGCCGAAGTGCCTGATTCCATACTGTATCTCTAATGTCTAAAGTCTCCTTTTATCCCTGTTTCACCTCCCACCTCCTGTTCTCTTTCACCTTTTTGGCCTCCCTCTGGTTTTACATTTCACTCTTCTCTCCTTTTCTGACCCACTTTTGTCTCCTTTTCACCTCTAGACTGTTACTCACCATCCACCTTCCAATCACACTCCCCCCTCCCCCTCCCCCCAATCACCTACCACTGAAGAATGATCCCGACAATGGGTGATTGTCACCATGGATGCTTTCATAGAAACATAGAAAATAGGTGCAGGATTAGGCCATTCGGCCCTTCGAGCCTGCACCGCCATTCAATATGATCATGGCTGATCATCCAACTCAGTATCCTGTGCCTGCCTTCTCTCCATACCCCCTGATCCCTTTAGCCACAAGGGCCACATCTAAATCCCTCTTAAATATAGCCAATGAACTGCCTCAACTACCTTCTGTGGCAGAGAATTCCAGAGATTCACCACTCTCTGTGTGAAAAATGTTTTTCTCATCTCGGTCCTAAAAGATTTCCTCCTTATCCTTAAACTATGACCCCTTGTTCTGGACTTCCCCAACATCGGGAACAATCTTCCTGCATCTAGCCTGTCCAACCCCTTAAGAATTTTGTACGTTTCTATAATATCCCCCCTCAATCTTCTAAATTCTAGCGAGTACAAGCCGAGTCTATCCAGTCTTTCTTCATATGAAAGTCCTGACATCCCAGGAATCAGTCTGGTTCATTTTGATTTTCCTCTTTCTTATTCATCTCTCTCGTTTGAAGGCACAAGAACTCCAGAAGACCATTGTCCAACCCGTGTCTGTTTGCTGGACCCCGGCCTCTGATTTATACGTGGGCTGTAAGAAAGGGGAACTGTTACACATGGACGCGGACCTGCATAAAGCTGTTTTACTGGCAGGTCCATCTCTTGAGTCGTTCATCATAGGTAAGATAATTTGCTTGATTACAGTAGGGAATGAGCATCATGTTCATCCTATCCACCAACTCTCGTGTGGCCAGGGGCCGAGCAGTGTTTGAGAAACATTTTATTTAATTCAAGTCTAGCCTCGAACCATTCATTCTTTCCCCGTATAGACACAGCAAGGATGCCCGACCCGAAATGTCACCTATCCATTTTCTCCAGATACTCCAGCATTTTGTTTCTATATTTGGTATAAACCAGCATCTGCAGTTCCTTTTTATTACATACTCTTCTCTGCCTCTCTGTGTTCCCTTAGTTATGGCTATCTAGACTACACTTCTTCCCACCCTGCTTCCTGTAAGGACTCTATCCCCTACTCCCAATTCCTCCGACAGGATGTGGTGTTCCAAACCAGGGCATCGGAGATGTCTTCATTCTTTAGGTAACGGGGGTTACCCTCTTCGACTAAAGATGAGGGTCTCACCAGGGTCTCCTCTATATCCCGTAGCTCCGCTCTCACTCCCCATTCCCCCACTTGTAACAAGGACAGAGTCCCCCATGTCCTCACCTTCCACCCTACCAGCCGTCACATACAACAGATAATCCTCTGACATTTTTGCCATCTCCAACGGGATCCCACCACTGGCCACATCTTCCCATCTCCTCCCCTTTCGACTTTCCGCAGAGACCGCTCCCTCCGTTACGCCCAGGTCAATTTGTCCCTTCCCACCCAAACCACCCTCTCACCTGGTACTTTCCCTTGCAACCGCAGGAAATGCTACACTTGTCATTTCACCTCCCCCCTCGACTCCATCCAAGGACCCAAGCAGTCTTTTCAGGTGAGGCAGAGGTTCACCTGCACCTCCTCCAACCTCATCTATTGCATCCGCTGTTCTAGATGTCAGCTGCTCTACATCGGTGAGATCAAGCGCAGGCTTGGCAATCGCTTCGCTCAACACTTCCGCACGGTTCGCATTAATCAACCTGATCACCTGGTGGCTCAGCACTTCAACTCCCCCTCCCATTCCGAATCCGACCTTTCTGTCCTGGGCCTCCTCCATGGCCAGAGTGAGTCCCATCGCAAATTGGAAGAGCAGCACCTCATATTTTGCTTGGGTAGTTTACACCCCAGCGGTATGAACATTGACTTTTCCAATTTCAGGTAATCCTTGCTTTCTCCCTCCTTCCCCACCCCTTCCCAGCTCTCCCACAGCCTACTGTCTCCGCCTCTTCCTTTCTTCTCCTCCCCCCCCCACATCAGTCTGAAGAAGGGTCTTGACCCGAACCGTCACCTATTCCTTCGCTCCATAGATGCTGCCTCACCTGCTGAGTTTCTCCAGCATTTTTGTCTACCTTAGTTATCAGCAGTGCTTGTTTGTAGAAAAAGGGTACTGGTATGCATAATTGAAATTAAGCCACAGTTATCCACATTTTTTTCCTATCAATATAGGAAATATAAATGTAAAAATCAATCAAACTTCATATTAAAATAATGCAATAATACACCAAACATGTGAAAATCTAGTTTTTAACTTTTGAGAAGTGCCGGTACACCGTAGCAGTGTATACAATCATAATAAAAGCATTGTTATCAGTAATTCAGTGCTCATTTCCTCTGACAGCATTTCCTGTATCCTCCCAGTAATTACACCACAGCACACTCTGCTAACTCCTCCGTCATCTCACTTTTCCCCCAAAATTCCAATCAGTGCACAGGATTCCCATTACAGGGAGCTAGGCACCACCCAATAATGAGTGTTAAATGGTGGTCACTTGTAGCTAGTGGTCACTTTGCTACAAGAAAGATGCCACTAAGCTGAAAAGAGTGCAGAGAAGATTTACAAGGATGTTGCCAGAAATCAAGGACCTTGGCTCTAGGAGAGGGTTGTTCTTGGAAGTTTACCCTGAGTTATCTATCGCTCAGACTAAGGGGGCTGTCCCACTGCGGTGATCTAATTGGCAAGTTTAGAAGAGTTTGCCCTCGACTCGCAGCATTGTCGACACAAGGTCCTAGGAGGTCTTTTGTAACTTTCCTTCATGCTCTACAGTAGTCCCCATGTACTCGAGGCCTCAGCTAGGTCGCGGCGTATTTTTCGACATTCTGAAAAATACCCGCAAGTAAAAAAAGGTCACCATGGAAAAAAATCGATATTTTTTTAACTCGTAGGTTAAGAAGTAGGTCGTAGTAGGTCGGCATGTTATTCGTAGGTAATCGAGGGTAGTCAAAGGTAATCGAAGGTAGTCGAAGGTAGTCGTAGATAGTCTTCAACATAGTCGAAGGGAAGTCGAAGGGAGGTCGAAGGTGATCAAAGGAGGTCGTCTTCACTCTCCACTATTCAGTGTCCAATTTTCCCGAAGCTAGTCGAAGCTAGTCTTCAGCATAGTCGAAGGAAGTTGAAGCAGGTCTTCTACATAGTCGAAGGAGGTCTTCAACATGACACTTTTTCAAACTCTCCTAAACTCGCCAATTAGGTCGCCGCAGTGGGACAGCCCCTTTAATGCCCCAAGAAGCATTAGTGATGGCAGGATCTGAGCATGCTTGGGATGCCCCAAAAGGCTTGTAAGTTGTAAAGTACTTTCTTCTGTAGGATAGTTACTGAGAATGGTGTCAAACATCATTCATATTACAATGGACAGCAGCATCAGCGCAAGAAGGAAAACTGGAAAAGCAGAAATCTGAAACCCTTTGTCTTGACCAGAAATATCATCTGCCCATTCCCCTTCACAGAGCCTGCCTGACCCACTGAGTTCCTCCAGCACTTTGTGTTTTCCTCTGAAGCTAGAATATAGTTTTTGGGAGCCTGTTGGCTAATTCTCTGAACTGATGGTGATAGCTTTTGATTCAAAGCAGAGACATGGAGATGTTTTTCAGGTATCTGCTCAAGGCACAAAAATAGTTGTGTCTGTTCAATGATAGTTATTGACGAACATGGTTCTGTTGGTGGGATCTTGCCAACAGGGGAGATTGATTGCGAGAGGAATTATGGTCAGAGGAGTCTGAGAAGCATAGAGTTGTACAGCACAGAAACTGGCCCTTCAGCCCACCATGCTGACTAAGTTGGCATACTAGGCTAGTCATTTACCTGCATTTGACCCATATCCCTCAAAACCCTTCTGATCCATATATCTGTCCAGATCTCCTTTAAAAGTCGTAATTATATCTGCTACTACAGCTTCCTCTGGTTGCCCATTCCATATCTTCCAAACAAAAGTTAATCTTATAACTTCCCTCTCACCTTAAGTCTATTCCCTCTTGTTTTAGAATCCTCAATTCTGGGAAAAAGAGTGTGAACATTCACTTTATCCATGCCTTTTCGATCTTACACACCTCGTTAAGGTCACTCCTCAGCCTCCATTCCAAAGAGGAATCCTCTGACTGGCAGCTCCTTCAATGGATCGTGCAGACAAACTTCCATTTAATGTCTCATCTGGAATCCAGATGCAAGCCCTTTGAATGAAGCCTTGCCATCTCTCTGTTCGCTCCACCCTGTTATTTTCCAACTGGGTCCAAAAAAAAAATCTTGTGTTCTCTTCCCCTGTTTCAGGCGTGGGGAATGTGCCGGATTGGCCTACATCGACCATCAGGATGGACATATATCCCATCCTACCGCCGAGCTCCGTGAATACGTTGGCATTCAGTACAAGGGGACTGTTTACAGCAGGGAAGGTACGGACTCAGCATGCTCCCAACTATTTCCTTGACAGTTGCCTGTCCTAGGACCACCACACCATGTTCATAATTCATAGGAGCAGAATTTGGCCATTCAGCCCATCGAGTCTACTCTGCCATTCATTCATAGCTGTTCTATCTTTCTCTCTCAACCGCGTTTTCCTATCTTCTCCCCGCAACCTTGGACACTCTTACTAATCAAGAATTTGTGAATCGCTGTTTTAATAATACCCATTGACTTGGCTTCTACTGCAGTCTGTGGTAATGAAATCCACAGATTCACCACCTTCTTACTAAATAAATTATTTTCATCTCCTTTCTAAAGGTACATCCTATTATTCTCAAGTTGTGCCCCCTGGTCTAGACTTTCCCACTAATGGAAACATCCTCTCCACATCCACTCTAACCAGGCCTTTCACTATTTGGTAAATTGTAAATTCCAGTGAGTGCAGGTCTGGTGCCGTCGAACATTCATCATACATTAACCCAATCATGTCCAGGATTATTCTTGTAATTCTCCTCTGGACCATCTCCAATGCCAACACATCCTTCTTCAGATATGGGGCCCAAAACTGCTCACACCAGTGGGGTTTGAACTTCTGTTTGGAATTGGGGTGGTCAGAAGTCATGCTTTGGGAAATTTCAATTCAGCAAGTTAGTCTGTTTTTATAGAATGTATGTAAGTGGAGCTCAAGTTTGATCAATAATTAATGGTTTTGATTATTTGATCCTAAACCTGCAGTTCCACTTTTCCAAAACTCCTCAAGACATAAGTCTTCAACCTGACCTCTGATAACATAGTTTAACTCATGTGTCGTTCCTGCTTCCATATTCCTTCATTAGTGAACTGTCAGTGCAAAATAAATCCATTGGACGAAGTGGGTCAGGTATTTGGGGTGCACTGGTTAAGGAACTCTTGCACTATCAGACATTATGCCCCTGATCCTAGCATTCCCATTCCCCTTGCTTTCATCCACTCCCACTGTTAAAATCAAAGATATTTGGTATAAACCAGCATCTGCAGTTCCTTGTTATTACATAGCATAAAATTCACTCCTCTGTGCATATGTGTTCATAACTAAACATTATGTATTTTTCAGGATGGAAAACTCTACTGCATGAAGTTCAAATTCAACAATTTGGAGGTTGAGGAGTGCTGGTCTACAGGTTCATCGATTAGGAATATTACATTTTCAGCTGATTACACATCGCTGCTCATTGCTACTGAGGAGGTACTGAATCACCTCTATCACATCCGCTGCCCAGAAGGTTGCATTGTAGCCTTACTCTTAACTCTAACTCATTCAGTTTTTCTAGTACAGCTGGTGTAACTGTTGCCTCACAGCGCCTGACACCCAGGTTGGATCCTGACCTTAGGTGCTGTCTGTGTGGAGTTTGAATGTTCTCCCCTGTGGGCAGTTTCCATCCACATCCCAAAGATGTGTGGGTTTGTTGGATAATTGTCCTCTGTAAATTGCTTCTTGTGTGGAGGTAATAGATGGGGAAAGTCAGATAACAGAACCATTGTGAATGGGAGATCGATGCTCAGATGTTTCCATGCTGTATCTTTCAATCGATACATCAATAGATTCCTTTATTGTACTTTATGTTTCACAAAAATGTTTTACACATTAGTTTAGATTGCACTACAACTTTGTACCATTTGTCATTATATTTATTGTTGTATTTATCATTACAGTATGTATAGTGTTTAATCTGGGAGCTTCATGTGAACGAGGAATTTCATTGCTCCCTGGTGTATATGACAATAAACTAATGGGAAGGTAAATGATCAAGGTCAGGATTTCCTGATCACAGGCGTGAACACTGGATGGCGCTCACGCACCATCCAGGAACCCGAATTACACCCAGAACTCTGTCCAATCTCGCCCCCTCTGAACGCACAGCCCTCTGAGTATGAAGAAGGATCCTGACCCACAACGTTACCTATCCATGTTCTCCATGATGCTGCCTGACCCACTGAGTTACTCCTGCACTTTGTGTGTGTTTGTTGTAAACCAGTATCCGAAGTTCCTTAGCTCTCCAGAACTCTTTATTGGTTCCTTCCTGTTTGGTTCAAAAACACTAACTCCAGCTTTCCACGTGTAGTCCACTCACTCATAAAATATATTTATGCAGTGCTTTTCTTGTATAGAAAAAATGGTACCAGTCGGTATATCATTCCAGGGTATTGGTGTTCTTGACAGATTGTTGTTTAAAGACCTGACTGCCTAAATTAATTAATATATTTAATTTTTTAAGCAGTTCGTTCCCTATACCCACCATCCTCTGCGTGGAATAAGTTGCTCCTCAGATTCCTATAAAATCTTAAATCTTTCCCTTCTCACTTAAAACCTATGTTTTTGATTCTCTTTCTTGATTCCCCTGCTGGAAAATGACTGTGCATTCACCCTATCTATTCCTAATGTCATCATCGTGCCCAGTGTAATATTAAAAATTCTAAACATTTAATAGGAACCTGAGAGGCAAATTTTTTACACAAAGGGTGGTGGGTGTATGGAAGGAGCTGGCGGAGGAGGTAGTTGAGGCAGGTACTATCACAGTTACATGGATAGGATAGGTTTAGAGGGGTATGGGCCAAATGCAGACAGGTGGGACTAGTGTAGATGGGGTATGTTGGTTGGCATGGGCAAGTTTGGCCGATGGGCCTGTTTCCAAGCTGCCTGACTATTTGAGAATCTATTTTGTATCTTTATCGAGTTATCGATATGCCATACAAGCACGGACTGAAATGTAGACAGCACTAGGTTCATTCCTGCTTTCTTTCCTCTTCTTCCCCATTTGAAGCCATTCCATGTCTCCCTCCTTTCTATAATCTCATTCATTGCCCTCGCCACCATCCCCAGATTGGCCGATACCCTAACTCCTGTGATTCTCTCCCGAGGCATTGAGAGTCTCCTTCTACAGTGTATCTTTGACCAAGCCTTTCCTCACTGGCTCTCATGCCTCCCACTATAACGCAGCATCTAATTGTATTTAATAATCAGTCCTGGGAAAAGCTCTGGGATATTTTTCCTAGCTGAGGGAACAAAATGTTTTATTGGCAGCAGTTAGGGGAGCTGCTTATCGTTCACTGTTGTGATGCTGATCCAGTCCTTACATATGTGTAAAGTGCGGTGAGAGAATTGTTCTTTTTTTTCCCTCAGGGTTTGGCATTTTTATATAATCCTTTGGAGGAAGCTGATGTGAGCACAACCTTGAATGTGTACAGTGGGGACTTTGTATCAGCAATGTTTCTGGGCACTGGGACTCAGTACTGTGTGGTAAGATGAAAGACTGATGCTTATTTTTCCTTTGTTAGATCTTGTAGTGATTTTTTGTCATTTGCTTTGGCGCAGGAATGGGATGTCATTCTTGGGCCAGACCCAAAAAATCTGGAGTAACTCAGCAGGTCAGACAACATCCCAGCAGTAAAGGAATATTCCTTTTCTCCAGAGATGCTTTCTGACCTGCTGAGTTACTCCAGCCTTTTGTGTCTATCTTTAGTTTAAACTGGCATCTGCAGTTCCTTCATACACATGTCTGTCCTGGGGCCTGGATCATTTCCTCAGGCACAGTCTGCCATTGATCAGTGTCAACTGCTTTTATCTCTGGGTCAGTTGGACTATGGTTCAAGACCCATTCCATAGAGTAGAATATATTATCAATGCAAATGGTGTGACTAAGAGAGTGCCATGTAATCAAAATACCTTCTTTCAGAGGCAACATTAAACCAAGGTCTTACCCTGCGGGACTTCATGGAGTCATAGAGTGTGATACAGTGTGGAAACAGACCCTTCAGCCCGACTTGCCCACACCGGCCAATATTTCCCAGCTACACTAGACCCACCTGTCAAATACATTGCTGAAGTTCAGGTACACAACATCCACACCCAGTTCTATCAATCCTCTAGTTTACCTCTTCAACCTCTTAGTTGACATCTTGAGAGACATGATTTCCATGCAAAAGTCCATGCTGATTATCCCTGCTCAGTCTTTGAATATACAAATGGTGTTAGATCCTGTCCGTGCCAGTAACTAGGTAAGGACAGGAATCCATTCCTGTGTCTTGCCCATCACTGATGGTTCACTTACCGGTAGTTCCCTGGCTTGTTCTTGCTGCCCTTAAATAATGGTATGACATTAGTTACTCTCCAGTGTTCCAGTACTTCACCTGTGGCTAATCCTGATGTAAATATCTTGGCAAGACCCTCTTCAGTTACTTCCCGAGCTTCCGACCAGGTCTGAAGATGCATTTGGCCAGGCCCTGGGGATTAATGCGTGTATAGGCCCCAATACCCACTCTCTAGTATTTAGTCCAAAACATCACAACTCATATTCCTCAATTCCTCCACAGTAAAACCTGGTGAGAAATGTTAATTCATAATCTCACCCATCTCCTGTGGGTCCACACATATACAGCCAGGCTGGTCTTTAAGGGACTTTTTCTCCCTCTGGCCACCCTTTCACTCTCTGTAGACTTTGCTTTATCTTGCCTCCCACTTCAATCTCATGCCCACTTCTGGCCTGATTTCCTGATGTGTCCCAATTTATTAACCTGCGTCTTCTGCTTTATTGTAGTCAGCAAGAAAATTAGGTATCATGCAAGTATGGTCACTCAAGGATGGAAAAAACATCAGCACTCTTGCACTGCCAGAAAGGGTAAACAATCCTCCATCTGTTATTTATCTTCGAACTTGTGACATGGTAATGGGCAAAGAGCAGGGGAGTGGGATTGGTAGACACTTGGAGTACTGTGTGCAGTTCTGGTCATCCAGCTACAGGAAAGATGTCAATTAATTGGAAAGGGTGCAGATCACCAGTTTAGTTTAGTATAGTTTATTATTGTCACGTGTACCAAGGTATAATGAACAACTTTTTGTTGCTATCCAGTCAAAGATAAGACTATACACGATTACAAACACGCCATCCACAGTGCACAGATAAGGATAAAAGATACAACATTTAGTGCAATATAAAGTCCAGTAGAGTCTGATTAAAGATAGTTCAAAAGTCTCTAATGAGGTGGATGGGAGGACAGGACTGCTCTCTCGTTGGTGAGAGGACGGTTCAGTTGCCTGATAGCAGCTGGGAAGAAACTGTCCCTGAATCTGGAGGTATGCATTTTCAAACTTCTGTTCCTCTCATCTGATGGGTGAGGGGAGAAGAGAACCTGGATGAGACATGTGCTTGATTACCTGGGCTTGCAGGCTTGGGTTATAGGCAGAGGTTAGATAGGCCGGGACCTTGTTCTTTAGAGGGTAGAAAGTTGAGGGATGACCTTATTGAGGTGTATAAGATCATTAGAGGCATAGATTAATTTTTCATATACCCACCATGCTCTGTGAAAAAGTTGCTCCTCAGGTTCCTATTAAATCTTTCCCTTCTCACCTTAACCATATGTCCTCTGGTTCTCGATTCTCCTACCATTAGAAAAAGGCTCTGTGAATTCACCCTATCTATTCCTCTCATGATTTTATACATAGATACATAGATACATAGAAAATAGGTGCAGGAGTAGGCCATTCGGCCCTTCGAGCCTTAACCGCCATTCAATATGATCATGGCTGATCATCCAACTCAGTATCCCGTACCTGCCTTCTCTCCATACCCCCTGATCCCTTTAGCCACAAGGGCCACATCTAACTCCCTCTTAAATATAGCCAATGAACTGGCCTCAACTACCCTCTGTGGCAGAGAGTTCCAGAGATTCACCACTCTCTGTGTGAAAAAGTTTTTCCTCATCTCGGTCTTAAAGGATTTCCCCCTTATCCTTAAGCTGTGACCCCTTGTCCTGGAATTCCCCAACATCGGGAACAATCTTCCTGCATCTAGCCTGTCAAACCCCATAAGAATTTTGTACGTTTCTATAAGATCCCCTCTCAATCTCCTAAATTCTAGCGAGTATAAGCCAAGTCTATCCAGTCTTTCTTCATATGAAAGTCCTGACATCCCAGGAATCAGTCTGGTGAACCTTCTCTGCAGTCCCTCTATGGCTATAATGTCCTTCCTCAGATTTGGAGACCAAAACTGTACGCAATACTCCAGGTGTGGTCTCACCAAGACCCTGTACAACTGCAGTAGAACCTCCCTGCTCCTATACTCAAATCCTCTTGCTATGAAGGCCCACATACCATTCGCTTTCTTCACTGCCTGCTGCACCTGCATGCCTACTTTCAATGACTGGTGTACCATGACACCCAGGTCTCGCTGCATCTCCCCATTTCCTAATCGGCCACCATTTAGATAATAGTCTGCCGTCCCGTTTTTGCCACCAAAGTGGATAACCTCACATTTATCCACATTATACTGCATCTGCCAAACATTTGCCCACTCACCCAGCCTATCCAAGTCACCTTGCAGTCTCCTAGCATCCTCCTCACAGCTAACACTGCCCCCCAGCTTAGTGTCATCCGCAAACTTGGAGATGTTGCTTTCAATTCCCTCGTCCAGATCATTAATATAAATTGTAAATAGCTGGGGTCCCAGCACTCAGCCTTACGGTACCCCACTAGTCACTGCCTGCCATTGTGAAAAGGACCCGTTTACTCCTACTCTTTGCTTCCTGTTTGCCAGCCAGTTCTCTATCCACATCAATACTGAACCCCCAATACCGTGTGATTTAAGTTTGTATCCTAATCTCTTATGTGGTACCTTGTCGAAAGCCTTCTGAAAGTCCAGATACAACACATCCACTAGTTCTCCCCTATCCACTCTACTAGTTACATCCTCGAAAAATTCTATAAGATTCGTCAGACACGATTTACCTTTCGTAAATCCATGCTGACTTTGTCCAATAATTTCACCACTTTCCAAATGTGCTGCTATCCCATCTTTAATAACTGACTCTAGCAGTTTCCCCACTACCGATGTTAGACTAACTGGTCTGTAATTCCCCGTTTTCTCTCTCCCTCCCTTCTTAAAAAGTGGGGTTACGTTTGCTACCCTCCAATCCTCAGGAACTACTCCAGAATCTAAAGAGTTTTGAAAAATTATCACTAATGCATCCACTATTTCTGGAGCTACTTCCTTAAGTACTCTGGGATGCAGCCTATCTGGCCCTGGTGATTTATCGGCCTTTAATCCATTCAATTTACCCAACACCACTTCCCGACTAACCTGGATTTCACTCAGTTCCTCCATCTCCTTTGACCCGCGGCCCCCTGCTATTTCCAGCAGATTATTTATGTCTTCCTTAGTGAAGACAGAACCAAAGTAGTTATTCAATTGGTCCACCATATCCTTGTTCCCCATGATCAATTCACCTGTTTCTGACTGCAAGGGACCTACATTTGTTTTAACTAATCTCTTTCTCTTCACATATCTATAAAAACTTTTGCAGTCAGTTTTTATGTTCCCTGCCAGTTTCCTTTCATAATCTATTTTCCCTTTCCTAATTAAGCCCTTTGTCCTCCTCTGCAGGTCTCTGAATTTCTCCCAGTCCTCTGGTATGCTGCTTTTTCTGGCTAATTTGTATGCATCATCTTTTGCTTTGATACTATTCCTGATTTCCCTTGTTATCCACGGATGCACTACCTTCCCTGATTTAATCTTTTGCCAAACTGGGATGAACAATTTTTGTAGTTCATCCATGCAGTCTTTAAATGCCTTCCATTGCATATCCACCGTCAACCCTTTTAGAACTAATTGCCAGTCAATCTTGGCCAATTCACGTCTCATACCCTCAAAGTTACCTTTCTTTAAGTTCAGAACCGTTGTTTCTGAATTAACAATGTCACTCTCCATCCTAATGAAGAACTCAACCATATTATGGTCACTCTTGCCCAAGGGGGCACGCACAACAAGTCTGCTAACTAACCCTTCCTCATTACTCAATACCCAGTCTAGAATAGCCTGCTCTCTCGTTGGTTCCTCTACATGTTGGTTTAGATAACTATCCCTCATACATTCCAAGAAATCCTCTTCCTCAGCACCCCTGCCAATTTGATTCACCCAATCTATATGTAGATTGAAGTCACCCATTATAACTGTTTTGCCTTTGTTGCACGCATTTCTAATTTCCTGTTTGATGCCATCCCCAACTTCACTACTACTGCTAGGTGGCCTGTACACAACACCCACCAGCGTTTTCTGCCCCTTAGTGTTTCGCAGTTCTACCCATACCGATTCCACATCCTCCAAGCTAATGTCCTTCCTTTCCACTGCGTTAATCTCCTCTCTAACCAGCAACGCTACCCCACCTCCTTTTCCTTTCTCTCTATCCCTCCTGAATATTGAATATCCCTGGATGTTCAGCTCCCAGCCTTGGTCACCCTGGAGCCATGTCTCCGTGATCCCAACTATATCATAATCATTAATTGCTATCTGCACGTTCAACTCATCCACCTTATTACGAATGCTCCTTGCATTGAGACACAAAGCCTTCAGGCTTGTTTTTACAATGCTCTTACCCCTTATACAATTATGTTGAAAAGTGGCTCTTTTTGATTTTTGCCCGTGGATTTGTCTGCCTGCCACTTTTACTTTTCACCTTGCTACCTATTGCTTCCGCCCGCATTTTACACCCCTCTGTTTCTCTGCTCACCCATTTAAGAACCCCACCACCTCATTCTCTGTTTATTATTGTTTTCTTCTTTCCCCCCTACATGTTGGGTCTGAGTGCTTTCCTTCTCTGCCTCCTGCCTCACACACTGTCTAATAGCATTCTCTATTTGAGTCCCTCCCCCCAACCATTCTAGTTTAAAGTCTCCCCAGTAGCCTTTGCAGATCTCCCCGCCAGGATATCGGTCCCCCTCAGGTTCAAGTGCAACTCATCCTTTTTGTACAGGTCGAACCTTCCACAAAAGAGGTCCCAATGATCCAGCAATTTGAATCCCTGCCTTCTGCACCAGTCCTTCAGCCACGCATTTATCCTCCAACTCGCTCCATTCCTACTCTCACTGTCGCGTGGCACAGGCAGTAATCCCGAGATTGTTACCTTTGCTGTCCTTCTCTTTAACTCCCCTCCTAACTCCCTAAATTCTCCTTTCAGGACCTCTTCTCTTTTTTTACCTATGTCATTGGTACCTATATGTATCACGACCTCGGGCTCATCTCCCTGCCCTTTCAGGATGTCTTGGACACGTTGAGACACATCACAGACCCTGGCACCAGGGAGGCAAACTACCATCCGGGTCTCCCGACTGCGTCCACAGAATCGCCTGTCTGACCCCCTAACTATAGATTCCCCTATTAATATTGCCCTCCTCTTCTTTTCCTTACCCTTCTGAGCAACAGGACCGGTTTCTATACCGGAGGCCCGGCCGCTGTCGCTACTCCCAGGTAGGCTGTCCACCCCAACAGTGCTCAAACAGGAGTACTTATTGTCAAGGTGTACAGCCACCGGGGTACTCTCTAGTCCCTGCCTGCGCCCCTTGCCTCTCCCAACCGTGATCCACTTGCCTGCCTCCTGTGGTGTTGGAGTGACCACATCCCTGTAACTCCTCTCAATGACTTCCTCGCTCTCCCTGACCAGACGGAGGTCATCGAGCTGCTGCTCCAGGTTCTTAATACGGTCCATTAGGAGCCCCATCTCGATACACCTGGCGCAGATGTGGACGTCTGGAGGGCTATCAGACTCCATGACTTCCCACATCTGACATCCAGAACAGTAAACTGCCCTGGCCCTCATACGCCCCTTACCCTGGATAGAATACAAAACAAACTGCTAGAATACAAAACAAACTGGTAGAATACAAAACAAACTGCTAGAATACAAAACAAACTTTTATAAGATCACTCTCCGACCTTCGGTGAGAACCTTGGACTATCTTTGATTGGACTTTACTTGACTTTATCTTGAACAAAACGTAATTAACATTATTTCCTTTATTATGTATCTGTACCCTGTGGATGGCTCAATTGTAATCATATATTGTCTTTCTGCTGCCTGCTTCAGCTTTCACTGTACCTCGGTCCACATGACAATAATCTAAACTCAAACTCAAACTGTGAGGAGAAGGCAGGAGGGAGGGAAAGATAGATCAGCCATGATTGAATGGCAGAGTAATTTGATGGGCCGAATGGCATAATTTTTCTCCTATAACTTATGAACTTATGAATTCAAACTCAAACCCCACAGCTTCTGTGTTGCAAGGAGTAAAGATTCTTAAAGTTTGGCATGCATGTTTAAAGGAGACATGTCATAAATTATAGGAGCCACTAAGTGGTATGCCATTCGGCCCATCGTGTCTACTCTGCAACATGGAGGGAGAGTAAGTGATATTGATGCATGCATGGAGTGAAGAGGGTGAATCATGTGGTCCATTTTAATTCGCCTAACAAATGATGTACAAAGAGTGGGTGAATCTTGAACCCAGTGCACATGAGAGGGACGTGGATGATACAGCTTTGGGGGTTGAAACCTAATTGTAATTACTTACTCACATTTGCAGATCAGTGCCATGGCATGCTGTCCTTCCTCTGACCACGTGGCTCTGGCCACTGAAACTGGTCATATCTATTACGCCAACGTGGTGACAGAGGAGGCGCCTCAGCTGATCCACCAAGTCTTTCTCCACAGAATGCCAATACAGAGTCTGAAGTAAGTCGAAGCAGTAGATGTTAGTGAGGCCATATTTGGAATATTGCATTGTTTTGGTCCCCCCGCTACAGAAAAGATGTTGTGATGCTGGAAAGAATGCAAAGAAGATTTATATGGATGTTGCCAGGACTTGAAGGGCCGAGCTATAGGGAGAGGTCTGCAAGGCTAGGACTCCTTGGAGCGCAGGAGGATGAGGGGTGACCCAATAGAGTTGTATAAGATCATGAGGGTTATAGATTGGGTAAATACACAGAGTCTTTTACCCAAAGTACTGGAATCAAGAATCAGAGGACAAATGCTAAAGATGGAATAGGAAAAAAATTATTATTTTATGAAACATTGCAGAATTTATATAATTTCACTATGGTATGTATTATGTGAGATTTCTTTGCTAGTCCTTGCTATAGTACTGTCACCATTGCATCAGCTCCAAACAGTAGACGGAAATGTGCCAGTACACATATCAATAAATAAGTAAACCTCACTTTTCAACAATTTTTTTTCCATTAATATACCTAACATTGGGTAAGTTTTAACTTGCAACATGACAACTGCATTTGAAGTCTGAACAAATAAATGTTCTAATTCATTCACATCATCCATAAATAACCATACGTGTCATGTTAGAACTATACCACTACATGTCATCACAAAAAAGCACTGCTTCCACTGAGAAATAAAAAAAAACAGAACAGCAACATTCAAAAGACATGAACTAGAGAAGTGAGCCACAATTGGTATTATTAAAATTGATCCTTTAGATTGTGAAGTTGTAGCTGTAAATGATCTGGGAATGGGTCACGTCTGCAATAAACAGTTACATTTGCCACATGCACAGTCCTGGACAGTGAAAGTATGCTCAAATTAAGAGGCCTTAAGAGGAGTTATCTCCATCAATTCCTTTCACCGATCATTAACCGCAATGTACAGTTCATGGTTCAAAGTAAATTAAGTAAATTTAGGTAAAGATCTTGAGGAGCTGGTGGAAAACTGTGCAAACAGAAGATGCCAGAGTCATCCCAGGAAAACACCTGTACAGTGTTAAAATAGTTGGCAAGACCTTTCCAAAGAACACACATTAATTATTGTGAAAAAATGCTTGATAACTTCATACCTATCACTCAAAATGGATCAAGGAGAAACACGTTGGGTCCTGTATTACCCTGTTGATGCATTTCTCATGACAGTTTAAGGGAATAGCTGGTGGAGACGAACAGCCTGCTGCTTCATTGAGTCTTTTATTTGGAGCATTTTAAGAAACTAAACACAAAGTGCCAGAGTAACTCAGCAGGTCAGGCAGCATCTGCGGAGGGAATGGCAGACCAATTGTTTCTGCCTGCTCCTTCCCCACCAAACTCATCTCCAGCATCTCCACCCCTCTTCTGATCTACATCCGATGCACCTCACACGCTCTTCAACAATTTTCAGTTCCTCGGTTCCCTTCGCCTTATCTTTAGAATGGACGCCCTGTCCCAAATTTATTTTTTAAACAACTTTGTTTTAATCTCATATATTGATTTCACCAAATCAGGCAAGAGTTGTAGTGGAGGTTGATGTGGATTAAAGAAGCTATGAAGAACCAGGTATTCCAAAAGTCGTCAACAACATGAGTTTAATTAGCCAAGGTCTTAATAAACGTCATAATATCGCTACATTCAACAAGGGATTTCACTGTTGCTGAGTTGCTAATATCCAGACCACTCAACACAGTCAAGTTAGTCTTGAGCAGAGGGAAAAAGAGAAATTGAGACAAAATAAAATTATGACTCAAACGATGAAGAAAAATAACATAAGCAACATGATGGAACGTGTTCCATCAGACAGACATGAACATCTGAAAGGCAGCAATGGGATCAAAGTGTACGGTACAAAGAGAGATTTTGTGAAAGCAGATTAACCCAGCAATGTGTGTGCATAATTCCCGTGAGGGAGAAATAGCAGCGAATATCGAAGGGTTGTGTTATTCTGAATATGTTCAAGAGCCTACATTTGGTGAAGACTATGGAAGAAAGGGCACAGGATTCTACTGAATTTGATTGAGAATTGATTGAATTGTGAATCATATTTTTCACGAAGGGGGAGGCTGTGGGGTGTAACTAACTGTGACATGTGCAGTGAAGTGGTCGGCTAAAGCAACAGGATACATTCCCCTCACAAATCTCCTCACAATTCTCTGTATGAACTGGGTCAGATGTAGAGGAATGCATCTTAGGCAGACTGATGGGAACAATGGTGACTTGCTTCCATTGTGATTACATGGAACAGAACATAAAATAGTACAGCACAGGAATAATGTCTGTGCCGAACATAATGCCAAGGCCTACTCTTACGTGTCTACACATGATCCATATCCTTTCATTCCCTGCATATTCGTGTGCCTATCCAAAAGTCTCTTAAACGCCACTATCATATATGCCTCTACACCAGCACATTCCAGGCACTCACCATGCTTTGTGGAGAACAAAAATGCCCAGCACATTCGCTTTAAATTTTGCCCCTCCAAATTATTCTCTCCAGTATTTGATATTTCCATCCTGATAGAAACGTTCAGACTGTCTCCCCTATCTATGATTGTTGAGGCCAGTGAGGGAGCCACAGATCAGGCAAAAGGTGATGAAATGCTTCATCTGCTATTTGCATTGAGCTGAGTGCTCCCAATACATCGCCTTATGGTGCCCAACACCACTACAAATGCTCCACCTCCACTTTGAGGATGGAGCATCCGAGGTTCCTCGCAACCACTTACTTACTACATCCCAACTACTGACAATGAGGAGGAATTCCTTAACAGGGTGGTGAATCTGTGGAATTCATTGCCACAGACGGCTATGGAGGCTAAGTCATTGAGTATTTTTAAGGCAGAGATTGACAGACACTTGGGATTAGTAACGATATCAAGGGTCATGGGGAGAAGGCAGGAGAATGAGGTTGAGAGGGAAAGATAGATCAGCCATGATTGAATGTCACTTGAGTTCACTTGATGGGCTGAATGGCCTACTTCTGCTCCAATGACTTATGAACTATCTTTCAGGTATGATCCAGAGGGACAATTCCTTGTGGCTGGATGCTCCGATGGGTATATATTCAGTATGAATGCCAAACCCTCCAAATTATTTAAAGTATTTGGATACACAGGTAACTGTTGAATGAATTGCTTGAAACTGCGTGCTCCTTGTCTCAGTCACTCTGACCAGTGTGTCTTCCCACCAGCGTAGAATGTTGTAACAGAGACAAGATCCATCAGTGCTGTTTCCAAGTATGTTCGCATATGATGTGAAGATACTCTAAAGAATTTCCTCCGCCTCTCTTGTCCTCCTTCTCAAAGTTGCTCCT
>JAXLNO010000905.1:0-75834 GCA_038087875.1 Malacoraja senta | reverse complement strand
GTGTTGGGGGATAGGGGAGTGGTGTGTGGGGTAGGGGGGAAGTGGTTTGTGGGGTAGTGGGAGTGGTGTGTGGTAGTGGGAGTGGTGTGTGGTGTGTGGTAGGGGGAGTGGTGTGTGGGGTAATGGGAGTGACGTGTGGGGTAGTGGGAGTGACGTGTGGGGTAGTGCGAGTGGTTTGGGGTAGTGGGAGTGATGTGGGGTAGTGGGAGTGGCGTGTGGGGTAGGGGGAGTGGTGTGGGGTAGTGGGAGTGGTGTGGGGTAGGGGGAGTGGTGTGGGGTAGTGGGAGTGGTGTGGGGTAGGGGGAGTGGTGTGGGACAGGGGTAGTAGTGTTCGGGTTACTAACCAGCCTCCTGTCTCTCTCTCAGTGACCACGGCCGGAGGGAGAGTACAGGGACCCCCTGGACCACCCGGACCCCCAGGACCTCAGGGTGAGTTTCCGTGGGAGGAGGGGTCATGTGTCTGCCCGGGTTGGGGGTGGGAAAAACCCCGCAGGTCACGGGGAGAATGTACAAACTCCATGCAGACGGCACCCGTGGTCAGGATCGAACCGGGGTCTCTGGCGCTGTAAGGCATCTACTCTACTGCTGTGCCACCGTACCTTTGAGTGAGACTTACTGTCAACAGAAAGCACTGCAGTGGACCACACCTGGAGGGGCGAGGGCGGGCAGAGGGTGGGGGAGGTGTTTCTCTGACTGGGGGGGGGGGTGTCTGTGACCCCTTGTTATTGGTTATATATGGAACAGGGGGGGAGGGGGTGGATGGAGGTGTCCGAGTAATTACTGCAGCCCCGACTCGAAGATAATGGGGATGTAGATAGTGAAGGCAGTTGTCTAATGATAGCGGGTCACGGATTAGCTGCAAGGTGGGCAGAATGGTGGCAGGCGGAGTTTAATCCGCATGGTGTGAGACACTCTGAAATGTCAAATTCAGCTAGAATGTGTGTGGTAAATGGCAGATAGCTCAGGAGTGTTGCTGTGCAGAGGGACCTGTATGGTGTTCTCACTCTGTTACCCCTTACCCTGAACCTCCTGCCAACCTCCCACCCCCAACCTCCCACCCCTAACCACCCAACCCCAAACCTCCCATCACTAACCTCCAACCCCCTAACCTCCCATCACTAACCTCTAACCCCTAACCACCCATCCCCTACCCTGAACCTCTCACCCCTAACCTCCCACCCCCTATCCTCCCACCCCGAACCTCCCAACCCCTAACCTCCCATCCCCTAACCTCCCATCACTAACCTCCCATCCTCTACCCTGAACCTCTCACCCCTAACCTCTCACCCCTAACCTCCCACCCCCTAACCTCTCACTCCTAACCTCCCACCCCTAACCTCCCACCCCTCCTGTCCCCTTCCACCCTCTCCTCGATCCCCTCCCTCCCACCCTTCTGTACCTCCCACTCTCCTGCCCTCTCCCTCCCTCTTCCCCCCACCTCCCCCCTGTCCACCTCTCCCCTCTCCTGCCACCCACCAGGACATCCAGGAACGTCGGGCGCAGACTCCAGGATCAGCATCCGTCAGGCCGTGATGGAGACCCTGCAGAGTGAGGAGCGGGGAGGGGCAGTGCCAGGGGAGGGGTCTGTACTAGCGGAAGGGTGGGGGGTGGGGGTGGAAAGGTGGGGGAAGGGTGGGGGAGGAAGGGGGTTGGACGGCGTGGGGGGGCAGGGTGGGTGTGTGTGCGGGGTAGGGGCGGTGTGGGATGGGGTGGGGGAGGGTGAGGGGGGGGCAGGGAATGGGCTGATGTAGGATGGGGTGGGGGGACAGAGGGAGAGTGGGTGGGGGATGTGGGGGCAGTTAGATGTGTTTGCCTGACGCTGTGCTGGTTTGCAGATGACGGGGTGCGGCACACGTTGTCCGGTCCCCCCGGTCCCCCTGGCCGTCCGGGACCCCAGGGCGAGCGAGGAAGCCTGGACCGGCTGCAGTACTCGGACATCTCCAGCAGAGTCATCGACTACCTGAGGAGTGAGTGTCATCTGCATGACCCTGACCCTGGTGCTGACCCCTGACCCTGGCACTGATCACTGACCACTGGCACAGGCCCTGACCCCAGCACTGAGCTCTGACACTGCCACTGCCACTGACCTCTCACCGTGACACTGACCCTTGACCTCTGGCTCTCACCCCTGCAATCACTTCTCACCCCGGCGCAGACCCCTTACCCCTCGCACTGACCCTGACCCCAGCGCCGATCGCAATCCTGGCACCAAATTCTAACCCCCATCCTCTGACCCTGACCGCGGTCCTGACCCCAAAGTGATGCATCGCGCTCGACCGCCCTGCCCTGTCTCCTCACGTGGGTAGGACAAGGTGCTGACCTGCAGGGGCAGGAGGAGGAGGGGGAGGGGCAGGAGGGGGAGGGGCACGAGGGGGAGGGGCAGGCTGTATGGGTGAAGGAGGTGGAGTCTGGTGGTATGGGATGGGACGTGTCACGTGGAGGTCAGGGGTCGGGTCAGAGTCCAGTGGTCATGTCAAGGGTCTGGGGTGGGTGTTTGGCTCCGGGGATGGGTCTGGGTCAGAGGTTGGGTGTGGATTGGGATCTGGGGGTGGCTCAAGATGAGTCAGGGTCGGCTCATAGTTGGGTCGCGGTTAGGGTCAGGCTTTGTCTGGGTCGGGTCAAGGTCAGGGTTGGGTCAGGATGGGGTCAGGGCCAGTGTTGACTGTGTGTTCGTCCTGTTGCAGATACGGGGGCTGGGTTCGGGGAGCGCGGAGCCACTGGCCCTGCCGGACCGCCCGGACCCCCCGGGGGCCTGTCCAGGGCCGACCTGACCGTCTACCTGCAGGGTAAGTATGGAACTGGGGGGCTCGGGAGGGGGGAGGTGGGCAGAAGGGGGTGAGGGGGGGCTTCAGTCCTGTCCACTGGGGGTACTGGCAGAACGCCCGGCTGGACAATGACCCAGCGACCCCCACTCTGTGTCTGACCCCAGGAGAGTGTGATGGGACGGGGCGGAGGGAGCTTCACTCTGTTGGGGGGGATGGTAGGGGTTCTCTGCAAAGGGCTGGGGCCCTTCCCTGTGATTCACGGACCCCCCGCTCTCTCCCCCCTACAGACGAGGATGTGCTGCGTTACCTGCGGGGACCCCAGGGACCTCCCGGAGCCCGGGGGCCACGAGGAGACGGGGTCAGTCGCACTGAGATGGAGACTTACATCACCGACTACAGCAGAAGTAATGGCGTCCCACCGGGGGGCACTGGGGAGAGGGCGTAGGGTGAGGGAGGAGGGAGGGGGAGCAAGTGGGGTGGGGAGCAATGGCGGAGGAGGGGGGAGCGAGGGTGGGGGAGGGGGTAGAGGAGTGCAGGGGGGCGAGCCTGGTTGAACACAGTGGTGGGGAGCAGAGGGAACGTGCAGTGTGTGTGTAAGTGCATGGTGAGTGTGTGCGAATGTGGACCACCTCAACCTAACACCCCCCCTTCCACCCATGTTCTCCTGGTCCTTCTTCCCCCGCTCTCCTCCCCCCCTTAGTTCCCCCTGGCTTTTAGTTTACTCTCCTCTCTTCTTCTCCCACTCCCTCTCCCACTCCCCCTTTCCCTCCCCGTCCCCCTCCCCCTCCTCCCCCTTTCCCTCCCCCTCTCCCTCTCCTCTCTCCCACCCCCTTCCCCCTCTCCCCTCCTCCGCTCTCTCCCCCACACTCTCCTCTCTCCCACTCTCCCACCTCACTCCTCCCTTCCGTCCCCCCACCCTCCCCCAGTTTCACACTGTGCTCCTTCTTCCCAAGGCTGGCCCCAAATCCCAGTCACCTCTGCCCCAACACCCCCTCTCCTCCTGGTTTACACTATCCCCCTGTTCAGCAGGCTGCACACACTCAGCATTAACCTATAAACCTGCCCACTGCCTCTGGCTCCCCACTTCCAGCCAGCACACTCCGATCACAGTTGCCAGGAGTTGGTTCATTGACCCTTCAGCCATCCAAATCCGTGCCAACCAACAAACCAGCGCTATCCCACATACTAGGGTCTATTTTACTGAAGCCAATTAACTTGCACACCTGGACGTCATTGGGGTGTCGGGGGAAACTGGAGAACCGGGAGAAAACCCAGGTGGTCACGGGAGAACGTCCACTCTGGCACAGTGAGACAGCAACTCTACAGCCACACGTAGCAGGGATGCGAGTGGGGTGGGGTCAGAGGCTGTGGTGTGAGCAGGGGGGCAGGGTGTCTAGGGTCAGGCTATGGTGTGGATGGGAGGGGTCACAGGTCAGGCTGTGAACTTGGAGGGGTCAGAGGTCATGGTGGGGAGGGGTCAGTCTCTCGTCTGACTGCTCACGCTGGTCATTCCTGATCCGCTGCCCCCCCCCCCGCCACTCCACGTGGTGACTCAGTGTGCAGATGAGAACGTGCGCAGGTACCTGAGGAGTGAGTGTCCTCTGCCTGGCCCTCACCCCAGCACTGACCCCTGACCCCTGCACGGACCCCTGGCACTGACCCATGACACAGGCACTGACCCCGGCACTGAGCCCTGACCCATGATCCAAGCACTGACCACTGGCACTGACCCCAGCACTGACCCCTGACCCTGGTGCTGACCCTTGACCCCGGTACTGATAACTCACCGCTGACACAGGCCCTGACCTCACCCCAGTACTGACCTCTGACCCTGGTACTGATCCCTGACCCTTGACATCTGGTTCTCACCCCTGCATTGACTTCTCACCCGGTGCAGATCCCTGAAACTGACCCCTGACCCCAGCACTGATCGCAATCCTGGCACCAAATTCTGACCCCGACCTCTGACCCTGACCCCGGACCTGACCCCAAAGTGATGCATCGCGCTCGACCGCCCTGCCCTGTCTCCTCACGCGGGTAGGACAAGGTGCTGACCTGCAGGGGCAGGAGGGGGAGGGGCAGGCTGCACGGGTGAAGGGAGGTGGGAGTCTGTCGGTCTGGGATGGGATGTGTCAGGTGCAGGTCAGGGGTCAGGTCAGAGTCCGGTGGTCATGTCAAGGGTCTTGGGTGGGTGTTTGGATCCAGGGATGGGTCAGAGGTCAGAATAAGGTGCATGATTGGGATCTGGGGGTGGGTCAAGGTGAGTCAGGGTCGGGTTTAGTTGGGGTCAGGGGTTGGGGTCAGGGTCACGTCAAGGTTGGGTGTGGGTCTGGGTCGGGTCAAGGTCAGGGTGGGGTCAGGATGGGGTCAGGGCCAGGGTTGACCATGTGTTCGTCCTGTTGCAGGATTCGGGTGCTGGGTTTGGGGGGCGTGGAGCCACTGGCCCTGCCGGACCGCCCGGACCACCCGGGGGCCTGTCCAGGGCCGACCTGACCGTCTACCTGCAGGGTAAGTACAGAGCTGGGGGGCTCGGGGGTGGGGGGGGGGAGGTGGGCGGAAGGGGGCTTCCAGCTCTGTCCTCTGGGATACTGGCAGAACGCCCGGCTGGACAATGACGCAGCGACCCGCACTCTGTGTGATGGGACGGGGCGGAGGGAGCTTCACTCTGTGCGGGGGGGGGGGGGGCTGGTATGGGTTTTCTGCAATGGGCTGGGCCCTTCCCTGTGATTCACGGACCCCCCGCTCTCTCCCCCCTACAGACGAGGATGTGCTGCGTTACCTGCGGGGACCCAGGGACCGCCCGGAGCCCGGGGGGCACGAGGAGACGGGGTCAGTCGCACTCAGATGGAGGCTTACATCACCGACTACAGCAGAAGTAATGGCCTGTCCGACCGGGGCACTGGGGAGAGGGGGGTAGTGTGAGGGAGGAGGAGCGAGTGGGTGAGGGAGCAAGGGGGGAGTGAGGGTGGGGGAGGGGGAAGAGGTCCGCGGGGGGGGGGGGGGGGGGGCGAGCGTGCCTGAACCGAGGTGGGGAAAAGAGGGAGCGCGGGAATGGGGAGCGCTCAGTGTGTGTGTGAGTGCATGGTGAGATTGTGTTGAATGGGGACCCCTCAACCCCGCCCCCCTCCACCTCCCCCTCCAACCCCATAGTTCCTCCTGCTCCTTTCCCCTGCTCTCCTCCCCCTTAGTTCCCCTGACTTAGTTCCCTCTCCTCCTCTTCTCTCCCTCCCCCTCCCCCTCCCCTCCCCCTCTCCCTCTCCCTCGCCCACTCCCACACCCACTCCCTCCCCCCTCTCCCTCTCCCCCCCCTCTCCCTCTCCGATCACCCACACTCCTTCTCTCTCCCACTCTCCCTCTCACCCCTTCCTTCCCCCAGTTCACACTGTGCTCTTTCTTCTCAAGGCTGGTGGGTGGGTGCAGCTCAGGACTGCCCGAATCCCAGAATCCTTCTACACCAATCCCCCCTCTTCCCCTCCCCATCCGCCACTCTGCCCCCCCTCCCTCCCCCTGGTTTACACTGTCCCTCCTGATCCCCAGGCTGGAGGGCCGGTCTGGACAGCCGGGACCGCCAGGACCACCAGGACAACCCGGCAGCCTCTCCGTGACAGGCGACCTCACTGCCCTCCTGCAGGGTGAGTTCTTCAGGGGGGGGGGGGGGGGTTACGGGTGTGGGTCAGATGCCGTGCTTGACCCAGGGTCAGAGAGAAATATCAGTGTGTGGCGGTGAGAGGCGGGGAGTGAGTTGGGGGTCAGAAGTCTTTTACTCTAGACTTTACTTTAGAGAGACAGCGCGGAAACAGGCCCTTTGGCCCAACAAGCCCACACTGACCAGCGATCACCCTGAACACTAACACTAAGCTACACACGAGGGACAATTTTATATTTACCAAAGCCAATTAACCTATAAACCCTGCCCACTCCATCTGGATGCCCACTCCCTCAGGATGTCCACTGCCTCTGGATGTCCACTGTCTGGATGCCCACTACCTCTGGATGTCCACTCGCTCTGGATGTCCACTGCCTCTGGATGTCCACTGTCTCTGGATGCCCACTGCCTCTGGATGCCCACTGCCTCTGGTTGTCCACTGCCTCTGGTTGTCCACTGCCTCTGGTTGTCCACTTCCTCTGGATGCCCACTGCCTCTGGATGTCCACTGCCTCTGGATCACCACTCCCTCTGGATCCCCACTCCCTCTGGATGCCCACTGCCTCTGGATGCCCACTGCCTCTGGATGCCCACAGCCTCTGGATGCCCGCTGCCTCTGGATGCCCACTGCCTCTGGATCCCCACTCCCTCTGGATCCCCACTCCCTCTGGATGCCCACTCCCTCTGGATGTCCACTGCCTCTGGATGCCCACAGCCTCTGGATGCCCACTCCGTGCCAGCACACTCTGATCTCAGGTGCCAGGAGTGGTTCATTGACCTATGTAGTTTAGTTTAGAGATACAGCGTAGAAACTGACCCTTCAGCCATCCAAGTCCGTGCCAACCAACAAACCCGTACACTAGCGCTATCCACATACTAGGGACAATTTTACTGAAGCCAATTAACCTGCACACCTACACGTCATTGGGGTGTCGGAGGAAACTGGAGCACCCGGAGAAAACCCAGGTGGTCACGGGAGAACGTACATTCTGGCGCTGTGAGGCAGCAACTCTATGGCCACAAGTAGCAGGGATGCGGAGTGGGGTGGGTGGGGTCAGAAGCTGTGGTGTGAGCAGAGGGTCAGAGGTCAGGGGGTCTGGATGGGAGGGGTCACAGGTCAGGGTGTGGGAGGGTCAGAAGTTAGGGCGTAAACAGGGACGTGTCAGTCTCGGCAGTGACCGCTCCTGCCGGTCATTCCCGATCTGTTGCTCCGCCCTCCCCGCCACTCCGTGTGGTAACTGTGTGACTCTGTGTGCAGATGAGAACGTGCGCAAGTACCTGATCGGCCCCCCTGGCCGCCCCGGACCCGCTGGCCCCGCTGGCCCCGCCGGGAGACCCGGCTATACCGAGACCGCAGGAGTGACCAACATCCAGCTGGACTATGGAGACATCGCCGCTCGGCTGCAGGAGTACCTCAGCAGTGAGTGTCTGACTTCCAGATCACTGACCCAAGACCTAAGACCACTGACCCTAGACCACTGACCCTCCACCCTAGAACACTGACTCTCAACCTTAGACCACTGACCCTTGACCCTAGACCACTGACCCTCGACCCTAGACCACTGACCCTCAACCTTAGACCACTGACCCTCGACCACTGACCCTAGACCACTGACCCTCGACCCTAGACCACTGACTCTTGAACATAGACCACTGACCCTTAACCCCAGACCACTGACTCTTGACCCTAGACCACTGACTCTCAACCGTAGACCACTGACCCTCGGCCGTAGACCACTGACTCTTGACCCTAGATCACTGACTCTTGACCCAAGACCACTGACTCTTGACCTGACCACTGACCCTCCACCCAAGACAACTGACCCTCATGCTTAGACCACTGACCCTCGACCACTGACCCTCGACCACTGACCCTCGACCACTGACCCTCGACCACTGACCCTCGACCTTCGACCCTAAACACTCGAACATAGACCACTGCCACAAGACCCTAGAACGCTGACCACTGACCCTGAACCGGACTGACCCCTGTACTAAAGGGACATCACCGCCGGCTGCAGGATGTGTGTCTGTCCCCCTGACCGCACTCCCACACTAATCGGAACTGTCCACCGACCTGCACTGACCCCTGACCTGGACTAACACACTGACAATAGACACACACTGACCAATGACATGCGCTGACCACCAGCACTGCCCGGCTGTATCGACCGACCTGCACTGACCTACACTAACCAGAGACCGCACTGACCACCTGCACTGACCTGCACTGTCCACTGGATGGCACTGTCCACTGGACCACATTGACCACATACAGTGACCACCTGCACTGGCCAGAGGCCAAGCAGCTGGAGGGTGAAGTGACCATCAGCACCAACAATCGCCACTGGGCTGGGCTTTGCCCCGGGTAAAGAGAGGGAGAGGGAGTGCCACAACCGGAAGGACTGAGAGAGGGTAAGACAGAGAGAGAGGGTAGGACAGTCATACCGAAGGTACAGAGAGGGAGAGGCTGGGACACATCTGGAGGGATGGTGCAGATGGGGAAGGGGACGGGGTGCAGGCTGGGACTCCCCATCTCCAGGGTAGGTCAGCTGCAGGCAGGACCAGGGCGCGTGGAGAGAGGGAAAATACTCGTGGGGAGAAGACGGGTGTCAGGAATTACAGCACCAGGGGCAAGGAATGGCAAATGGAGTTTAATGCAGGCAAATGCAAGGTGTTGATTTTAGGAAGTCAAACCAGGGCAAGACCTTCATAGTGAATGTCGGAGCTCTGGGTAGTGTTTGTAGAGCAGAGCCATCTAGGAGTGCAGGTTTGCATTGTTCACTGAAAGTGGCATCACAGATAGATAGGGTGGTCAAGAAAGGTTTCAGTACACTGGCCTCATCAGTCAGGGATTGAGTAAGTTGGGACGTTATGTTATAGCTGTACAAGTCGTCAGTGAGGCCGCATTTAGAGTGTTGTATTCAGTTTTGGTAACCCTGCCATGGGAAAGATGGTGTTAAACTGGAAAGAGTGCAGGGAAGATTTACGAGGATTTTGGCTACAGGGAGAGGTTGGGCAGGCTAGGATTTATTCCTTGTAGCGCAGGAGGCTGAGAGGTGATCTCATCGAGGGTGTATAAAATCATGAGGGGAATAGATAGGGTAAATGCTTTTACCCAGAGTCGGGGAATCAAGAACCAGAGGGATATGAATTGAAGGAGAGAGGGGAAAGATTGAATAAGAATATGACGGGCAAGGAATGGCAAATGGAATCTAACTCAGCCAAGTACAAAGTGAGGCATTTAGGGAATTTAAACCAAAGCAGAATCTATACAGTGAATACAATAAATACAATACAATACAATAATACTTTATTAGCCAAGTATGTTTTGCAACATACGAGGAGTTTCATTTGCCATACAGTCATACCAATAAAAAGCAACAGAACACACAAAATACATTTTAACATAAACATCCACCACAGTGACTCCTCCACATTCCTCACTGTGATGGAAGGTGAAAAAAGTTCAATCTCTTCCCTTCTTTGGCCTCCTGTGTCCCGGGACCCCGAGCCTTCCGTTGACGGGATGAACTTGGCTCCCGTCGGGGCGATCAAGCTCCCTGCATCGGGGGGGATGTCAGCTCCCCCGCACCGAGTGATCGGACCCCGGGTCGGGGCTGGTCGAACCTTCTGCGTCGTTGGAGCTCCCGACATCTGCCGTCTCCCACCCGAGACGCGAGCTCTTTGATGTTAAAGTCCGCATGGGGGTGTTGTAGAACAGAGAGACCTCGGTGTACCAATACAGAGTTGCCTGAATGGGATGATGCAGGTAGACGGGGTGGTGCAGAGGCTTTACAGTGTGCTTGCTTTGGCCCACTGAGTTGGGATGTCACAGTACTGTTGTACAACCTGTTGGTGAGACCGCACTTGGGACATTGTCCATATTTCTGGTCGCCACACTATAGGAAAGAGGTGATTATGCTGGAGAGGGTGTGGGCAGGTTGCACACGGAGGCTGCCAGGGCTGGAGGGTTGAGTTATAAGGAGAGGCTGCCTAACTGGGGCTTGCTTCCCTGAAGCGCAGGAGGATGAGGGATGACCTTGAGCAGGGTTGTAAAATCACGAGGGGTGTAGTCTGTCTCCCAGGGTAAGAGAATGTAAAACGAGAGGTTTAATGTGGAAGGGGGGAATGATTTAAAGAGGTCGCAAGGGGAACTTTCCTCAGCTGGTGGTGGGTATATGATATGAGCTGCCGGAGAAAATGGAGACAAAGAACTGCAGAAGTGCTCGAGTAACTCGGCCGATCAGGCAACATCTCTGGAGAAAAGGAATAGATAATGTATCTAAACATCACCTATTCCTTTTCTCCAGGGATGCTTCCTGACCGGCTGAGTTACTCAAGCATTAATGTGTCTATCTTCTGTCTAAACCGGTCTAAACTGAGTTCCTTCTTACAGAAAGAACTGCAGGTGCTGGTTTACACCAAAGATAGACATAAAGTGTTGGAGTAAGTGAGGATGCTGCCTGACCCGCTGAACGACTCCAGGTCTCGGGAGGTTGAGTGGAGGAGGGTGGCGTGGGTGAGGTGGGGGGAGCACGGGACGAGGGGCGGGGTAACGGCATGTAATGGGAGCTGTGTTGTTGACCACAGGCTCGCGTTTCAACGGGGTGATCGGACAGCCCGGACCAGCCGGACCACGGGGGCTGCCCGGACCAGCAGGTGCCCCCGGACTGGGAGGGAACCCTCCGTGTGGAAGACGTGGTCACCTACATCCAGAGTAAGTTCACCTCCTGCAGAGGGGGGGGGGGGGGGTTATTCTGCCAGTGTGGACATTTTCTGTGTTTAGGAGGCGTGCACCGGACTCCCAGGTCTCTCGGTTCTACAGCACTCTCCATGGCGCAACTGTGAAAGTCCTGCTTGGGTTTGCCACACCACGCCCTGCCTCAGGGAGGGGTGGGGAGGGGAGTGGGGTTCTCTGTGCTGCGAGGACGGGTGTCCCTCTGCTTCTTTCTCGGTCCGGCTCCACACTAACGTGTATGTGTGTGTGTGTAGCGCCCGGGTGGTACTAGAGAGGGACTACGCGTTGTCCACGGGCGCCCTGGGGATTTCTGGGACCGCTGGTGTGGAATGCACCCTGAAGAAGGATGGTGAAATAGTAATTTAAGAATACTTGTTTTACTTGTACTATGGTGGTGGGTATTGTTTTTGAATCATTTAGTATTATAGATATTATTGTAAATAATTGAATAAATTATTTTTGGTTAAAAAAAAACGTGTGTGTGTGTGTGAATGCTTGTGTACATGTACGTGCTTGTGTGTGCTTGTGTGTGTGCATGCCTGTGTACGTGTGTGTGCTTGCGTGTGTTCATGTCCCCCCAGATTCGGGCTACAGTGTGAGAGGGCCCCCCGGCCCACCGGGACCGGCAGGCGGCAGCTTAGGTTCCGAGGACCGGCAACAGCTCAAGAGCGAGATCATCGACTACTTCTCCAGTAAGTGCCGTGGTTTCTCCGGCAGTGGGCGGTTTACTGTCCATGTTGGTGACCGGAACGTCAGGGCAGCCTGGCGATCCCACAGGATTGGTGTGGACACGGACGGTAGGCAATAGTCAGGAGTGTCTCATATGTCACCAACAGAACGACCACATTCTCACTTGCGGCAGCCAGACAGCACCATTAAAGCAGTCACAGACTAAGAATGTATAAAATTCAACATTAAATTAATAGTCAATGACACTATGAAACTATAATAGTACAAAACCAAGTGAGCCAAAGACACGGTCCACACAGCATAGTCTGTAGTGCAATCAAAGACACAGTCCATAGAAGACCTCAATTGCTGAAGTTGGTGTTGTGCGGTGTTCAAGAGCCTGATGGTTGCTGTGAAAAAGCTGTTCTTGAACCTGAAGGTCATGGTTTTCAAGCTTCTTCCCCGTTAGTAGTAGTGAGATGAGAGCGTGGCCAGGGTGGTGTGGGTCTTTGATGATGCTGGCTGCCTTTTTGAGGCTGCGCCTCCTGTCGATCGTTGCTTCAGGGGTGATAGAATTGGAGGGGCAAGAGGTGGGGGTGTTGCATTGCTTGTCAAGGAAGATATTACAGCAGTGCTTTGGCAGGATAGATTAGAGGGCTCGTCTAGGGAGGCTATTTGGGTGGAACTGAGAAATGGGAAAGGTGTAGCAACACTTATAGGGGTGTATTATAGACCGCCAAATGGGGAGCGAGAATTGGAAGAGCAAATATGTAAGGAGATAGCAGATATTAGTAGTAAGCACAAGGTAGTTATTGTGGGAGATTTCAATTTTCCACACATAGACTGGGAAACACATTCTGTAAAAGGGCTGGATGGTTTGGAGTTTGTAAAATGTGTGCAAGATAGTTTTTTTGCAGCAATACATAGAGGTACCTACCAGAGAAGGGGCAGTGCTGGACCTCCTGTTAGGAAATGAGACAGGGCAAGTGGCGGAGGTATGCGTCGGGGAGCACTTCGGGTCCAGTGATCACAATACCATTAGTTTCAATATAATTATGGAGAGGGTCAGAACTGGACCTAGGGTTGAGATTTTTGTTTGGAGAAAGGCTAACTTTGAGGAGATGCGAAAGGATTTAAAAGGAGTGAATTGGGACATGTTGTTTTATGGGAAGGATGTAGAAGAAAAATGGAGGACATTTAAGGGTGAAATTTTAAGAGTACAGAATCTTTATGTCCCTGTTCGGTTGAAAGGAAATAGTAAAAAATGGAAAGAGCCATGGTTTTCAAGGGAAATTGGACACTTGGTTCGGAAAAAGAGAGAGATCTACAATAATTATAGGCAGCATGGAGTAAATGAGGTGCTTGAGGAGTATAAAGAATGTAAAAAGAATATTAAGAAAGAAATTAGAAAAGCTAAAAGAAGATATGAGGTTGCTTTGGCAAGTAAGGTGAAAGTAAATCCAAAGGGTTTCTACAGCTATATTAATAGCAAAAGGATAACAAGGAATAAAATCGGTCCATTAGAGAGTCAGAGTGGACAGCTATCTGCAGAGCCAAAAGAGATGGGGGAGATATTGAACAATTTCTTTTCTTCGGTATTCACAAAGGAGAAGGATATGGAATTATGTGAGGTAAGGGAAACGAGCAGAGTAGCAATGGAAACTGTGAGATTCAAAGAAGAGGAGGTGCGGACACTTTTGAAAAATATGAAAACGGATAAGTCTCCAGGTCCTGACAGGATATTCCCTAGGACATTGAGGGAAGTTAGTGTAGAAATAGCAGGGGCTATGACAGAAATATTTCAAATGTCATTAGAAACGGGAATAGTGCCGGAGGATTGGCGTACTGCGCATGTTGTTCCGTTGTTTAAAAAGGGTTCGAAGAGTAAACCTAGCAATTATAGACCTGTTAGTTTGACGTCAGTGGTGGGCAAATTAATGGAAAGGATACTTAAAGATAATATATATAAGCATCTGGATAAGCAGGGTCTGATTAGGAACAGTCAACATGGATTTGTGCCTGGAAGGTCATGCTTGACTAATCTTCTTGAATTTTTCGAAGAGGTTACTAGGGAAATTGATGAGGGTAAAGCAGTGGATGTTGTCTATATGGACTTCAGTAAGGCCTTTGACAAGGTTCCTCATGGAAGGTTGGTTAAGAAGATTCAATTGTTGGGTATTAATGGTGGAGTAGCAAGATGGATTCAACAGTGGCTGAATGGGAGATGCCAGAGAGTAATGGTGGATGGCTGTTTGTCAGGTTGGAGGCCGGTGACTAGTGAGGTGCCTCAGGGGTCTGTGTTGGGTCCACTGTTGTTTGTCATGTACATCAATGATCTGGATGAAGGTGTGGAAAATTGGATTAGTAAGTATGCAGATGATACTAAGATAGGTGGTGTTGTGGATAATGAAGTAGATTTTCAAAGTCTACAGAGAGATTTAGGCCATTTGGAAGAGTGGGCTGAAAGATGGCAGATGGAGTTTAATGCTGACAAATGTGAGGTGCTACATCTCGGCAGGACAAATCAAAATAGGACGTACACGGTAAATGGTAGCGAATTGAGGAATGCAGTTGAACAGAGGGATCTAGGAATAACTGTGCATAGTTCCCTGAAGGTGGAATCTCATGTAGATAGGGTGGTAAAGAAAGCTTTTGGTGTGCTGGCCTTTATAAATCAGAGCATTGAATATAGAAGTTGGGATGTAATGTTAAAATTGTACAAGGCATTGGTGAGGCCAATTCTGGAGTATGCAGTACAATTTTGGTCGCCTAATTATAGGAAGGATGTCAACAAAATAGAGAGAGTACAGAGGAGATTTACTAGAATGTTGCCTGGGTTTCAGCAACTAAGTTACAGAGAAAGGTTGAACAAGTTAGGTCTTTATTCTTTGGAGCGCAGAAGGTTAAGAGGGGACTTGATAGAGGTCTTTAAAATTATGAGCGGGTTAGACAGAGTGGACGTGGATAAGCTTTTCCCATTGAGAGTAGGGAAGATTCAAACAAGGGGACATGACTTGAGAATTAAGGGACAGAAGTTTAGGGGGAACATTAGGGGGAACTTCTTTACTCAGAGAGTGGTAGCTGTGTGGAATGAGCTTCCAGTGGAAGTGGTGGAGGCAGGTTCGATGTTATCCTTTAAAAATAGATTGGATGGGTATATGGACGGGAAAGGAATGGAGGGTTATGGTCTGAGTGCAGGTAGATGGGACTAGGGGGAAGCATTTTATTTTTAATTTAAAATAAATAAAAAAATAAAAATAAAAAAAAATTTAAATGTTCGGCACGGACTTGAAGGGCCGAGATGGCCTGTTTCCGTGCTGTTATGGTTATATGGTTATATGGTTATATGATCCCTTCAATGGTGAGGGGCAGTACCTGTGATGGACCTTCAATGGTGGGGGTCAGTACCTGTGATGGACCTTCAATGGTGGGGGTCAGTACCTGTGATGGACCTTCGATGGTGGGGGTCAGTACCTGTGATGGACAGGGCAGTGTCCACCACTGGGTGTTCCTGGGCGTTTGAATTACCGAGCCAGGCCTTGATGCAATGAGTAGGCTCTCTATCTTCCAACTGCGAAAGTTCAATAAAGATTCCTCCTCAATCTTCCAAGATGTCCATCCTGAGGCTGACAAGAAATCCAAGGACAACCCCTGTTTCAGCCTACACTGACCATTCCTTTGTCTGGTTCCTGTTGCCGTCTCTGATCCCCACCTGTCCCGCAATCCGTGCTCTTCTCCACACACTCTGTAGTCCATCACGGGAACTGACCTCCCCACCATTGAAGGGATCTACAGGAGGCGCTGCCTCAAAAGGGCAGCCAGCATCATCAGAGACCCACACCACCCTGGCCACGCTCACATCTCGGTGCAACCATCGGGAAGAAAGAACAGGAGCCTGAAAACCATGACCTCCGAGTTCAAGAACAGCTTCTTCCCAGCGAGAACTCTTGAACACTGTACAACACTAACCTCAGCAACTGTGATCTTCTACGGACTGTGTCTTTGGCTGCACTACCGACCAGTTTTTGCACTGTTAGGGTTACCTCGTTTTACTGATTTTGTACTATTGATTATGGTATAAAATTAGTGTTTGATTATATATCAATATCATTGCATTTCCAGCCGTGTAAGGCTGCTGCAAGTAAGAATATCATTGTTTCGTTTCATTGGTACCCAGTAGCACTGTTGACTCTTTACCTCTTTCACTGTGTCCACATTGTTCAAACCCTCCATTTTAAAGACCACTGTTAGCTCGCCCCTTCAAAGGGGTCTTGTTCCCTCCCCCAGCCTGACTGTGCAGCAGCCCAGGGGAATTAGCTGCTCGTACACTTTGTGTGCCGGTCTGTGTAATGAGTTGGACTGGGGAGCACCTCCCGCTGGTTCTAACGATGAGACTGCCGGTGCCCCAGTGTCCCTGGACGATGGGTGGGTTCCCAGCTCCCTCTCTACACAGCTGCTAACCCTGTCTCTCTTCCGCAGGTGACAGAATGAGGCCCTACTTCACTGGACCCCCTGGACCCCCAGGGCAGGTTGTGTACTCTGAACTCGCCCCACGAATGATCCAGTATATGCAAGGTAGGTCACGGAGAAGAGACGCCATTACAATCTGATGTACAATCAAAATCAAAGTACGTCAACACATCCCTGACTCCTTGAAAGCGGAAGCACAATCTGCTAAGAGTGGTGAAGAAGGTGTATGGTGTGCTAGCTTTGAACAGTTGGGGAATTAGGTATGAGAGTCAGGAAGTCATGATGCAGCTTTGTAGGACTTTGGTTATTTCACATTTGGAGTATTGAGTCAGAGGGTGGTGAATCTGTGGAATTCTTTAGCCAGAGGGTAGTGAATCTGTGGAACTCATTGCCACAGATGCCTGTGGAGGCCATGGATATTTTTAGGGTGGAGATTGACAGATTCTTGATCAGTAAGGGTGTCAGTGGTTGTGGGGAGAAAGCATGAGAATGGGGTTGAGAGGGAAAGATAGATGATTCAATGGCGGAGTTAGCTTGATGGGCCGAATGGCCTAATTCTGCTCCTGATCTTGAATGCAGTTCTGGTCTCCCCATTACAGGATGGATGTGGAGGCTTTAGAGAGGGTCTGCTTCTTCTTATCGAGTCCACATCACAAGATTAGAAGTTGTTCAGGCAGAGCTGAACAGACTTCTCGGCACCTGCATCCAATGGTGTCTTTCTTGCGTTTCTTGTGCGTGGTGGTGGAAAGATTAGTGGAAACAGGGCTGCGACGTGAACGCTCTTTCCTTGACCCCTTTAGAGAATGATGCCTGGAATAGAGGGTTTTAGCTACAGGGAGAGGTTGGACAGACTTGGATTGTTTTCTCTGGAGTGTCAGAGGCTGAGGGGAGACCTGATAAAAGTTTATGAGAGACATAGATGGGGTAGACAGTCAGAAACATTTATTCCCAGGGTTGAAATTTGAAAAACGTCAGGGCATAGTTTTAAGGTTTTTAGGGTGGAGGTGGGGGAGAAGGGTTAAAGGAGATGTGCGGGGCAAATTTTCTTTTACACAGAGGATGGTCGGTGCCTGATACGCACGTCTAGGGGTGGTGGTGGAGACAGATACAATTGTGGCGTTTAAGAGACTTCTGGATAGGCCCATGGACATGCATGGAATGGAGGGGTAGGGATCACGTGCAGATAGAGGGGATGTGTTTGACTTAGTATCATGTTCAGCACAGACATTGTGGGCCGAAGGGTCTTTTTTTGTGCTATGTTCTATGTTGTGTGACCCTAAGCCGCCTCTTGCTGTTTCAGAGAATGGACTGATTGATCCGCGAGTGTTCAGGAGAGGTGCTGCGGAACACCACGGAGTGCTGTGGAGAGAAGGGACGTACAACAACGACACGAGCCTGGAGGGCTACATGAGAGGTAGGTCCCCAGTGTAGTAGGTCCGTGCAGTGTGGGGAGAGGGAAACATGAAGGGTAGGTCGGGGTGTGGAGAGAGAGAGGAACACGTGGGTCGGGGTGTGGGGAGAGGGGAACGTGAAGGATCGTCTGCTCTGCGTAGGTCAGGGCAGTGTGGGGAGAGGGGAAGATGAAGGAAAGGGCCCCGTCACAGTTCCAGGCAGTGCAGGGTGTGGGGAGAGAGCGGTGGGATGAATGAGGGGATGTGGGGCAGGGTGAGGGGGATTTGGGATACGGGGCAGCAAGTTGGGGGTTGTGGTGACCGTTGTCACATCTTGGCCTCAGATGTGGAACAATAATGATACTGACACAATATTTATAGGTTACATTCCTTGGTGTCCGTGTTTATTATCTCATTCAGCCATGGACTCCTGCCTAGCTTACACAGTGCACATGCGATCTGACCTCCAAGTCATCTGATACAAAGGTCAAGATATTTGCATATCATCATCATGACTCATCGTCATGACAACCGTATTTGATGGGGACGAAGGGTGTGGGGAGTGAGCTTCTGGAGTTGCTGCATCTGAACATTAATCCCCCGTAGACGCAGGTGTTAGTTCCCTTTACGAGTGACTGTAAGAATCTTTTCTACAAAATGGAGGCGTGCTGGGCAGGTCAGACCTTCGCTCAGGGGGTTGGACAGAGCAGAGGTTTATTGAGACATCACTCCCCGTGCGACGTTGGTGTTTGCCAGCTGCGGCTGTGCCCCTGGAGACGTGGGGTCCTGCTGCATCTTGTCACCGCCACCGACAGGCAGGCTGAACCACTCACGCTCTTCCACATTGTCCTCCTGTAGATCACGGCTGGATCCTCCACACTTCACCCCGAAACTCAGGCGTGCCGGGGGCAAGGGAGTGGCAGCAGTTTGACTGGGAGAAGGTGTTCAATGGGAACAGGACAGCGTATGAGGAGTACCTGAGAGGTGAGAGTGCGGCACGGTGGCGTGGAAGTGGAGCTGCTGCCTCGCAGCGCCAGAGACCCGGGTTCCATCCTGACCAAGGCTGCTGTCTGTGTGGAGTTTGTACGTTCTTCCCATGACAACGTGGGTTTTCTGTGGGTTTCCTCCCACACTGCAAAGACGTGCGGGTTTGCAGGTTGATTGGCTTCAGTAAAATTGTAAATTGTCCCTTGTGCGTCGGATAGTGCCAGTGTACAGCGGGGATCGCTGGTCGGCACGGACTCATTGGGCCGAAGGGCCTGTCTCCACCCTGAATCTCTAGAGTCTAAAGAGAGCAGCTGAATGGGCCGCGTGGTGGACAGGCTCAGCCACTGCAAGCATTCCCAGCCATTGTCCCGGATCCCAGACAGAATTCCCGGGATACACTGGGTCTCTGGGCAGGAGAAGCTGGCTCTGGGCATTGCATCCCTGAGCTGAGATGGTGTTATTGCCATCGGTTCACTGTCGGGCCTCACTGATGGTATCACTCTGACCTCTCCCCCTGCTCAAAGTCAGTCACTCACGGTTTGGGACACAGTCAGTGACTACAGCCCTCTGGGGCCGGAGAATTGGCCAGAGTTTCTACTCCAGAGTCACCTGCGGAACTGGTGTCTTTCCAAGATCGTGATGGTGGGGCAGGGTGGGTTGGAGTATTACTGTCACACGTACTGATACAGCGTAAAGCTTTGTCTGCGTATATCCATATCAGACCACACACAAGTACAACCAAGCATTGCACCAGGTAGCACTAAGTCAAGCTGTGATGCACCCCAAGAGGATGCTTTCTAACGTCCCTTGTAGCCAGGGTCCGGAGGGCAAGGAGCATCGCCACTCCACCTAGAGGGAGGAGTGGTTCTGCCGTCAGAGACTGAAGGACTGGTGACGGGATCTAGGGAGTGGGCAGGGTTGAAGATGGCCTGGTTGGGTTGCTTCAAGGCCTGGCCAAGCTGGCCATCCGCGAGTCACGGTGCCAGGCGGAAGAGGGTTTTGCCCGAGCCAGATGCTTGCCCCTTTACCGGGGTTACGTCCGTGCCCGGGTGGTGTTATTTGTAACATAGTTGTTTTTAATTTAATGTCTGAATAGTTTGATGATTCTGTAATATGTTGGTGGGTATGTCACCACGGTTTTGTTTTGGTTTTTGTATCATGTTGGAATTTAAATTATTTTTTTATACAAAAAACAGGATGCATTCTACGGGGCATCTGTAGATATTGGGCAGAGACTCTTGGGGCTGTGACTCCCATGCAAATTTTTTTCCCATTGATATTTCGGGCCAGGGTGGTTGGGTGTGGTGTGTGCATTGTGGACTGGGTCTGCCTTGCGTCGACCTGCACTAGTCGATGTTCATGGGCCGGTTGCAGGTCCCCTTACTCTTGCTGAGAGCCGCGGGAGAATTGGTGGTCTTGGAGATGTTTTGGCGCCTCGGGGTCACGGGGGGGTCAGGCTATGTCTCTCAGCCAGCTCGTCCGAATCACACTTCACTACAGCTCCGAAAAAAATATGTTAGATCAGGCAGCATCTGCGGAGGGAGAAACACTCATCGTTTCATTGGAGTGGGATACATTGAAGAGACGATGTGCCTGTGCCGACTGTACGTCCGGATGGAGCTGTGTGTGTGGGGGTGGGTGGAAGAGCGGACGGTTTCACACTGTAACCTGCTCCAATGTTGTCCTGTAGACCACGGCTGGACAGTGTCCACGTCCCACCACTCAGCATCACCCAGCCAACCCCGCACTGACTGGCAGAGAGTCTTCAACGGCAACAGGACAGCGTACGAGGAATACCGCAGAGGTGAGGGGGGGGATTAAGGGGCCTGGGCGGGGCCTGAGGGGCCGGAACGGGGCATGGGGGGAGGGGGTTTGGGAGGGGCTTGAGTTTGAAGGGACGGTACCTGGTGGGGGGGGGGGTGTGGGTTCAAGACTGGGGAGCCAGGAATGGGGAGGTGAGTGGGTAGGGGCGGTATGATCATAGACAACGGAGGGGCAGGGCAGGCTCGAGGGGCCGACTGTCCTATTTTGGCGCTGGTCTGAGATGCAGACATGGGGTGCTGGGAGAGGGAGTCATCTTCCATGGAACATAGAACAGTACAGCACAGGAACCAAGGCTCTCTCCCTCTCTCTCCCATCTCCCACAGTGTACGAGGCAGCCGGAGGCGATGGTCATCTAACATGGGCCGGTGAGTCACACACTAACGTGAGTGAGGGAGTGAGTGAGAATGAGTGAGTGAGAGTGAGTGAGTGAGTGATTACGTGTGGCCAGTGTGCGTGCCGGGAGAGGAAATAATGTGATGCATGAGCTCAGTGCTCACTTACCCCCCCCCCTCACCTCCCCTCCCCCCCCCCCCCCCGTCCAGAGGGATGCATCCCCCCTCCATCAGACCCACAGTTCCCCCACCACCCACCTCTCCCTGATCCCCCACTCAAACCTTCAGTAAATCCCTCACAAGCAAGCACACACACACACAAATATACGTGTGCACACATACAGACACACACACACAAATACACACGTGCACACATACAGACACACAAATACACGCGTGCACACAGAGGCACACAAATACACGTGTGCACACATACAGACACACACAAATACACGCGTGCACATACAGACGCACACAAATACACACGTGCACACATACAGACACACACAAATACACGTGTGCACACATACAGAGACACACACACACACCAAATACACACGTGCACACATAGACACACACAAATACACGTGTGCACACAAACAGATACACACCAATACACGCATGCACACATACAGACACACACACACAAATACACGCATGCACACATACAGAGATACACACGTGCACACACACACACACACAAACACAGATATAGAACGATAGAAAATAGGTGCAGGAGTAGGCCATTTATTACTTCGAGCTATCACCATCATTCAATATCATCATGGCTGATCATCCAAAATCAGTACCCCGTTCCTGCTTTTTCCCCATATCCCTTAGAGCTATATTTAACTCTCTCTTGAAAACATCCAGTAAATTCCACAGATTCACAACTCTCTGTGTGGAAAAGTTTTTCGTCGTCTCAGTCCTAAATGGCCTACCCCTTATTCTTAAACTGTGACCCCTGGTTCTGGACTCGAGCCTGTCCAATCCCTTAAGAATTTTTATATGTTTCTATAAGATCCAATCCCAGGGTCTATAAGGCACATACACACAGAGTGATGGCTCCCAGTCTCTCCCTCGCTGTTGTGGGGACAGGGTCTGGGCCGTGGTCTGTGACCATGACCAGAGTTTGCTGACCTACAGACACCGGCCATCCTTCTCCACAGCCACGTGCGTCTGTGCAGCGAGTCTGAAGCTGTTCTCGGAACAGTTGGTCACTCACAACACTGGTCCCTGCCCCAACTCCCTGTCACCTGGCCAGTGATCCCATCTTCCTGCAACTCAAAACTACGTCACCTCACCCGCATGTTGTGGAGATGGTTACAGGGAGAACATGCAAACTCCACACAGACAGCGGCAGAGCTCAGCTGCGAACCCGGGTCTCGAACGGAGGCAATGTTGTTAACGCCTGTTGTTGCTGTTACAGGAACGCGGTCCCACCGCACGTCTGCCGGCTCCACGGAGGGGCTGGCTGGGTCGGGAGCGCGGCGTGAGGCCGAGGCATCGTGGAGCTCATCCCACGGATCATCCTCGTCGTCTGGCGGGGTTTGGAGTGAGGGAACCTACAGGAACGAGGCCGAGATGGAGGCGCTGATGAAAGGTGAGAGCCCCTTCTGTCACCATGACCACCGAGCCCAGCATCCCGGACTGGCAGCTCATCCTGGTCCACAACTCCCAAATACTGCTGCCTGCAGATTGCATCTGGTGCACACTCCCTCTGGCTGCCTACTGCCTCTGACTTCACACTGCCACTGACTTCACTCCCTCTGGCTGCCCATTCCCTCTCCCTCTGGCTGCCCACTGCCTCTGGCTTCACACTGCCTCTGCTGCACTTCAGTGGGAGGTTGCCAAGCTGCGGGGAAGGCCCGTGACTGGCACTCGGTGCATGTCACCGTGCTGTCCCTGTACTGGGTGTGGGTCTGGGGCAGGGACGGTGGCCAAAGCAAGACTGACCTGTGCTGAATTACACCTACAGAGCGGCTCGGCGATGATTACAATGCCTGGCTGTCACACTACAACCGAGGAGAGCGGCGGGACGGCGAGCGGAGACACAAAGCTGAAGGTAGGGAGCGCGGCTCTACGTCTGTGTGGGGCTTTACACTGAGGGTAGTCCGTGTCTGCAATGAGTTGCCAGAGGAAGCAACGGGAACAAGTACAATTACAACATTTAGAAGACATTTGGACTGATGTATTTAGTTTTGTTTAGAGGTACAGCATTTAATCTGGCCCCTCAGCCCACAGTCCACGCCGACCATCAATCACCCGTTCACGCTAGTTCTATGTTACCCCACGATTGCATCCTACACACTGCGGGCAATTTACATGCCAATTAAATACAAACCTGCACATCTTTGCAATGTGGGAGGAAGCCAGGGCACCCAGAGAAAACCCACGCAGTCACAGGGAGAACGACAAACTCCATACAGACAGCACCGGTAGTCAGGATCAAACCCGGGTGTCTGGCGCTGTGAGGCAGCAACTCTACCGCTGCGCCACCGTGCCACCCATCTGCCGTGGAAATGATGTCGTCAATGGAACAAGATACAACGCGCTGGAGTAACTCAGCACGTCAGGCAGCATCTGAGGAGAACACAGATAGGCGCTGTTTTGAGTTGGGACCTTTCCTCAGACTGGTTCCAAGAGGAAGGGGTTAGGGATAGTTAATGGACAATGTCGTGGCTTCTGACCCCGGGTGTGCAGCCGAGAGGGTGAGGAACGTGTGTTTGATCAGTTCTCTCTTTCTGCAGGTCACACCTCACACCGGCGAGCCCGGAGGAAGAGAGCGGCTGCCCTCAAGTAGTCACCGACCCGGGAACGGAGCGGGGGGGGGGGGGGGCTGTAAACCGCTCCTTAACTCACTCTCCAATGCAACAGCTTAACGCGAAAAAAAAAAGCATGCCTATCTCTTTTCTGGAAGCCTTTTGTAACAGTGCGGCTCATCTATACTCACACACCGCTCTATCGATCCACAGTGACCGACCTTACTGCCCAGTGTGCGGTCGGCTGGGGTCACCACACTGGCCTATCTCCTTCTCCATCCTCTCAAAGACCCAGTGGGTCACCGCGCCCAACTCGTCACGCACGCCAGCAGGAGCACACACCATTCTGCCTCACCCCGTGCATGGGAAAGTCAAGGCTTCACTCCTCCTGCCCCCTCCCCTCACCTACACCATGCAGCACAAAGTCAAGGGGGGGGGAGAAAGCAAGTTACTCCTGGGGAAAGAGGCAGGTTTAGAACTCCAGCTGGGCAGCAGAAGGCCGAGGAAGGCCAGGGTATTGACGCTGGTGAGCCTGGGGGTGGGGGGGGGGGGGGTTGTCACTCCACACACAGACAGAGTCACCCAGGGCCGAGCCTGCGTAGGTTTATCCGGCCCTTCACAGCCCCTCCAGCATTGGGCTGAGGCACGGCATGGGAAGGCAGGGTCTGTCTGTATACAGTGGGGGGGGGGGAGACAACCAGTTTACTATAGACTTTAGAGATAGAGCAGAAACAGGCCCTTCGGCCCACCGAGTGCACACCGACCCAGCGATCACCCCATACACAAGCATGTAAATTGTCCTACATACACTAGGGACAATTTACAATTTTACAGAGGCTATTGAACATAAAACCTGTATGTCTTTGGATTGTGGGAGGAAACCGGAGCACCTGGAGAAAGGCCACGCGGTCACAGGGAGAAGATACAAACTCCATACAGACAGCACCCGTAGTCAGGATGGAACCCGGGGTCTCTGGTGCTGTAAGGGCAGCAACTCCACCGCTGCGCCGCAGTGCCGTTATCACCAAGAGTGTGTCGAACAAGGGGATAGTCTCAGCACAAGGGGATGGTCACTGAGGGGTGGGTCGAGATTTATCTGGCAGACAGCAGTGAACCTCTGGAATTGAGAGTTGTGGAGGCAGGGTCATTGGAAGCATTTAATGGAGGTGTATACACTTGTGAACGATCAGGGGACTGAAGGCTTTGGGGAATTGGCATGGAGGTTGGGTCACATTGAACAGTAGGATGGGTGTGAGAGGCCGAGTGGCCTTCTTCTGTTTTCCCATGCAGCATGAAGTGTGGCCATTCCTGGGGAGGGAAGCCACAACTGTGTCTTCAGTCACCGCCCGTTCCCTCCCTCCCTCCCTCCATCTCCGCTCCTGCTTCTCTCTGCTGGCAAGGGTCATGAATGCATTTCCTTTCAAAATCCAGCTGATGCTTTTACAGCCTGGCTTATTTAAATCATAAAACTTCTTTTTTGGAATAAACATTTTAAATGAAATAAAGTGAAATCAAGCGGGAGATAATTATTTCTCAGCTGGGGTCTCAGAGGTTGTGGCACGAAGGGGTGGGGGGTGGTGGACTTTCGTCTGCTCCAGCTCCAGACAGACTCCAGACATTGACCTGGTCTGAACATGGTGATGGAGTAGAAACAAGGAACTGGTGGCCATGGCGGGTGCATGAAACGAACTGTCAGCGAAGATGGTGGTTGAGGCAGGTACAATAACATTTCACAGACACTCGGACAGGGTTAGCTTCGTTTATTGTCACGTGTACAGAGGTGAAAAGCTCTTGTTGCGTGCTAACCAGTCAGCGGAAACACGATATATGATTACAATCGAGCCTTCCACAGTTACAGATACAGGAAAAATGGGAATTATGTTCAGTGCAAGATAAAATCCAGTAAAGTCCAATTAAGGATTGTTTGAGGTTCTCTAATGAGATAGATGGTAGCTTGCGACCGCTGTCTAGTTGTTGATAGGATGGTTCAGTTGCCTGATAACCACGGGAAGAAACTGTCCCTGAATCCGGAGATGTGTGTTTTCATACTTCTGTACCTCTTGTGTGATGGGAGCGTGTAGGGAAAATCCGGGATGAGACTGGTCCTTGATTATGCTGGGACCTTGTCGAGGCAGCGTGAGGTGTGGGTGGAGTCAGTGGAAGGTACACAGATAGACAAGGTTTAGATGGAAAGTGGGTCAAATGGGACTGCCTTACATGGGGCATCCTGGAAGGTTTGGACGAGTTGGACCGAAGAGCCTGTTTCCGTGCTGTACGACTATCCCTCCTGGGCGCCCCCCGATGGCCCAAGCCACTGGAGCCGGACACAGCCTCCCGGAACTACCACATGTTGGGGAGGGCGTGAGGCGGCTGTGACTCCACCCAATGCCTCACCAAGCCGCTGCACCCCCCCCCCCAGGTGTGGACGAGTGACCACCACTACGTCCCATTGGCAGATGCCCACGGACGCAGACTGTTCCAAATGTCGGCTGACAGGCGGCAGGAAGACAAGGGTTTTGCGGCAGGCGAGGGCAGCGTACAGCATTGGATCAGTGCCAGTACAGCGAGCAGGAGAGGGGCTGAAAGGCCTGTGATTGCCCGGTCTATACCCGAGGACACTCGAGCACACCCCGCATCACGGAGACCCAGGCCCAGCGGCGAGCATTTGCCTCCCTGCATGGTACTGTGGGGGAGGGGGATGGAACACGGGCCTCAGACTGCCCCTCCCATCTCAGCATTGTCTGTGGGATCGTACTGTGCATAGATAGCCACAGCGTTCGCCCATTTGGTATTAGTCACAAACATTAAATAATTCTACGGATACAAGGGGCTGCAGATGCTGGGATGCTGCGTAGAACCCAAGTGCTGGAGTAGCTCAGAGGGTCAGGTAAAGTACTTGCAATTGTTTATTTTATAAATGGTGAATAAATTTAGTCAAAGCTCCGGTCCATTTTCTGGTGATGGAAATTTGATGCCCCCGTGTGATGAGAGATACATCGTCACACACCTCTCCACGTGCCGCAGGGCTCAGGGCCAGAGCGAACCTGGGTCAGTTCAGCAGTGTCCAGAGCAGCAGCTCTGGGTGTCCGAGTGCGGTCAGCAGGCTGTGTAGTATCTGTCCATCGTACTGACGATTTGGCTGCAACACTCCAGCCTGTCCAGCAGCCTCTGGAGTGTGGCCTCGTTAACCCCCGCACCATATCATTGCCGCACGCAATTCAGAATGTGAAGGAAAGGGCAGCCCCTCTCTATGTCTGCAGAGAGAGAGAGAGAGAGAGAGAGAGAGAGAGAGGTATTAAACAGAGACACACTGGCGCTGACTGACGAGGGTGGAGCTGACACAATGGGAGCAGACCTGCCAGCATCTGACCCGACTCATCAACGCTCACTCACTACCTATGTGTCCAGACCAAGTAGAGGCAATTAATGGAATTTACAGCTCGCCAGTGTTGCAGTGCTCATTTTTTAGGTGCCGGAGCTGTCAAACAGGGGCGTCATTTCAGGTTTTGCTGGGGGGGGGGGGGGGGGGGGCAAGCGAGTCTCCCAAGAGGGTCAAACAAGATTATAGCCTATCACTACATCCGTGTTTAACTAATACAATAAATTATAAAACATATAATACTTAATTTAATAATATGACAAAATATTGCAGTTACACTCACTAATTATCATGAAATATAATTATCAAGCAAATAAAGAAAAAGACGGTGTTCATGTATTTTTAAAGTGGTGCCGGCACGGCACAAACTCGCCCTGACTCTCCCGCAGCTCCGGGCCTTCACACACACTCACACTCATTCCCCGGGGTCACCGCTGCTGTCGCCGACCTCCACTGGCTCCCCGGGGCCACCGATGCTGCTGCCGCCGACATGTATAGGCCCTGTCCCACTTTCCCGAGTTACTCACGAACTCACCCGAGTTTTCCCCTTGATTCAAACTCGGGAAATGTCGGGTAATGTCGGTAGCGAGCTCGTAGGAGCCCGTAGATGTTTCGTAGCGGCTCGTAATGACAGCCGTAGGAACTCGGGGCATCAGGTAAATCGGAAGCTCACGAGTAACAAAAATAGCCCCGAGTACCTACGAATGGCTATTACCGCAATTCTCCGAGTTCGAATCAAGGGGAAAACTCGGGAGAGTTCGTGAGTAACTCGGGAAAGTGGGACAAGGCCTTAACTCTACTCCAGCCCCCCACGGGCCTCCACAAGCGACTCCGCCGACCTTCGCTTCTCCACCGACCACCAGCAGGGCCAGAGCCGTCACCTCACCAGACTTCCAGGCTCAGCACCTGGCCCACAATCTCCACGATGCAGACGACACGTGGTTTGAGACTGCTGGGTCCTAGTGCTCCCTCCCCCCCTACTGGAAACCTCAGCAGTGATAGGTTTTCCCCTTCCCCCTCTTTTCACACCCGCCAGTTAAAACTCCCCGCTGTTTTTTTATTTTTTGCAGAAGTGCCGGAGAGGCGCTCCGGTGAGCACCGGCCGCATTGCACCCCTGCAAAACTACCAGAAAATCTAGGACAGTATAAAATTCAGTCTTATGAAGGAAATTAATGAAAATTGTATTTCTTGACGTTTGCGCAGATGATGCGGCTCCATGTTCAGGTAAAAACTGCGATTCAGCTTTCCCACGACAGGGTCGCCTGTATCTGCCTCCTGCCACTGCAAATGTTCATTGGTATTTTCCACATCAGTGGCTGAGTTCTTGCAACATTTCCCTGTGTGCAGTTTTAGTCGTTTTCCCCTTGCTCCTCCCCCTCAGCCCATTATGTCTCAGTCTCACTCTCTCTTCCATCATCCACTGTCTCTGAGTCTCGCCACTACTCACTGCTCCTCTCTAGCCCGAGGTTCTTCACAGAGCGTGTTATATCTTCTGGACGTGCTTCCCGGGCACAGTTAACAAAGGACAAGGGGTAAAGAGGTTCTGCTAATCACTCACACAACAAGCTCTCCTGGCCAGGCCAGGCCAGGCCAGGCCTGAACACTGAACACCTGAATGAAAGGCAGCAGACATCACTGGATCCATGACCACAATAGCCCCCTGATTATGCACCAACTCCACTGACTAGGATCAGATTAATTCAACGTGAATTTACAAAAGAATTCATGTTTGATATATATATATTCACAAGGTGTTTTTGAGGCTGTAACTAGAAGAAGAGACAAGGTATATTTAGGCTTTGTGAAGGCTTTCAATAAAATGCCACACAAAGGTTTTGATTAATATTTTTATTAGAAGCAAACATATTATAAAGTATAGTAACATATTATAATAGAAAAGAAAACTTTTCATGTACATCAATCATACATTATTAAAATTGTCAGTTGTCAATTAATTCTGCTTCTAGTGTTTTTTTTATATATATAGAAAAAGAGAGGTAGAAAGAAGAAAGCATTACAAATATCGAGGGGAAAAAAAGAGGTGGAATGAGTTACTTATAATACGTCATTGGAGATAAGTTTGTAGGTTATGAAATATAATTTTACATCTAATCCTGAGTTCAAGCTTCAGTTGGGTTTTCGTGCTGGGCCCATCTATCCCTTCAAATAGTTAATGAATGGAGCCCATATTTTAACAAAAAGTTCTTGTTTGTCCATTAACACAAGTCTAATTCTTTCTAGATGTAGGGTCTCCGACATTTCCACAATCCACATTTTAATTGTGGGGGTTATAGGACCTTTCCAAAATTGTAATATTATTTTTTTCCCAGTTATTATACTGTAGTCAAGGAAGTTTCTTTGGCTTGTTGTGAGTATTAAACTTTGTTCTGATATCCCAAGTATTATTAATTTTGAGTCTGGATCCAATTTAGTATTAACAACTTCAGAAATTATTTCAAAAATATCAATCCAGAAATTTTTGATTTTTATACAATTTGCAAAAGTATGTGTTAAATTGGCCTCTAGATGTAGGCATTTATCACAGATAGGAGAAATATGTGGGACGATTCTATTTAGTTTTATTTTGGAGTAATGTAATCTGTGTAAGACTTTAAATTGTATTAAAGCATGTCTGGCATTTAACGAGCATTGATGTATATGTTGTAAACTTTCGTCCCAAATGTCTTTCGTTATAGAGTGACCTAACTCATTTTCCCATGTGTGTCTATATAGTTCCATCGGTGGTACCTCGTTGTTTAAGAGGATGTTATAAATATAAGCTATTAATTTTTCAGTGTTAGGATGCTTATTCAAACATTCATCAATAATTTCTGGTTCCCTAGTCCTATATACTTGGGTATTAGATTTAACATAATCTCTAATTTGTAGATATCTGAAAAAAATATTTGAGTGTAGTCCATAATTCTGTTGTAACTCTTGAAATGACAGAAAGATGCCTTCCCTATAAAGATGTCCAATCTTTTTAATTCCATAATTTTTCCATTGTACAAAACCTCTATCCAATATGGATGGCTTGAATAAAGGAGGCTTGAATAAAGGAATACAAAGAAAAGTGCTGGAGTTACTCAACGGGTCAGACAGCATCCCTGGAGAACATGGATAAGTGACGTCAGCACCCTTCTTCAAACTAATTGTGGTTGGGATGGGGGGAGGGCGGGGGAAACAAAGAGCGGAGGGGCAGGGAAAAGAGATGGATAAGTTCTAGAACTAACAGAATGAGATGATGTGGAGTTAGTCCGGGATGGAGTGAATAAGCTATTCATTCCTGCTTCAATGTTTTAAGCATCGGCTGGGGTCGAATTGAAGGAGCATTCTCAAGTGTGATTGATTGCTTACCATCCTAATGGGCCTGTCCCACTGACGCAAATTTTTCGGCGACTGCCGGCACCCGTCATAGGTCGTTGCAGGGCGCCGAATATTTTCAACATGTTGAAAATCCAGCGACGACCAGTGTAGTGGCCATTTGGCTTGTTTTGTGTGTCATTATGATGGCATGTGTCTTTAAACTTTAGACTGCCCGTTATATTGTGGGTGGGATTTATGACGTATTTTTGGGGCTAAGTTTCTTGCGCAGTAGCTTAGTTTATAGTTTAGTTTGGGACCAGCATGGGGAAGGGTTACCCTTCGACCATGCGAAGTGTAACGGAGACACGAGGAGTTTTCTAAGGTTTAAAGCGATAAGCTGGAGTTCGATGAAAATTATAGTAACGAGTCGGGAGAAGTTTGTATGTACCATATTGTTTTTCATCACCAATAAATAATTTACCAATCAAAAGACTGTGTTTTGGAAGATTGGTCTGTGAAGAAGCTCGGAAGGTCTCTGACGGTGAGCTAGCATGCGTATAAAAAAGACATTCCCCTTAACCATGCTGTCCATTTAGCGGCTAGAGGGAGTAATCTCTTGAACAATATAAAAATCTGCCGCTACAACCAGTTGGACACTACGACTCTTTGGGCGACTGGGGAGACTACTCAACACCGTGCAGGCGACACCTGGGCGACATGTCGCGGGGTGAAGTCTGGCTGGTCGTGAGTAGTCGCCCAAAGAATCGTACCTTGTTCTGGTCACCGCTGGATTTTCAACATGTTGAACATTTTCGGCGGCCTGCAACGACCGATGACGGGTGCCGGCAGTCACCGAAAAAGTCACGTGAGTGGGACAGGCCCGTAACTCCCTGATGGCCCTCAACTGGGATAAGGTGTTGCACAAACCACATCCACTGCACAGTAGGTCAGATCTAGAGTTCATCCTGGACCCATGGAGAGACTCAACTAACAGGCGCCCACCAAAGGTTCTGCCGGGGGAAATCACTCACATCTTGGTTGTGTGCAGTCATCGCGGATGATTTCCAGCGTCACGTTATGTAGCTGCTTTTCCTCGTCAGTCACCAGCAGGGGATTGGTAAACAGACAGTTCCATGAGTGTAGTCCTAACTCTTCTCCAGCCTGGGATCAGGGTCTGAAGAAGGGTCTGGACCGGAACGTCACCCATTCCTTCTCTCCAGAGATGCAGCTTGACCCGCTGAGTTACTCCAGCACTTTGTGACTATCTTCAGGTTCAGTGGAGCTGACTGGTCAGGGCTTTACTCTTCATTGGATGGGGACGTCCATGGTCAGGTCCGCCCTTGTTGTCCGCGACAAGGTGGTGGTGATGAACCGCTGCCGTCCTCCTGGTAAAGGCACTCCCAGAGTTATTGCAGGGACAATCCCTGGATGACAGGAAACCATGAGATACTTCCAATTCTGGATGGCGTGTGACTTTGAAGGGAACCTGTAGGTTAGGTGACCCATTCCCCTCTGGAGGTGGAGGTTGTATGGTTGGGATGTGTGTTGGAGTCGCCTGGGTTTAGTAACTACAGGGTCCAGCGGGCGATGGGTGGAGGCAGTGCCGAATGATCAGCAACTTTTTTTGGCATTAAGTTGCTAGAATCAGCATCAAATCCACATCTGGAAAAGGGCCCAACTCGCAATGATTGAAATCGGTGTGATGTTTTACAGTGGTCAGGGGTGAATCAGTAGTGATAGGAAGGGGTCTAACCAACATGAGCCATGGTTCAAGGGCACGACAAGGTCAACCAGGGATGGCAGCAGAAAATGGGATGTAACCATACCTGCAGACAGAGTCGTGATCAATGGTCGTGAGTAAGGCTCTGAGGGCCAGAGTCTACCTCGTGTTATTTAGCAATGGTCTGTAGTGGCGGCGTGAGATTATCACAAGCCCATTGATGCTGCATGAAAATGTAAGGAAAGGCTATGAGATAAGGGGGGGGGGGAGAGGGAGCAGGGCTGCGACTGGAGCCACCTACCAGGTATAACTCGTTGGGTCCAGCCACTTTCTGGAAAATGACCCCCTCCTCTTGTAGAGCGGAAACTGCCTCTTGAAAAGTCGCATGAATCTGCCTGGACACACAAGGCGAGCTGATGGGCTCCTTAAACAGAAACACAAAGCAGTCCGGGAATTTTAACGGCACATAATATGGAACAGTACAGCCCAGGTCCAGCCCCTTCGGCCCACAATGTACGTGTCAAACATTATGTCAAGACCAACTCACATCTGCCCGCACGTGATCCAAGTCCCTCCATTCCCTGTACATCCGTGTGCCTATGCAAAAGTCTCTTAAACACCACCATCGTATCTACCTCCACCACTAGCCCTGCAGCGTGTTCCAGGCATCCACCAACCTCTATGTGCAAAAAAAAGACTTAACCTGCACATCTCCTTAAATTTTGTCCCTCTCATCTTAAAATTATGCCCTCTAGTTTTAACATTTCCACCCTGGGTAAAAACGGTAGCCGTAGCCTCCACATCCTTCCTGTAATGGGGACATCCCTGCAGTACTCTGCATGCAGCTAACCGAAGTAGTGAGATGGCAGAAGACACCCCTCACGCAATGCAAACCTCACTGATGGTTCAGCCAACGTGTCCTCACCCAAGCAAGCCCCCCCCCCACTCTCATCACCTCACCGCTTTACCTGTGTGAGGGTCTCGGCTGGGTTGAGGGCAGAGTCCTGGCCGCACTGACCCTCTCGGTCACGCCGAGCGATGCAGGACAACGAGTCGATGGTCTCCAGCTCTCGCTGGTAGAAGTTCTTCACTTGGTTCTGAGCCAGAAATTGTTTGATCTTGCTCTGCAGGGACAGGATGAGGGCCCCGTGTTCACTGCGGATAGGGAGGTTAGAGAGTCCGAATAAAAGGACGTACCTTAAGAAAGGAGATGAGGAAGAATTTATTTAGCTAGAGGATGGTGAATCTGTGGAATTAATTGCCATAAACAGCAGTGGAGGCCAGCTCATTGGGCATTTTTAAAGCAGGGAATGACAGATTATTGATTAGTGAGGCAATGGAGAGAAGGCAGGAGAATGGATTGAGAGCAAAAGATGGATCAGCCATGATTGAATGGCGGGGTAGACATGATAGTACGAATGGCCTAATTCTGCTCCTATCACTTACGAACTTATGAAGTTTAGGACAAAGAGCAGACAGATAAAAAACTGTCAGTGATCGGGAAACGGCAACAAGCTCACAGAGAGGAAAACCTCGTCTGTCCATCCCTCCACAGATGCTGCCCGGCCCACTGAGTTCCTTGGTGATGTCCATAAATACCCGTCCCGGCCTTGGCGTCTCTGCTTCTGCATTTGCTCCCCACCAGTTTCATCCCGCGTTCCCACTCCCTCTCCTCCCCGGCCCCCCCGCCCTCCTCCCCCACCCTTACTCTGCCTCGCATTCATCCTTTGGAATTCGAAACGTTTTATCGTAGAAGCTCCGGTAAAGGTGAGGGAGTTCCAGTATCCGGGAGATTTGTGCAGCGAACACAGGGTCAGACACCTTGACTGCAGGAGGGGTAGAGATGGCCACAGCGTGGTCAGCCTGTGCTTGCTGAGAACCCCCCCCTTCCCTTGGGACATCTCCCTCCCCTCCCCAGCCAACCCACCCCCTGCCTCCTGGAGATCCCTTCTCCACTGGGCTCTACTTTCCCCTGGGGAACACCCTCCCCCACCCCTCTGAGACATCCAGGGGTCATCCCACGAGCCAGACGTCACCCCCTCACTCTGGGACACTCCCTCTCCAGCTGACCGTCCTCTCCCCATGGGATACACCCTGGGATTTGAGGGGAGATTTCCCCGCAGACTGACCCCCCCGGGTCAGGGCCCGTTGCCCACCCCCCAGCCATTGCTGTTCCCCCACCCCCAATGGCCCACTCACCCAGACTGATGCTGCTGACTTCTCGCTGCTCCCTGTACTCCCGCACACGACCCCGCACACGCACCACGTCTCCCAGCTCCACCCGCCGCTTGTCCTCTTCCAGGCCGGCCAGCCGGCTCAGCTGCTGCCGCAGGTTCAGGCCTCCGGGGGGGCGAGGCTGCGGGAGGAAGTGAGGATTTGTGCGAGCGCAGGGTCAGGCGGGTCCTGGGGACTCCTTCCTCCGGCCTCCCACCTGCCCAGCGGCCCGGACAAGACACGGGAGGGCCGGGCTCGTGACCCCCCCGACCACCCTCACCTCCCCCCGAGACCCCCGTACCTGTTTTTGGGACTTGTGCTGGCATTTGCTTCTTCCAATAGACACAGCTAATGACACCGGTCCCGTCATCCACTGTAAAGCACAGGGCGCAGCGGGGAGTGAGTGGGGGGGGGGGGGGGGTGAGGGGGGGTGAAACCATACACAGCACCACGCACGCATTCATAGAAACATAGAAACATAGAAATTAGGTGCAGGAGTAGGCCATTCGGCCCTTCGAGCCTGCACCGCCATTCAATATGATCATGGCTGATCATCCAACTCAGTATCCCGTACCTGCCTTCTCTCCATACCCTCTGATCCCTTTAGCCACAAGGGCCACATCTAGCTCCCTCTTAAATATAGCCAATGAACTGGCCTCGACTACCCTCTGTGGCAGAGAGTTCCAGAGATTCACCACTCTCTGTGTGAAAAAAGTTCTTCTCATCTCGGTTTTAAAGGATTTCCCCCTTATCCTCAAGCTGTGACCCCTTGTCCTGGACTTCCCCAACATCGGGAGCAATCTTCCTGCATCTAGCCTGTCCAACCCCTTAAGAATTTTGTAAGTTTCTATAAGATCCCCTCTCAATCTCCTAAATTCTAGAGAGTATAAACCAAGTCTATCCAGTCTTTCTTCATAAGACAGTCCTGACATCCCAGGAATCAGTCTGGTGAACCTTCTCTGCACTCCCTCTATGGCAATAATGTCCTTCCTCAGATTTGGAGACCAAAACTGTACGCAATACTCCAGGTGTGGTCTCACCAAGACCCTGTACAACTGCAGTAGAACCTCCCTGCTCCTATACTCAAATCCTTTTGCTATGAAAGCTAACATACCATTCGCTTTCTTCACTGCCTGCTGCACCTGCATGCCTACTTTCAATGACTGGTGTACCATGACACCCAGGTCTCGCTGCATCTCCCCTTTTCCTAGTCGGCCACCATTTAGAAAATAGTCTGCTTTCCTGTTTTTGCCACCAAAATGGATAACCTCACATTTATCCACATTATACTGCATCTGCCAAACATTTGCCCACTCACCCAGCCTATCCAAGTCACCTTGCAGTCTCCTAGCATCCTCCTCACAGCTAACACTGCCCCCCAGCTTAGTGTCATCCGCAAACTTGGAGATATTGCCTTCAATTCCCTCATCCAGGTCATTAATATATATTGTAAATAGCTGGGGTCCCAGCACTGAGCCTTGCGGTACCCCACTAGTCACTGCCTGCCATTGTGAAAAGGACCCGTTTACTCCTACTCTTTGCTTCCTGTTTGCCAGCCAGTTCTCTATCCACATCAATACTGAACCCCCAATGCCATGTGCTTTAAGTTTGTATACTAATCTCTTATGTGGGACCTTGTCGAAAGCCTTCTGGAAGTCCAGATACACCACATCCACTGGTTCTCCCCTATCCACGCTACTAGTTACATCCTCGAAAAATTCTATAAGATTCGTCAGACACGATTTACCTTTCGTAAATCCATGCTGACTTTGTCCAATGATTTCACCACTTTCCAAATGTGCTGCTATCCCATCTTTAATAACTGACTCTAGCAGTTTCCCCACTACCGATGTTAGACTAACTGGTCTGTAATTCCCGTTTTCTCTCTCCCTCCCTTCTTAAAAAGTGGGGTTACGTTTGCTACCCGCCAATCCTCAGGAACTACTCCAGAATCTAAAGAATTTTGAAAGATTATTACTAATGCATACTATTTCTGGAGCTACTTCCTTGAGTACTCTGGGATGCAGCCTATCTGGCCCTGGGGATTTATCGGCCTTTAATCCATTCAATTTACCCAAAACCACTTCCCGACTAACCTGGATTTCACTCAATTCCTCCAACTCCTTTGACCCGCGGTCCCCTGCTATTTCCGGCAGATTATTTATGTCTTCCTTAGTGAAGACGGAACCAAAGTAGTTATTCAATTGGTCCGCCATATCCTTGTTCCCCATGATCAACTCACCTGTTTCTGACTGCAAGGGACCTACATTTGTTTTAACTAATCTCTTTCTTTTTACATATTTATAAAAACTTTTGCAGTCAGTTTTTATGTTCCCTGCCAGTTTTCTTTCATAATCTATTTTTCCTTTCCTAATTAAGCCCTTTGTCCTCCTCTGCTGGTCTCTGAATTTCTCCCAGTCCTCTGGTATGCTGCTTTTTCTGGCTAATTTGTACGCATCATCTTTCGCTTTGATACCATCCCTGATTTCCCTTGTTATCCACGGATGCACTACCTTCCCTGATTTATTCTTTTGCCAAACTGGGATGAACAATTTTTGTAGTTCATCCATGCAGTCTTTAAATGTCTTCCATTGCATGTCCACCGTCAACCCTTTTAGAATTAATTGCCAGTCAATCATGGCCAATTCATTTCTCATACCCTCAAAGTTACCTTTCTTTAAGTTCAGAACCATTGTTTCTGAATTAACAATGTCACTCTCCATCCTAATGAAGAACTCAACCATATTATGGTCACTCTTGCCCAAGGGGGCACGTACAACAAGACTGCTAACTAACCCTTCCTCATTACTCAATACCCAGTCTAAAATAGTCTGCTCTCTCGTTGGTTCCTCTACATGTTGATTTAGATGCCCTGAACCCATGCACTACGCAGAGCCACCAGTCTCAGCAATCAGCCAGGCTTTCAGTGCCCCCTTCTCTGCCGACCTTCCCACAGATCCTCCCTTCCCTTCCCCCCTCCCCCAACCTCCCCTCCCCCTCCCTCCCTCCAACCTTCCCCAAACTGTAGAGGGTATCCAAGAGCATTTACAATCCAGATTCTAGAACTGGGAAGCGCTGAGGAAGGGGTGGGGGCGCCAGGCCAGGAAGTGAGAGGGACAGGTCTCCAGTGTTCAGGGTGGACTGGATCCGAGACGAGAGGAGAGCTCTGGCAGCAGTGTGGGTGAGGGATGCACTGAGACATTCATTCTCTGCTCCACTAGAGGGACCAGCAGCATGTGAGGTGGGAAAGGGATGGACGACCTTTCTTCAGACACCCTTTGACGTTAGCTCAGGAAGGTGGGAGTCTGAGCACTAGGACCATCTGGCCAGAACAGCACACATCACACAAGGCAGTGTCCCAGTCACTGGCAACACACAGCCTCTCCTGAGGAATAATCAAGCTCCAAACTGCTGAGTCCAGAAATAAACACAGAACCTCTTTGGATACACCAGCCTCCAATGGAGTGGGTTATTTCCGCAACTCTGCAATTACTTGGGCAGAGCTGTTGCCCAAAGATCCTGTAGCTTGCTATAGGATCTTTGCTGTTGCCCAAAGCAAGCTGTGTGGGTACATCTTTGAAAGCTGGTAGAGTCATTGCAGATGTACTGAATTACTGTAGGTAGACACAAAATGCAACGTGATTCAATTAATCAATAAGCAAGTAACCCGCGTGTAATTCAGCATCTGCAGATCTTTCCTACTGAATTACTGCAGTCTCTGAGGCTTTGTTTGCTTGTCTCACTGCAATTTGTGTTAATTTCCCGGCATAGAGTTGCAGCTGGAATGGTGAATAAGATTCAGATTCAGATCAGATTCAACTTTATTGTCATTGTGCAATGTACAGTACAGAGACAACGAAATGCAGTTAGCATTTCCCTAGAAGAGCGACGTAAATATGAGCAGTAAATAAATAAATCTAATAATCCTGGTGGGAGGAGTGTCCGGGGGGGGGGGGTGGGGGGTGATTGGCAGTCACCGAGGTACAATGTTGAGTAGTGTAACTGCCGCAGGGAAGAAGCTGTTCCTGGACCTGCTGGTCCGGCAACGGAGAGACCTGTAGCGCTTCCCGGATGGTAGGAGGGTAAACAGTCTATGGTTGGGGTGAGAGCAGTCCTTGGCGATGCTGAGTGCCCTTCGCAGACAACGCTTGCTTTGGACAGACTCAATGGTGGGGAGTGAGGAACCGGTGATGCTTTGGGCAATTTTCACCACCCTCTGCAGTGCTTTCCGGTCGGAGACAGAGCAGTTGCCATACCATACTGTGATGCAGTTGGTAAGGATGCTCTCGATGGTGCAGCGGTAGAAGTTCACCAGAATCTGAGGAGACAGATGGACCTTCTTTAGTATCCTCAGGAAGAAGAGACGCTGGTGAGCCTTCTTGACCAGAGTTGAGGTATTGTTGGTCCAAGAGAGGTCATCGGAGATGTTGACCCCCAGGAACCTGAGGCTGGAAACACGTTCCACCTCCGTCCCGTTAATGTGGATGGGGGTGTGCGTGCCGCCCCTAGACTTCCTGAAGTCTACAATGAGCTCCTTGGTCTTCTTGGAGTTAAGGGCCAGGTTGTTGTCAGCGCACCATGCTGCTAGGAGCTGGACCTCCTCCCTATAGGCCGACTCATCGTTGTTGTTGATGAGGCCAATCACCGTTGTATCATCTGCATACTTGATGATGGTGTTAGTACCATGTACAGGTGTGCAGTCGTAGGTGAAGAGGGAGTAGAGGAGGGGGCTCAGCACACAGCCCTGTGGAACGCCGGTGTTCAGGGTGAGGGTTGAAGAGGTGTGCTTGTCTAACCTAACAGACTGGGGTCTGTTGGTTAGAAAGTCCAGTATCCAGTTGCAGAGGGAGGGGTCGATGCCCAGGTCACCGAGTTTGGTGATCAGTTTAGAGGGTATGATGGTGTTGAATGCTGAGCTGTAATCGATGAACAGCATTCTTACGTAAGTGTCTCTGTTGTCGAGGTGGGAGAGGGCGGAGTGAAGTGCCGTTGAGATGGCATCCTCCGTACTCCTGTTCTTGCGGTAGGCAAACTGATAGGGATACAATGTGGGGGGTAGGCAGCCTTTGAGGTGTGCCAGGACCAACCTCTCGAAGCACTTGGCGATGACGGGAGTAAGTGCAACTGGGCGGAAGTCGTTGAGGCTTGCCGCAGTGGAGTGTTTTGGCACCGGCATGATGGGGGTGGATTTAAGGCACGTGGGCACAACTGCTTGGGCAAGTGACAGGTTGAAGATGTCAGTCCAGACGTTTGTCAGCTGCGCAGCACAGGCCCCGAGGACGCGCCCGGGGATGCCGTCGGGGCCTGCAGCCTTACGTGCATTAGTCCTACTCAGTGCCACGTACACGTCGTAGGGGGTGAGTGAGAGGGGCTGGTGATCGGTAGGGAGCACCGCCTTGATGGCCAACTGCCGATTGTCCCTATCGAAGCGGCCATAGAAGTGGTTAAGCTCCTCAAGGAAGGAGGCGTTACTGGATGTGGGGGTGGTGTTGGTGGGTCTAAAGTCCGTGATGGCCTGGATGCCTTGCCACATGCGTCGGGGGTCGGAGTTGTTGTTGAAGTGCTCCTCAATCCTGAGCTTATGGCAGTGCTTGGCCTTCTTTATGCCCTTCTTCAGGTTAGCCCTGGATGAACTATAGGCTCGGGCATCGCCTGACCTGAAAGCGGTGTCCCGTGCTTTCAGCAGTAGCCTGACCTCGCTGTTCATCCATGGCTTCTGATTCGGGAATATGGTCACCTGTTTGAGGGAGGTGACACAGTTGATGGTGGAGTTTATAAAGTCCAGAACAGAGGATGTGTAGGAGTCAATGTCCGTGTGGGAGTCAAGGGTGGCCTGGGCTGCAAACGCCTTCCAGTCAGTGTTTCCAAAACACTGCTGAAGTGTGGAGTCTGCATCTTCTGACCAGACTTTAACTGTCCTCACAGTGGGTTTAACCCGTCTGATGAGTGGGGAGTACTTTGGGAGCTGGAACAATGAGAGGTGATCAGACTGTCCAAGGTGGGGGAGGGGGGCGGCTTTGTAAGCTTCAGCCATGTTGGTGTAGACTTTGTCCAGTGTCTTGTCTTCTCTAGTGGCGAAGGAGACATGTTGGTGGAATTTGGGGAGTACAGTCTTCAGGTTGGAGTGATTGATGTCACCCGCAACAATGAAGGCTGCTCGGGGTTGTGAGTCTGTTGTTTGCTGAATAAGTGGGCTGCATTAGGCATTGAGTGATTTTTGCAACTCCCTCAGTTTTATATTTCAGCGGCAGGAACATCTGCTTTTCCTTGACAGATCACTGGTGATGTGGAGGTGACTGAGGGTATGATGGCACAAAGTGACAGGCAGAGTGCAGAGGACCCATTGCCGTCAGTGCTGTGGGGGTTGGATCCAGTTCATGGAGTGTTTGCTAAACTCTACATCCAGGACATCCTTCAACTCAAGAACTCTCTGCATGTTCCAGGTCAGTCCATGCATTCACCGTTTGAATAGGTGGCAGCTAGGCTCCAGAACGTCGGAAAAGCTTAATAACATTGAAAAGACACTTAGATACTCGGATAGGAGCGGTTTGGAGGATATGGGCCAAATGCAGGCAAATGGGACAAGCTTAGGTGGGGCATCTTGGTTGGCATGGATGAGTTGGGCCAAAGGGCCTGATTTCACGCTGTATGACTCTCCGACTCTATAACAGAGTAACAGCTCCTCTCACTGACCAAATGCTCAATAGAGTAAATAGAGTGTCGCGGCATCATACAGCACAGAAACAGGCCCTTCAGTCCAACTTGCCCATGCTGACCAAAATGCCCATCTACACCTGGCCCAGCTACACCTGGCCCATCTGGCTGCCCATTTTCCCGCTAAACCTTTCCTATCCATGTACCTGCCCAAATGTGTTTTTTTTTATGGGGCTTATCCATTGGACTTTAGGTTTAAATAACATGGAAGATGTGGCGAATTGTGGAGTGAGATCGGAGTTGATGTTTCGGGCTGACGAAGTCTCTGGCCACTACTCTGGGTGTTTGGCTGGCCCTTGGATGCCCACTGGGCCCCTCTGCTGATGGAGATCCAATACTGCAGTGGTTCCATTATAACTGAGGGGTTAGAACATGCAACAGTCCAGCACAAGAACATGCCCTTTGGCTCACAATGTCTGTGCCGAACATGATGCCATGACCATTACTTATTCATCTGCACATAACCCATATCCCTCCATTCCCTGTATATCCATATACCTATCCAAATGCCCCTAGCGTATCTGCTTCAACCCCCATCCCCGGCAGTTTGCAAGCTATGGCATCCCATTAACCTTTGGATGCAACGTCCCGACCTGAAAGGTCGACCGTCCCTCTACCTCCACAGATGCTACCTGACCCCCAGAGTTCCTCTGGCAGTTTGCTTTTTGCTCAGATTCAAGCATTTCATAAACTCTGAAGAGTCTCGATCCGAAACGCCACCCATTCCTTCTCTCCAGAGATGCTGCCGGAACTGTGTCTATCTTCGATATAAACTTTAAACTGGTGACAGGTTTACCTTCATCCAGGTAAATATCAGAGATCACTGTGACTGACCACAGATCACTCTACACAAGGCTAGAGGACATTCACACCGTTTCCAACCTGACAAATCCCCGGAACACCACCCTTAGACAATGTTACTTCCACACTGCCGTCTCACCAATGGCGAAGCCATAATGTTTTCAGGAGTTCACATTTCCAACCAACCACTATGTTTTTTACTCAAAATTCTAGTATCTGCCGTTTCTTGTGCCACATTGGTTGTTGGGGTTGGTTTAGTTTAGAGATGTAGCGTGGAAACAGACCCTTTGACTCACCAAGTTCACGCCGGTGAACAATAACCCGTAGATTAGTTCTATCCCACAAATTTGGGACAATTTACAGAAGCTAAATAACCTACAACCCTGCACGTCTTTGGAGTGTGGCAGGAAACCGGAGCACCTGGAGAAAGCCCACGCAGGTCACAAGGAGAACGTACAAACTCCGTAGACACAGCACCCGTAGTGAAGATGGAACCTGCATCTCTGGCGCTGTAAGGCAGCAACTCTACCGCTGCGCCACTGTGCTGCCCCACTGCAGCCTAACCAGCATCTGACGCACAATTTACAATCTTGGCTTCCTTTGCACAGGAATAATTTTCTATGGAACGCATCCCATCAGCAGGGTGGACATCCTGGGCACCGTTGTCCAGAGGCAGGAGAAGAAGTTTTACACTTTTGGAGGTTGGTGTATCCAAAGAGGTTCTGTGTTTATTTCTGGACTCAGCAGTTTTGGAGCTTGAGTATTCCTCAGGAGAGGTTGTGTAATGCCAGTGACTGGGACACTGCCTTGTGTGGTGTGTGCTGTTCTGGCCAGATGGTCCTAGTGCTCAGACTCCCACCTTCCTGAGCTAACATCAAAGGGTGTCTGAAGAAAGTTCGTCCATCCTTTTCCCACCTCACATGCTGCTGGTCATCCAGCGAACCAGAGAATGAATGCCTCAGTGCATCCCTCACCCACACTGCTGCCAGAGCTCTCCTCTCGTCTCGGCCCCAGTCCACCCTCAACACTGGAGACCTGTCCCTCTCACTTCCTGGCCTGGCGCCCCCGCCCCCCTTCCCCCCTTCCTCAGCGCTTCCCAGTTCTAGAATCTGGATTGTAAATGCTCTTGGATACCCTCTACAGTTCGAGGAAGGTTGGAGGGAGGGAGGGGGGAATGGGAGGGAAGGTCAGTGGGGAAGGTCGGCAGAGAAAGGGGCACTGAAAGACTGGCTGATTGCTGAGACTGGTGGCTCTGCGTAGTGCATGGGTTCAGGGCATGAATGCGTGCGTGGTGCTGTGTATGGTTTCACCCCCCCCCTCTCCCCCCCTCCCACTCACTCCCCGGGGGGAGGTGAGGGTGGTCGGGGAAAGGGGGGGAGATCCCACCCCCCACCGCCACGAGCCCGGCCCTCCCGTGTCTTGTCCGGGCCGCTGCGCAGGTGGGAGGCCGGAGGAAGGAGCCCCCAGGGCCCGCCTGACCCTGCGCTCGGTCAAATTCTCCCTTCCTCCCGCAGGACAAGCGGCGGGTTGAGCTGGGAGACGTGGTGCGTCTGCGGGGCCGTGTGCGGGAGTACAGGGAGCAGCGAGAAGTCAGCAGCATCAGTCTGGGTGAGTGGGCCATTGGGGGGAAGGGGGAGGGGGAACGGCAATGACTGGGGGGGAGGGCAACGGGCCCTGACCTGGGGGGGGGGTGATCTGTCTGCGGGGAAATCTCCACTCAAATCCCAGGGTGTATCCCATGGGGAGAGGACGGTCAGCTGGAGAGGGAGTGTCCCAGAGTGAGGGGGTGACGTCTGGCTCGTGGGATGACCCGTGGATGTCTCAGAGGGGTGGGGGAGGGGGTTCCCCAGGGGAAAGTAGAGCCCAGTGGAGTAGGGATCTCCAGGAGGGAGGGGGCGGGTTGGCTGGGGAGGTTCGTAAGTGATAAGAGCAGAATTAGGCCATTCGTACTATCAAATCTACTCCGCCATTCAATCATGGCTGATCCATCTTTAGCTCTCAACCCCATTCTCCTGCCTTCTCTCCATAGCCCTTACTAATCAAGAATCTGTCATTCCCCGCTTTAAAAATGCCCAATGACCTGGCCTCCACTGCTGTCTATGGCAATTAATTCCACAGATTCACCATCCTCTAGCTAAATAAATTCTTCCTCATCTCCTTTGTGAAGCTACGTCCTTTTATTCTGACTCTCTAACCTTCCTATCCTTGCCTGTATCTCCCTGTCCGCAGTGAACACGGGGCCCTCATCCTGTCCCTCCAGAGCAAGATCAAACAATTTCTGGCTCAGAACCAAGTGAAGAACTTCTACCAGCGAGAGCTGGAGACCATCGACTCGTTGTCCTGCATCGCTCGGCGTGACCGTGAGGGTCAGTGCGGCCAGGACTCTGCCCTCAACCCAGCCGAGACCCTCACACAGGTAAAGCGGTGATGTGATGAGAGGTGGGGGGGGGGCTTGCTTGGGTGAGGACACGTTGGCTGGACCATCGGTGAGGTTTGCATGGGGTGAGGGGGTGTCTTCTCCCATCTCACTACCTTGGTTTGCTGCATGCAGAGTACTGCAGGGATGTCCCCATTACAGGAAGGATGTGGTGGCTTTTTCCCAGGGTGGAAATGTTAAAACTAGTGGGCATAATTTTAAGATGAGAGGGGCAAAATTTAAGGAGATGTGCAGGTTAAGTATTTTTTTACACATAGAGGTTGGTGGATGCCTGGAACACGCTGCAGGGTTAGTGGTGGAGGTAGATACGATGGTGGTGTTTAAGAGACTTTTGCATGGGCACACGGATGTACAGGGAATGGAGGGACTTGGATCACGTGCGGGCAGATATGAGTCTTGACATAATGTTTGGCACGTACATTGAGGGCCGAAGGGGCTGGACCTGGGTTGTACTATTCCAAATTATGTGCCGTTAAAGTTCCTGGACTGCTTTGTGTTTCTGTTTAAGGAGCCCATCAGCTCGCCTTGTGTGTCCAGGCAGATTCATGCGACTTTTCAAGAGGCAGTTTCCGCTCTACAAGAGGAGGGGGTCATTTTCCAGAAAGTGGCTGGACCCAACGAGTTATACCTGGTAGGTGGCTCCAGTCTCAGCCCTGCTCCCTCTCCCCCCCCCCTTTATCTCATAGCCTTTCCTTACATTTTCATGCAGCATCAATGGGCTTGTGATAACCTCACGCCGCCACTACAGACCATTGCTAAATAACACGAGGCAGACTCTGGCCCTCAGAGCCTTGCTATGTGACCATTGATCACGACTCTGTCTGCAGGTATGGGTACATCCCATTGTCTGCTGCCATCCCTGGTTGACCTTGTCGTGCCCTTGAACCATGGCTCATGTTGGTTAGACCCCTTCCTATCACTACTGATTCACCCCTGACCACTGCTAAACATCACACCGATTGCAATCATTGCGAGTTGGGCCCTTTTCCAGATGTGGATTTGATGCTGATTCTAGCAACCTAATGCCAAAAAAAGTTGCTGATCATTCGACACTGCCTCCACCCATCGCCCGCTGGAACCTGTAGTTACTAAAGCCAGGCGACCCCAACACACCTCCCAACCATACAACCTCCACCACCAGATGGGAATGGGTCACCTCAACTGCAGCTTCCCTTCAAAGTCACACGCCATCCAGAATTGGAAGCATCTTACCGTTTCCTGTCATCCGGGGATTGTCCCTGCAATAACTCTGGAAGTGCCTTTACCGGGAGGACAGCAGCGGTTCATCACCACCACCTTGTCGCGGACAACAAGGGCCGACCTGACCATGGACGTCCTCATCCAGTGAAGAGTAATGCCCTGACCAGTCAGCTCCACTGAAGCTGAAGATAGACACAAAGTGCTGGAGTAACTCAGCGGGTCAGGCTGCATCTCTGGAGAGAAGGAATGGGTGACGTTCCGGTCGAGACCTTTCTTCAGACTCTGATCCCAGGCTGGAGAAGAGTTAGGACTACACTCATGGAATTGTCTGTTTACCAGTTGACTGACGAGGAAAAGCAGCTACATAACGTGACGCTGGAAATCATCCGCGATGTCTGCACACAACCAAGATGTTGAGTGATTTTCCCCGGCAGAACCTTTGGGCGTCTGTTTGTTGATTGTCTCCATGGGTCCAGGATGGACTCTAGATCTGACCTATTGTGCAGTGGATGTGGTTTGTGCAACACCTTATCCCATAAGGTCCATCAGGGAGTTATGGGCCTGTCCCACTTACGCGACCTTTTCGGTGACCCGTCATCGGTCGTTGCAGGTCGCCGCAAATGTTCAACATGTTGAAAATCCAGCAGCGACCAGAACAAGGTAGATTCTTTGGTCGACTACTCACGACCAGACAGACTTCACCCCGCGACATGTCGCCGGGGTGTCGCCTGTATGGTGTTGAGTAGTCTCCCCAGTCGCCCAAAGAGTCGTAGTGTCTGTCTGGTTGTAGCGGCAATTTTTATATTGTTCAAGAGATTACTCCCTCTAGCCGCTAAACGGACTGCATGGTTAAGGGAAATGTCTTTATACGCATGCGAGCTCACCGTCAGAGACCTTTCCGAGCTTCTTCACAGACAAATCTTCCAAAACACAGTCTTTTGATTGATAATTTCTTTATTGGTGATGAAAAACAATAAGGTATATCCAAACTTCTTCCGACTCGTTACTATAATCTTCATCGAACTCCAGCTTATCGCTTTAAATGTTAGAAAACTCCTCGTGTCTCCGTTACACTTCGCATGGTGGAAGGGTAAAACTTCTCCATGCTGGTCCCAAACTAAACTAAAAACTAAGGTACTGCGCAAGAAACTTAGCTCCAAACATACGTCATAAATCCCACCCACAATATAACGGGCAGTCTAAAATTTAAAGAAACATACCATCATTAATGACACACAAAACAAGCCAAATGGCCACTACACTGGTCGTCGCTGGATTTTTGCAACATGTTGAAAATATTCGGCCCCCGGCGACGACCTATCACGGGTGCCGGCAGTCGCCCGTCATAGTTGCGTAAGTGGGACAGGCCCATTAAGGGGGTAAGCAGTCAATCACACTTGAGAATGCGCCTTCAATTCGTCCCCAGCCGATGCTTAAATCATTGAAGCACGAATGAATAGCTTATTCACTCCGTCCTGGACTAACTCCACATCACCTAATTCTGTTAGTTCTAGAACTTATCCATCTCTTTTCCCTGCCTCTCTTCGTTTCTCTCCCCCCCCCCCCCACCCCAACCACAATTAGTTTGAAGAAGGGTCCTGACGTCACTTATCGATGTTCTCCAGGGATGCTGTCTGACCCGTTGAGTAACTCCAGCACTTTTCTTTGTAAACCAGCATCTGCAGTTCCTTGTCTCTCTCATTCGAATCGATTTTATTACGAGCAATATTATCACGCTAATATTTTTCATTAAACCTTTGTGTGGCATTTTATTGAAAGCCTTCACAAAGCCTAAATATACCTGATCTCTTCTTCTAGTTACAGCCTCAAAAACACCTTGCGAAAATATATATCAAACATGAATTCTTTTGTAAATTCACGTTCAATTAATCTGATCCTATTATTATTTTCTGAACCAAATTACGCCTTTTTCCTTTCTTCTCCCCACCCCATATCAGTCTGAAGAAGGGTTTCGGCCCGAAACGTTGCCTATTTCCTTCGCTCCATAGATGCTGCTGCACCCGCTGAGTTTCTCCAGCATTTTTGTGTACCTCTGACAACAGTTGGCTTTCAGCTTGTGAGTCAGTGGAATTGGTGCATAATCAGGGGGCTATTGTGGTCATGGATCCAGTGATGTCTGCTGCCTTTCATTCAGGTGTTCAGTGTTCAGGCCTGGCCTGGCCAGGAGAGCTTATTGTGTGAGTGATTAGCGGAACCTCTTTACCCCTGTCCTTTGTTAAATGTGCTAGGGACGCACGTCCAGAAGGTATTGCACGCTCTGTGAAGAACCTCGGGCTAGAGAGGAGCAGTGAGTAGTGGCGAGACTCAGAGACAGTGGATGATGGAAGAGAGAGTGAGACTGAGACATAATGGGCTGAGGGGGAGGAGCAAAGGGAAAACGACTAAAACTGCACACAGGGAAATGTTGCAAGAAGTCAGCCACTGATGTGGAAAATACCAATTAACGTTTGCAGTGGCAGGAGGCAGATACAGGCGACCCTGTCGTGGGAACGCTGAATCGCAGTTTTTACCTGAACATGGAGCCACATCATCTGCGCAAACGTCAAGAAATACAATTTTCATTAATTTTCTTCATAAGACTGAGTTTTATACTGTCCTAGATTTTCTGGTAGTGATTTGCAGGGGTGCAGTGCGGCTGGAGCTCACCGGAGCGCCGTTCCGGCACATTTGTAAAACAAAAAAAGCCAAAATAAACAGCGGGGAATTTTAACTGGAGGGTGGGTGTGTGGTCGGGGTAACCTTGTTAAAAGAGGGGGAAGGGGAAAACCCATCACTGCTGAGGTTCCCTGTAGTAGGGGGGGGGGGAAGCACTAGGACCCAGCAGTCTCAAACCACGTGCCGTTTGCATCGTGGAGATTGTGGGCCTGGTGCTGAGCCTGGAACTTTGGTGAGGTGACGGCTCTGGCCCTGCTGGTGGTCGGTGGAGAGGCGAAGGTCGGCGGAGTCGCTTATGGAGGCCGGTGGGGGGCTGGAGTACAGTTATGGCCCAGTCCCACTTTCCCGAGTTACTCACGAACTCTCCCGAGTTGTCCCCTTGTTTCGAACTCTGAGAATTACGGTAATAGCCATTCGTAGGTACTCGGGGCTATTTTTGTTACTCGTTGACATTTTTCAACATGTTGAAAAAACGTCCCCACTTACCTGATGCCCCGAGTTCCTACGGCTGGCATTACGAGCCGCTATGAAACATCTACGGACTCGCTACGGGCTCCTACGAGCTCGCTACCGACATTACCCGAGTTTGAATCAAGGGGAAATCTCGGGAGAGTTCGTGAGTAACTTAGGAAAGTGGGACAGGGCCTATACATGTCGGCGGCAGCAGCATCGGTGGCCCCGGGGAGACAGTGAAGGTCGGCGACAGCAGCGGTGGCCCCCGGGAGTGAGTGAATGTGTGTGAGTGTGTGTGAAGGTTCGGAGCTGCTGGAGAGTCAGGGCGAGTTTGTGCCGTGCCGTGCCGGTACCTCTGTAAAAATACATGATTACCGTCTTTTTCTTTATTTGCTTGATAATTATATTTCATGATAATTAGTGAGTGCAACTGTGCAATATTTTGTCATATTATTAAATTAAGTATTATAAGTTTTATAATTTATTGTATTAGTTAAACACTGATGTAGTGATAGGCTGTAATCTTGTTTGACCATCTTGGGAGACTCGCTTGCCCCCCCCCCCCCCCACACACCCAACAAAACCTGAAATTACGCCCCTATTTGACAGCTCCGGCACCTAAAAAATGAGCACTGCAACACTGGCGATTTGTAAATTCCATTAATTGCCTGTACTTGGTCTGGACACATAGGTAGTGAGTGAGCATTGATGAGTCGGGTCAGATGCTGGCAGGTCTGCTCCCATTGTGTCAGCTCCACGCTCGTCAGTCAGCGCCAGTGTGTCTCTGTTTAATACCTCTCTCTCTCTCTCTCTCTCTCTCTCTCTCTGCAGACATAGAGAGGGGCTGCCCTTTCCTTCACATTCTGAACTGCGTGCGGCAATGATATGGTGCGGGGGTTACCGAGGCCACACTCCAGAGGCTGCTGGACAGGCTGGAGTGTTGCAGCCAGATCGTCAGTACGATGGACAGATACTACACACCCTGCTGACCGTACTCGGACACCCAGAGCTGCTGCTCTGGACACTGCTGAATTAACCCAGATTCGCTCTGGCCCTGAGCCCTGCGGCACGTGGAGAGGTGTGTGACGATGTATCTCTCGTCACATGGGGGCATCAAATTTCCATCACCAGAAAATGGACTGGAGCTTTGACTGCATTTATTCACCATTTATAAAATAAACAATTGCAAGTACTTTACCTAATTATTGGCATCTCTTGGATAGATGTTGCGAAGCAATGTAAAGGCACAGAATGATTGAAGAAGTGTCCCGACCCAACTCGTCACCTATCCACGTCCACCACATATGTTGCCTGACCCTCTGAGCTACTCCAGCACTTGGGGTTCTACGCAGCATCCCAGCATCTGCAGCCCCTTGTATCCGTAGAATTGTTTAATGTTTGTGACTAATACCAAGTGGGCGAACGTGGTGGCTATCTATGCACAGTGCAATCCCACAGCCAATGCTGAGATGGGAGGGGCAGACGGAGCCCCCTATTCCCTCCCCCTCTCCCACAGTACCATGCAGGGAGGGAAATGCTCGCTGCTGGGCCTGTGTCTCCGTGATGCAGGGTGTGCTCGAGTGTCCTCAGGTATTGACCGGGCAATCACAGGCCTTTCAGCCCCTCTCCGGCTCGCTGTACTGGCACTGATCCAATGATGCACTTTGCCCTCGCCTGCCGCGACACTGTCGTCTTCCTGCCGCATGTCAGCCGACATTTGGAACCGTGTCTGCGTCCAACTCGTCCATACTTTCCAGGATGCCCCATGTAAGGCAGTCCAATTTGACCCACTGTCCATCTAAACCTTGTCTATCTGTGTACCATCCACTGACTCCATCCACACCTCACGCTGCCTCGACAAGGTACCAGCATAATCAAGGACCAGTCTCACCCCGGATACTTCCTACACTCTCCCATCAAGCAAGAGGTACAGAAGTATGAAAACACACATCTCCAGATTCAGGGACAGTTTCTTCCCGTGGTTATCAGGCAACTGAACCATCCTATCAACAACTAGAGGGTGGTCCCAAGCTACCATCTATCTCGTTGGAGAACCTCAAACGATCTTTAATTGGACTTTACTGGATTTTATCTTGCACTGAACATAATTCCCATTGTTCCTGTATCTGAAACACTATGGAAGGCTCGATTGTAATCATATATCGTGTTTCCGCAGACTGGTTCGCACGCAACAAGAGCTTTGCACCTCTGTACACGTAACAATAAACTAAGCTAAACCTGTCCGAGTGTCTGTGAAATGTTATTGTACCTGCCTCATCCACCATCTTCGCTGACAGTTCGTTTCATGCACTCGCCATGGTCACAAGTTCTTTGTTTCTACTCCATCACCATGTTCAGACCAGGTCGGTGTCTGGAGTCTGTGTGGAGCTGGGGCCGACGAACCCCCCCCCCCCCCCCCCATCGTGCCACAACCTCTGAGACCCCAGCTGAGAAATAATTATCTCCTGCCTGATTTCACTTTATTTCATTTAAAATGTTTATTCCAAAAAATAAGTTTTATGATTTAAATAAGGCGGGCTGTAAAAGCATCAGCTGGATTTTGAAAGGAAATGCATTCATGACCCTTGCCAGCAGAGAGAAGCAGGAGCGGAGATGGAGGGAGGGAGGGAGGGAACGGGCGGTGACTGAAGACACAGATGTGGCTTCTCTCCCCAGGGATGGCCACACTTCATGCTGCATGGGAAAACAGGAGCAGGCCACTCGCCCCCTCACACCCACCTTACTGTTCAATGTGATCCAACCTCCGTGCCAATTCCCCAAAGACTTCAGTCCCCTGATCGTTCACAAGTGTATACACCTCCGTTAAATGCTTCCAATGACCCAGCCTCCACAACTCTCAATTCAAGTTCACTGCTGTCTGCCAGATAAATCTTGACCCACCCCTCAGTGACTATCCCCTTGTGTTGAGACTATCCCCTTGTTCGAGACGCTCTTGGTGATAACGGCACTGTGGCGCAGCGGTGGAGTTGCTGCCCTTACAGCACCAGAGACCCCGGGTTCCATCCTGACTACGGGTGCTGTCTGTATGGAGTTTGTATCTTCTCCCTGTGACCGCGTGGCTTTTCTCCAGGTGCTCCGGTTTCTTCCCACAATGCAAAGACATACGGGTTTTATGTTCATTATCTCTGTAAAATTGTAAATTGTCCCTAGCGTATTAGGATAGTACTAGTGTATGGGGTGATCGCTGGGTCGGTGTGCACTCGGTCTATCTCTAAAGTCTGATCTATCTCTAAAGTCTATAGTAAACCGGTTGTCTCCCCCCCCCCCCCACTGTATACAGACATACCTTGCCTTCTCACGCCGTGCCTCAGCCCAATGATGGAGGGGCTATGAGGGGCCGGATGAACCTACGCAGGCTCGGCCATGGGTGACTCTCTGTCTATGTGTGGAGTGACAACCCCCCCCCCCACCAGGCTCACCAACGTCAATACCCTGACCTTCTTCGGCCTTCCGCTGCCCAGCTGGAGTTCCAAACCTGCCTCTTTCCCCAGGAGTAACTTGCTTTCTCCCCCCCCTTGACTTTGTGCTGCACGGTGTAGGTGAGGGGAGGGGGCAGGAGGAGTGAAGCCTTGACCTTCCCATGCACGGGGTGAGGCAGAGTGGCATGTGCTGGCGTGCGTGAAGAGTCGGGCGCGGTGACTCTTTTGAGGGTGGTGGAGGAGAGAGGCCAGTGTTGTGACCCTAGCCGACCGCACACTGGGCAGTAACCCTGTCCCACGGGCAGGCGGTTACTGGCGGTGAAGCGCGGCGTCGCCGGAAGCGGGGACCGCGCGGCTACCGCGAGAGCCGCGCGGGGGCCGAGTGATCTCCGTACGGCCGGTCCCACGAGCTGCGGTAAGTTAAAAAAAAATTAAACCTTACGGGAAGTTGTTGCCGCGCGTATGCCGAGTGATCACCGCACGGCCTGTCCCACGAGCGCGGCGTCGGGCGATGATGACATCGCGCAACGCGACGCGCTACGCGATGACGTCATTTCGGATCGCGGGGCTGTGGCGGTGCTAGCGGTGATCGCTGCGCAGTGGCGGCGGCTGTGGCGGTGCTCGTGCCGCACTGGCGGCGGCTGTGGCGGTGCTAGTGGTGCTCACGTTGCTCACGGCGCACTGGCGGCGGCTGTGGCGGTGCTCGTGCCGCACTGGCGGCGGCTGAGCGGTAGGACAACATCTATGAACGTTGTCGATTTTTTCTGAGCACCGTGAGCACCACTAGCACCGCCACAGCCGCCGCCGGTCACTGTGGATCGATAGAGCGGTGTGTGAGTATAGTAGAGCCGCACTGTTACAAAAGGCTTCGAGAAAAGAGATAGGCATGCTGGTTTTTTTGGCGTTAAGCTGTTGCATTGGAGAGTGAGTTAAGGAGCGGTTTACAGGCCCCCCCCCCCCCCCGCTCCGTTCCCGGGTCGGCTCTCTTCCTCCGGGCTCGCCGGTGTGAGGTGTGACCTGCAGAAAGAGAGAACTGATCAAACACACGTTCCTGTCTGAAGAAAGGTTTAGGCCCGAAACGTTGCCTATTTCCTTCGCTCCATAGATGCCGCTGCACCCGCTGAGTTTCTCCAGCATTTTTGTGTACCTTCGATTTTCCAGCATCTGCAGTTCCTTCTTTAACACACGTTCCTCACCCTCTCGGCTGCACACCCGGGGTCAGAAGCCACGACATTGTCCATTAACTATCCCCACCCCCTCCTCTTGCAACCAGTCTGATGAAGGGTCCCAACTCAAAACATCGCCTATCCGTGTTCTCCTCAGATGCTGCCTGACCTGCTGAGTTACTCCAGCACGTTGTATCTTGTTCCATTGACGACAACATTTCCACGGCAGATGGGCGGCACGGTGGCGCAGCGGTAGAGTGGCTGCCTCACAGCGCCAGACACCCGGGTTTGATCCTGACTACCGGTGCTGTCTGTACGGAGTTTGTCGTTCTCCCTGTGACTGCGTGGGTTTTCTCTGGGTGCCCTGGCTTCCTCCCACATTGCAAAGACGTGCAGGTTTGTATTTAATTGGCATGTAAATTGCCCGCAGTGTGTAGGATGCAATCGTGGGGTAACATAGAACTAGCGTGATCGGGTGATTGATGGTCGGCGCGGACTGCGGGCTGAGGGGCCAGTTTAAATGCTGTACCTCTACACAAAACTAAATACATCTGTCCAAATGTCTTCTAAATGTTGTAATTGTACTTGTTTCCGTTGCATCCTCTGGCAACTCATTGCTGACATGGACTACGCTCAGTGTAAAGCCCCACACAGACGTAGAGCCGCGCTCCCTACCTTCAGCTTTGTGTGTCCGCTCGCCGTCCCGCCGCCCTCCTCGGTTGTAGTGTGACAGCCAGGCATTGTAATCATCGCCGAGCCGCGCTGTAGGTGTAATTCAGCACAGGTCAGTCTTGCTTTGGCCAGCTCGGCCATCGTCCCTGCCCCAGACCCACACCCAGTACAGGGACAGCACAGTGACACGCATCAAGTGCCAGTCACGGACCTTCCCTGCAGCTTGGCAACCTCCCACTGCATTGCAGCAGAAGCAGTGGGACGCCAGTGGCAGTGGGCAGCCAGAGGGAGTGACGTCAGTGGCAGTGTGAAGCCAGAGGCAGTGGGCAGCGAGAGGGTCAGAGGCAGTGGGCAGCCAGAGGGAGAGGGAGTGTGCACCAGAGGCAATGTGCAGGCAGCAGTATTTGGGAGTTGTGGACCAGGGTGAGCTGCCAGTCCGGGATGCTGGGCTCGGTGGTCATGGTGACAGAAGGGGCTCCCACCTTTCATCAGCGCCTCCATCTCTGCCTCGTTCCTGCAGGTTCCCTCACTCCAAACCCCGCCAGACGACGAGGATGATCCGTGGGATGAGCTCCACGATGCCTCGGCCTCACGTCGCGCTCCCGACCCAGCCAGCCCCTCGGAGGAGCCGGCAGACGCGCGGTGGGACCGCGTTCCTGTAACAGCAACAACAGGCGTTAACAACATTGCCTCCGTTCGAGACCCGGGTTCGCAGCCGAGCTCCGCCTCTGTCTGTGTGGAGTTTGCACGTTCTCCCTGTAACCGTGTGGGCATCCCCCGCATCCCCACAACACGCGGGTGAGGTGACGTGGTTCTGAGTTGCAGGAAGATGGGATCACTGGCCAGGTGACAGGGAGTTGGGGCAGGGACCAGTGTTGTGAGTGACCAACTGTTCCGAGAGCGGCTTCAGACTCGCTGCACAGACGCACGTGGCTGTGGAGAAGGATGGCCGGTGTCCGTAGGTCAGCAAACTCTGGTCATGGTCACAGACCACGTCCCAAACCTTGGCCTCACACCAGTGAGGTAGAACTCACTGGTGTGCCTACTCCTGCACCTATTTTCTATCTTTCTATATCTGTGTGTGTGTGTGTGTGTCTGTAAGTGTGCACGCGTGTATTTATGTCTGTGTGTGTCTCTGTATGTGTGCATGCATGTATTTGTGTGTGTGCCTGTATGTGTGCACGCGCGTATTTGTGTATTTCTCTGTATGTGTGCACATGTGTATTTGTGTGTGTGTGTGTCTGTAAGTGTGCATGCATGTATTTGTGTGTATCTCTGTTTGTGTGCACACGTGTATTTGTGTGTATGTGGCTGTATGTGTGCACGTGTGTCTGTATGTGTGCACACGTGTATTTGTGTGTGTGTCTGTATGTGTGCATGCATGTATTTGTGTGTATGTGTGCACGCGTGTATTTGTGTGTGTGTCTGCATGTGTGCACATGTGTATTTGTGTGTATGTGTGTGTACGTGTGCATGCGTGTATTTTGTGTGTGTCTATGTGTGCACACGTGTATTTGTGTGTGCGACTCTGTATGTGTGCATGCGTGTACTTGTGTGTGTGTGTGTGTGCTTGCTTGTGAGGGATTTACTGAAGGTTTGAGTGGGGGGTCAGGGAGAGGTGGGTGGTGGAGGAACGGTGGGTCTGAGGGAGGGGGGATGAATCCCACTGGACGGCGGGGGGAGGGGGGGATGGGTGGTGAGGGGAGGGGGTAAGTGATCACTGAGCTCATGCATCACATTATTTCCACTCCCGGCACGCACACTGGCACACACGTAATCACTCACTCACTCACTCACTCACTCACTCACTCACTCACTCACTCACTCACTCACTCACTCACTCACTCACTCACTCCCTCACTCACGTTGGTGTGTGACTCACCGGCCCGTGTTAGATGACCATCGTCTCCGGCTGCCTCGTACACTGTGGGAGATGGGAGAGAGAGGGAGAGAGACTTGGTTCCTGTGCTGTACTGTTCTATGTTCGATGGAAGATGGCTCCCTCTCCCAGCACCCCATGTCTGCATCTCAGACGAGCGCCAAACTAGGACAGTCTGCCCCTCGAGCCTGTCCTGGCCCACCGTTCACTATGATCATACCGCCCCTACCCACTCACCTCCCCATTCCTGGCTCCCCAGTCTTGAACCCACCCCCCCCCCTCCCCAGGTACCGTCCCTTCAAACTCAAGCCCCTCCCCAACCCCCTCCCCCTCAGGCCCCTCAGTCCCCGTTTCGGCCCTTCAGTCTCCGCCCAGGCCCCTTAGTCCCCCCCCTCACCTCTGCGGTATTCCTCGTACGCTGTCCTGTTGCCGTTGAGGACTCTCTGCCAGTCAGTGCGGTGTTGGCTGGGTGATGCTGAGTGGTGGGACGTGGACACTGTCCAGCCGTGGTCTACAGGAGGACAACATTGGCGCAGGTTACAGTGTGAAACCGTCCGCTCTCCCACCCACCCCCGCACACACAGCTCCATCCGGACGTACAGTCGGCACAGGCACATCGTCTCTTCAATGTTTCCCGCTCGAATGAAACGATGAGTGTTTCTCCCTCCGCAGATGCTGCCTGATCTAACATCTTTTTTTCGGAGCTGTAGTGAAGTGTGATTCGGACGAGCTGGCTGAGAGACACAGCCTGATCCCCCCGTGACCCCGAGGCGCCAAAACATCTCCAAGATCACCAATCCTCCCGCGGCTCTCAGCAAGAGTAAGGGGACCTGCAACCGGCCCATGAACATCGACTGGTGCAGGTCGACTCGAGGCAGACCCAGTCCACAAAGCACACACCACACCCAACCACCCTGGCCTGAAATATCAATGGGGAAAAAAAATGCATGGGAGTCACAGCCCCAAGAGTCTCTGACCAATATCTACAGATGCCCCGTAGAATGCATCCTTTTTTTTGTTTCTAAAAATAATTTAAATTCCAACATGATACAAAAAACCAAAACAAAACAAAACCGTGGTGACATACCCACCAACATATTACAGAATCACCAAACTATTCGGACATTAAATTACAAACAACTATGTTACAAATAACACCACCCGGGTACGGACGTAACCCCGGTAAAGGGGCAAGCATCTGGCTCGGGCAAAACCCTCTTCCGCCTGGCAGCGTGACTCGCGGATGGCCAGCTTGGCCAGGGCTTGGAGCAACCCAACCAGGCCATCTTCAACCCTGCCCACTCCCTAGATCCTGTCACCAGTCCTTCAGTCGCTGACAGCAGAACCAGTCCTCCCTCTAGGTGGAGTGGCGGTGCTCCATGCCCTCCGGACCATGGCTACAAGGGACGTTAGAAAGCATCCTCTTGGGATGCATCACAGCTTGACTTAGTGCTACCTGGTGCAATGCTTGGCTATACTTGTGTGTGGTCTGATATGGATATACGCAGACAAAGCTTTACGCTGTATCAGTACGTGTGACAGTAATACTCCAACCCACCCTGCCCCACCATCACGCTCTTGGAAAGACACCAGTTCCGCAGGTGACTCTGGAGTAGAAACTCTGGCCAATTCTCCGGCCCCAGAGGGCTGTAGTCACTGACTGTGTCCCAAACCGTGAGTGACTGATTTTGAGCAGGGGGAGAGGTCAGAGTGATACCATCAGTGAGGCCCGACAGTGAACCGATGGCAATAACACCATCTCAGCTCAGGGATGCAATGCCCAGAGCCAGCTTCTCCTGCCCAGAGACCCAGTGTATCCCGGGAATTCTGTCTGGGATCCGGGACCATGGCTGGGAATGCTTGCAGTGACTGAGCCTGTCCACCAGCCGCTGGAACGCGGCCCATTCAGCTGCTCTCTTTAGACTCTAGAGATTCAGGGCGGAGACAGGCCCTTCGGCCCAATGAGTCCGTGCCGACCAGCGATCCCCGCTGTACACTGGCACTATCCGACGCACAAGGGACAATTTACACTTTTACTGAAGCCTATCAACCTGCAAACCCGCACGTCTTTGCAGTGTGGGAAGAAACCCGCAGAAAACCCACGTGGTCATGGTGAGAACGCACAAACTCCACACAGACAGCAGCCTTGGTCAGGATGGAACCCGGGTCTCTGGCGCTGCGAGGCAGCAGCTCCACTTCCACGCCACCGTGCCGCTCTCTCACCTCTCAGGTACTCCTCATACGCTGTCCTGTTCCCATTGAACACCTTCTCCCAGTTAAACTGCTGCCACTCCCTTGCCCCCGGCACGCCTGAGTTTCGGGGTAAAGTGTGGAGGATCCAGCCGTGATCTACAGGAAGACAATGTGGAAGAGCGTGAGTGGTTCAGCCTGCCTGGCGGTGGCGGTGACAAGATGCAGCAGGAGCCCACGTCTCCAGGGGCACAGCCGCAGCTGGCAAACACCAACGTCGCACGGGGAGTGATGTCTCAATAAACCTCTGCTCTGTCCAACCCCCTGAGCGAAGGTCTGACCTGCCCAGCACGCCTCCATTTTGTAGAAAAGATTCGTACAGTCACACGTAAAGGGAACTAACACCTGCGTCTACGGGGGAATTAATGTTCAGATGCAGCAACTCCAGAAGCTCACTCCCCACACCCTTCGTCACCATCAAATACGGTTGTCACGACGATGAGTCATGATGACGATTTGGAATCAAATACACAGGACAAGATGTTAAGAAGTCCCTTGTGCCAATAGGTGGGGAGCATTTCACGACATTCGTTGATTGTTGAGAGTGGTAGACGCTCAACATCGGGGGCGGGGTGGGGGGGGGTAACCTTCAGGACAGTTGGGCACAGGACACATCATCAGTAGTGTACCCTTGCATCACTGGGTGTTTCGGCCTTTTAACACTATACACCCTCCACAAGGGCGGCCCGCTGCAGGATGATCAACCCTCAGCGCATGTCCCGTGTCAAACCGTCCCAAAGATTCACCCCGACATACTTGGGGCCCAGCATGGGTCTTTCCGCTTGAGCCAAATCCACCGGCTGCTTCTTTCAGCCGCCTCTGAGAGTGATCTTATGGTCTTCCGCAGAGCCTGACCGTGGATTCCAAGCTCCTTCAGCAGTCTGATGGTAGATGACGCAACAAATCCTCTGCATCCCACTTCAACTGGATAGACTTTGGTGTTCCAGCCACGCTGCGTTGCCTCTGCTGCAAGCTCTGCGTAGCGCAGCTTCTTACGCTCATAGGCCTCCTCAACAGAGTTCTCCCATGGAACTGTGAGCTCTATGATGTAAGCAGTCTTCTGTGAAGGGGACCAGAACACCAAGTCTGGCCTGAGGGTGGTGGAAGCAATTTCAGGTGGAAAAATTAGTTGTCGGCCGATGTCCGCCAGCATCCTCCAGTCACGGGCCCTGCATTGGCTTCCTTCTTCTGATCTGGTGGAAGGAAGTTTAGAAGTTTTCTGTCCTTCTCGGACAAAGGTTATTACCCTTAGGGGAGGGTTGCTTGCTCTCGGAGGCAAGGAGTTGGTCGCACACCGCCTGTTCTCAAGGGCTGATGCCAGGCTTTTTAGTACCTGATTATGCCGCCACGTGTATCTCCCTTGCGTGAGGCTGGTCTTGCAGCCTACCATGATGTGTTTGAGGGTCGCTGGAGTTGGGCAGATGGCACAGGTTGGATCCTCGCCGTACCACTGATGGAGGTTCTTTGGTGATGGAAGCACGTCATATGTCGCTCTGATGATGAAGCTGATCTTGCTTGCTTCCATTTCCCATAGTTCTTTCCAGCTGATCTTCCTCCGCTCCACACCTTCCCACTGCATCCATTGCCCCTGCTTGGCAAGAGAGACCGCCTTTGCACTTCTTGCGGCCTCCTCCTGTCGCCGCACCTCCTCAACCACCAACGTCCTCCGCTCTGATGTTGTGGCCTTTCGCCAAGTTGGTTTACTTGTCGTAAGGCCAAAGCCTCCTCTTCCCTGCTGGACTTGCCCCACTATGTCTTTGTGCCTCAGGGCTGATGAAGCTTGCTGTACTGCATCAGATGGTGTCCACTTCCGGCCAGTTGCTAGGGGCGGCGCAACAGCACTGATGATCTTGTCTCTAGAGTCCCTCAGTGTCATCTGGAGTCTTACTTTAGAACACTTATATTCCTCTGTTAGACTAGTGAGAGGTCGTTCCAGGACCCCTTTGCCATAGAGGCCGATGTTAGTTAGACATCGTGGGACACCGAGCCATTTCTTCACGTATGAAGTTATGGTTCGCTCCATCTTCTCCACAGTTGTTATTGGGGCTTCATAAACGGTCAGTGGCCACATTGTCCGAGGAAGGAGTCCAAACTGTAGGCACCAGAGCTTCAGTTTCCCAGGCAGTAGGGTCTGATTGGTGTTCTCCAGTCCATTGACAATTTCTTGCCTTAGTTGTTGCACCTGCTCTTTGTCCTTGAGACTTGCGTTATACCATCTTCCCAGGCTTTTAACTGGCTGCTCAGACACTGTTGGTATTGGGTCGTCACCAATACAGAACCTTGTGTCTCTAAGCACCCCCTTGACTATGGAGATGCTTCGAGATTTACTTGGTTTGATTTTCATTCGGGCCCACTTGATGTTCTCCTGCAGCTTTCCAAGTAGCCGCTTGGTGCATGCTGCAGTAGTGGTTAGTGTTGTCATGTCGTCCATGTATGCCCTGATGGGTGGCAGACGGAGCCCAGCCCTGGTTCGTTCACCGCCCACCACCCATTTTGAGGCCCTGATGATGACTTCCATGGCCATTGTAAAGGCCAAGGGTGAGACTGTGCAGCCTGCCATGATGCCTACTTCCAAGCGCTGCCATGTTGTACTGAAGTCAGCTGTTGTGAAGCACAGCTGCAGGTCTTGGTAATATTTCTTGACCAGTGTGGTGATGAGCTCTGGTACATGGAAAAAGGCAAAAGATTCCCAAAGGAGTTCATGGGGAACTGAACCAAGTGCATTGGCCAGATCGAGGAAGATCACATGTAGGTCTCTCTTGTCCTTCTTAGCTGCTTGGATCTGGTGCCAGATCATGCTTGTATGCTCCAAGCAACCCGAAAATCCTGGAATTCCTGCTTTCTGTACAGATGTATCAATGTACTTGTTTGTTACCAGATAGGTGGACAGCCTTTGTGATACAATGCTAAAAAAGATTTTTCCCTCGACGTTGAGGAGACATATTGGCCGGAATTGGCTGATGTCTGACGAATCCTTTTCTTTAGGTATTAGCACGCCGCCGGCCCTTCGCCAAGCCTTAGGTATTGTTTGCTTCTTCCACACCACCCTCATGAGCTTCCATAGAAAGCGTAACACATCTGGTGCGTTCTTATAGAGCTTGTATGGTACTCCGTTTGGCCCCGGAGCTGAAGCTGCTCTTGCTCGCCGGACCGTGTTCTCCACCTCTTTCCATCTCGGAGGGCTGGTGTCCATGTTGAATTCAGGTGGTTGAATAGGCGGGATGTCATGTGGGATGACCAACTGCTCATGCCTTTTCGTGTCTTTGTGGGCCTTTTCCAGGTGTTCCTCCAATTCCTGTTTTGATGTTTTCAAAGTTCCACTTTTTTCCTTTGCGAAGAGGTCTTTGATGAACTTGAAAGGGTCTTTATAGAACCGTGTTCTTGTGTGTTCTTTCTTCTTGCGAAGTTTCCTCAAGTTCTCTGCTTTTCGCAAGGTTGCCAATCGGTTCTTGATGTCCTCTTGGAGTAGCATGAGACCTTCTCTCTCTGCGTCAGTTGCTTTTTTCCATTGCTTTTTCAACTGTCTCCTCTCTCTGATTAGCCTCTCGATCTCCTGCTGCCTCCTGGACTTGATTGGTGTTGGTAATTTCTTTCCACCTCTCCCTTTACTCACCCCAAACCGTTCTTCTCCATAGCTGTAGATTGTGTTGCCCATCCTTTCAAGCTTTTCCACTGCTGTGCCCGTTTGTTGCTCCAAGATATGTATAAGGTCACTGTTGACCGTCTCCCACTCTTTCTTTTCAACAGCCTTGGGCCATTTCACTCCAGGTTTGTGCCCTTTGATCTTTCCCTCCAATGGAGGTCTTTGTAGTTGTTGCGTGGGCTCCTCCACCGGCATTTCTGTGCTTGTATCACCCTCTTCAGTGACATGGGTGCTGATGCTCTGCGAACTTTGGTTTGTGTCCCGTCGCTGTGCTTCACTCGACTGATTTGACTGGTTGCTTCGTAAGAAGTACTGGTCAATGCGAGGCCCATGTTTCTGCTCTCTCAAGCACTTTTTCTTCCCTTGGTGGATCTTCAAGCCCTTCACTGATGTTAATTTCTCCCAACCACAGATGCACACCTGAAGTTTGTGTCCCGCAGCTGTTGTGGATGTCTCATGTGCCATGCTCTCCTTGTCAGTAGTCGTTTCCGTTCCTGGGTCTGTAACCGTGTTATCAATCGGTGAGCCATCTTCCGCCCCCGCTCTCGCAGGCTCTAGGGGTATTCTCTTTATTTTACTTTTAGTAGCATTTAGCGGGTGTCTCCAACTAGCTGAAACAGCGTTGGGGACTGCTGTCATGGGTAGCTAGGAATGTAGCTAGGAATGTAACCTATAAATATTGTGTCAGTATCATTATTATTCCACATCTGAGGCCAGGATGTGACAACGGTCACCACAATCCCCAACTCGCTGCCCCGTATCCCAAACCCCCCTCACCCTGCCCCACATCCCCTCATTCATCCCACCGCTCTCTCCCCACACCCTACACTGCCTGGAGCTGTGACGGGGCCCTTTCCTTCATCTTCCCCACTCCCCACACTGCCCTGACCTACGCAGGGCAGACGATCCTTCACGTTCCCCTCTCCCCACACCCCGACCCACGTGTTCCTCTCTCTCCACACCCCGACCTACCCTTCATGTTCCCCTCTCCCCACACCCCGCGTTGCACAGGGGAGACTATCCTTCAAATTTCCCTCTCCCCACACCCCGACCCACATGTTCCACTCTCTCCACACCCCGACCCACGTTCCTCTCTCTCCACACCCCGACCTACCCTTCATGTTCCCCTCTCCCCACACTGCACGGACCTACTACACTGGGGACCTACCCCTCATGTAGCCCTCCAGGCTCGTGTCGTTGTTGTAAGTCACTTCTCTCCACAGCATTCCGTGGTGTTCCACAGCACCTCTCCTGAAGACTCGCGGATCAATCAGTCCGTTCTCTGAAACAGCAAGAGGCGGCTTAGGGTCACACAACATCGAACATAGCACAAAAAGACCCTTCGGCCCACAATATCTGTGCCGAACATGATACTAAGTCAAACACATCCCCTCTATCTGCACGTGATCCCTACCCCTCCATTCCATGCATGTCCATGTGCCTATCCAGAAGTCTCTTAAACGCCACAATTGTATCTGTCTCCACCACCACCCCTAGACGTGCGTTTCAGGCACCGACCATCCTCTGTGTAAATGAAAATTTGCCCCGTACATCTCCTTTAACCATTCTCCCCCACCTCCACCCTAAAAACCTTAAAACTATGCCCTGACGTTTTTGAAATTTCAACCCTGGGAATAAATGTTTCTGACTGTCTACCCCATCTATGTCTCTCATAAACTTTTATCAGGTCTCCCCTCAGCCTCTGACACTCCAGAGAAAACAATCCAACTCTGTCCAACCTCTCCCTGTAGCTAAAACCCTCTAATCCAGGCATCATTCTCCAAAGGGGTCAAGGAAAGAGCGTTCACATCGCGGCCCTGTTTCCACCAATCTTTCCACCACCACGCACAAGAGGCGCAAGACAGACACCATTGGATGCAGTTGCCGAGAAGTCTGTTCAGCTCTGCCTGAACAATTTCTAATCCTGTGATGTGGACTCGATAAGAAGAAGCAGACCCTCTCTAAAGCCTCCACATCCATCCTGTAATGGGGAGACCAGAACTGCATTCAAGTTCAGGAGCAGAATTAGGCCATTCAATCATCTATCTTTCCCTCTCAACCCCATTCTCATGCTTTCTCCCCACAACCACTGACACCCTTACTGATCAAGAATCTGTCAATCTCCACCCTAAAAATATCCATGGCCTCCACAGGCATCTGTGGCAATGAGTTCCACAGATTCACTACCCTCTGGCTAAAGAATTCCACAGATTCACCACCCTCTGACTCAATACTCCAAATGTGAAATAACCAAAGTCCTACAAAGCTGCATCATGACTTCCTGACTCTCATACCTAATTCCCCAACTGTTCATAGCTAGCACACCATACACCTTCTTCACCACTCTTAGCAGATTGTGCTTCCGCTTTCAAGGAGTCATGGACGTGTTGACGTACTTTGATTTTGATTGTACATCAGATTGTAATGGCGTCTCTTCTCCGTGACCTACCTTGCATATACTGGATCATTCGTGGGGCGAGTTCGGAGTACACAACCTGCCCTGGGGGACCAGGGGGTCCAGTGAAGTAGGGCCTCATTCTGTCACCTGCGGAAGAGAGACAGGGTTAGCAGCTGTGTAGAGAGGGAGCTGGGAACCCACCCATCGTCCAGGGACACGGGGGCACCGGCAGTCTCATCGTTAGAACCAGCAGGAGGTGCTACCCAGTCCAACTCATTACACAGACCGGCACACAAAGTGTACGAGCAGCTAATTCCCCTGGGCTGCTGCACAGTCAGGCTGGGGGAGGGAACAAGACCCCTTTGAAGGGGTGAGCTAACAGTGGTCTTTAAAATGGAGGGTTTTAACAGCGTGGACACAGTGAAGGAGGTCAAGAGTCAACAGTGCTACTGGGTACCAATGAAACGAAACAATGAAATTCTTACTTGCAGCAGCCTTACACGGCTGGAAATGCAATGACATTGATATATAATCAAACACTAATTTTATACCATAATCAATAGTACAAAATCAGTAAAACGAGGTAACCCTAACAGTGCAAAAACTGATATCGGTAGTGCCAAAGACACAGTCCGTAGAAGATCACAATTGCTGAGGTTAGTGTTGTACAGTGTTCAAGACTTCTTGCTGGGAAGAAGCAGTTCTTGAACTTGGAGGTCACGGTTTTCAGGCTCCTGTACTTTCTACCCGATGGTAGCAGCGAGATGAGAGCGCGGACAGGGTGGTGTGGGTCTCTGATGATGCTGGCTGCCCTATTGAGGCAGAGCCTCCTGTAGATCCCTTCAATGGTGGGGAGGTCAGTTCCCGTGATGGACTAGGCAGCGCCCCCTACAGAGTGTGTGGAGAAGAGCACGGATTGCGGGACTGGTGATGATCAGAGACGGCAACAGGAACCAGACAAGGGAATGGTCAGTGTAGGCGGAAACAGGGGTTGTCCTTGGATTTCTTGTCAGCCTCAGGATGGATATCTTGGAAGATTGAGGAGGAATCTTTATTGAACTTTTGCAGTTGGAAGATAGAGAGCCTACTCATTGCATCAAGGCCTGGCTCGGTAATTCAAACGCCCAGGAAAACCCAGTGGTGGACACTGCCCGGTCCATCACAGGTACTGACCCCCACCATCGAAGGTCCATTACAGGTACTGACCCCCACCATTGAATGTCCATCACAGGTACTGACCCCCACCATCGAAGGTCCATCACAGGTACTGACCCTCACCATTGAAGGGATCTACAGGAGGCGCAGCCTCAAAAAGGCAGCCAGCATCATCAAAGACCCACACCACCCTGGCCACGCTCTCATCTCACTACTACCATCGGGAAGAAGCTTGAAAACCATGACCTTCAGGTTCAAGAACAGCTTTTTCACAGCAACCATCAGGCCCTTGAACACCACACAACACCAACTTCAGCAATTGAGGTCTTCTATGGACTGTGTCTTTGATTGCACTACAGACTATGCTGTGTGGACCGTGTCTTTGGTTCACTTGGTTTTGTACTATTATAGTTTCATAGTGTGATTGACTATTAATTTATTGTATTAATTTTTATACATTATTTGTCTGTGACTGCTTTAATGGTGCTGTCTGGCTGCAGCAAGTGAGAATGTGGTCGTTCTGTTGGTGACATATGAGACACTCCTGACTATTGCCTACCGTCCATGTCCACACCAATCCTGTGGGATCGCCAGGCTGCCCGGACGTTCCGGTCACCGACATGGACAGTAAACCGGCCACTGCCGGAGAAACCTCGGCACTTACTGGAGAAGTAGTCGATGATCTCGCTCTTGAGCTGTTGCCGGTCCTCAGAACCAAATCTGCCGCCTGCCGGTCCCGGTGGGCCGGGGGGCCCACTCACACTGTATCCCGAATCTGGGGGGACATGAACACGCAAGCACACACACGTACACATGCATGTACACACACAAGCACACGCAAGCACACACACGTACACAGGCATGTACACACGCAAGTACACACACGTACACAAGCATGCACACACACAAGCACACACAAGCACGCACATGTACACAAGCATTCACACACATACACACGTTTTTTTTAAACCAAAAATAATTTATTCAATTATTTACAATAATATCTATAATACTAAATGATTCAAAAACAATACCCACCACAATAATACAAGTAAAACAGGTATTCTTAAATTACTATTTCCCCATCCTTCTTCAGGATGCATTCCACACCAGCGGTCCCAGAAATCCCCAGGGCGCCCGTGGACAGCGCGTAGTCCCTCTCTAGTACCACCCGGGCACTACACACACACACACACACGTTAGTGTGGAGCTGGACCGAGAAAGAAGCGGAGGGACACCAGCCCGTCCTCGCCGCACAGAGAACCCCACTCCCCTCCCCACCCCTCCCTGAGGCACGGCGTGGTGTGGCAAACCCAAGCAGGACTTTCACAGTTGCGCCATAGAGAGTGCTGTAGAACCGAGAGACCTGGGAGTCTGGTGCACGCCTCCCTAAACACAGAAAATGTCCACACTGGCAGAATACCCCCCCCCCCCTCTGCAGAAGGTGAACTTACCCTGGATGTAGGTGACCACGTCTTCCACACGGAGGTTCCCTCCCAGTCCGGGGGCACCTGCTGGTCCGGGCAGCCCCCGTGGTCCGGCTGGTCCGGGCTGTCCGATCACCCCGTTGAAACGCGGGCCTGTGGTCAACAACACAGCTCCCATTATACGCCGTTACCCCGGCCCCTCGTCCCCTGCTCACCCCACCCCACCCACGCCACCCTCCCTCCCACTCCACCTCCGAGACCTGTCCCCACTCCCCACCCAGCCCCCACCTCCAAAACAACCCATCCCTCAGAGAGGGTTTTTGACCTGTTGCCCTCTCAACAGAGGCTGCCCGACCTGCCGGGTACATCAAGCTTGTTCAGTACAAGCACCTGTGGTGGGGATCACAGGGTTATGGGGGTCATAGGTTTTATAAGATTGCCAGGGACACGGGGGACATGGAGCTGGGAGCACGGGGGTCCCTGGGTCACGGGGGTCCCAGCACTGTGTTCTCAGCCATACTCACTCTGCAGCAGGGCCAGGAGCTGGCTGTTGGACACGGAGCCGGGGGCTCCCGGAGGACCGGGGGTGCCCCTCACCCCGAGACTCAGCCCCGAACCTGAGGGAGAGACAGGGACAGTCGTTAAACCACAGTCACACAGCACGGAAACTGGCCCTTGCGCCCAACCCCTTCACACACCGACCATCTACCCTAGTCCCACCTGCCTGCCTTCTGCCCCACATCCCTCTAAACATTTCCCACCCATGTACCAGTCCAAGTGTCTTTTAACCGTTGTTATAGTACCCGCCTCAACTACCTCCTCTGGCAATGATAGGCACAAAGTACTGGAGTCATTCAGCGGGTCAGGCAGCATCCTCACTTACTCCAACACTTTATGTCTATCTTTGGTGTAAACCAGCACCTGCAGTTCTTTCTGTAAGAAGGAACTCAGTTTAGACCGGTTTAGACCTGATCGGCCGAGTTACTCGAGCACTTTCTGCAGTTCTTTGCCTCCATTTTCTCTGGCAGCTCATACCATATACCCACCACCAGCTGAGAAAGTTCCCCTTGCGACTTCTTTAAATCTTTCCCCCTTCCACATTAAACCTCTCGTTTTACATTCTCTTACCCTGGGAGACAGACTACACCCCTCGTGATTTTACAACCCTGCTCAAGGTCATCCCTCATCTTCCTGCGCTTCAGGGAAGCAAGCCCCAGTTAGGCAGCCTCTCCTTATAACTCAACCCTCCAGCCCTGGCAGCATCCGTGTGCAATCTGCCCACACCCTCTCCAGCATAATCACCTCTTTCGTACAGTGTGGCGACCAGAAATATGGACAATGTCCCAAGTGCGGTCTCACCAACAGTTTGTACAACAATACTGTGACATCCCAACTCAGTGGGCCAAGGCAAGCACACTGTAAAGCTTCTGCACCACGCCGTCTACCTGCGTCATCCCATTCAGGCAACTCTGTACTGGTACACCGAGGTCTCTCTGTTCTACAACACCCCCATACGGACTTTAACATCAAGGAGCTCGCAGTCTCGGGTAGAGACCGCAGATGTCGGGAGCTCCAACGACGCAGAAGGTTCGACCAACCGCGACCTGGGGTCCGATCACTCGGCGCGGGGGAGCTGAGATTCCCCCCGATGCAGGAGCTTGATCGCCCCGACGCGGGGGGGCCGACCGTCGGCTACGGGAGCCAAGTTCATCCCGTCAACGGAAGGCTCGAGGCCCCGGAACACGGGGGGACAAAGAAGGGAAGATATTTAATTTTTTTACACCTTCCATCACAGTGAGGAATGAGGAGGAGTCACTGTGGTGGATGTTTATGTTAAAATGTATTTTGTGTGTTCTGTTGCTTTTTATTGGTATGACTGACTTGGCAAATGAAATTCCTTGTATGTTGCAAAACATACTTGACTAATAAAGTATTATTGTCTTGTATTCACTGTATAGATTCTGCTTTGGTTTAAATTCCCTAAATGCCTCACTTTGTACTTGGCTGAGTTAGATTCCATTTGCCATTCCTTGCCCGTCATATTCTTATTCAATCTTTCCCCTCTCTCCTTCAATTCATATCCTCTGGTTCTTGATTCCCCGACTCTGGGTAAAAGCATTTACCCTATCTATTCCCCTCATGATTTTATACACCTCGATGAGATCACCTCTCAGCCTCCTGCGCTACAAGGAATAAATCCTAGCCTGCCCAACCTCTCCCTATAGCTCAGGCCCTCGAGCCCTGGCAACATCCTCGTAAATCTTCTCTGCACTCTTTCCAGTTTAACACCATCTTTCCCATGGCAGTGTTACCAAAACTGAATACAATACTCTAAATGCGGCCTCACCGATGACTTGTACAGCTATAGCATAACGTCCCAACTTACTCAATCCCCTGGCTGATGAAGGTCAGTGTACTGAAAGCCTTCTTGACCACCCTATCTATCTGTGATGGCACTTTCAGTGAACAACGCAACCTGCACTCCTAGATCGCTCTTCTCTACAACACTACCCAGAGCCCCGACATTCCCTATGAAGGTCTTGCCCTGGTTCGACTTCCTAAAATACAACACCTTGCATTTGCCTGCATTAAACTCCGTTTGCCATTCCTTGCCCCTGGTGCTGTAATTCCTGACACCCGTCTTCTCCCCACGAGTATTTTCTCCCTCTCCCACGCGCCCTGGTCCTGCCTGCAGCTGACCTACCCTGGAGAAGGGGAGTCCCGGCCTGCACCCGGTCCCCTTCCCCATCTGCACCATCCCTCCAGATGTGTCCCAGCCTCTCCCTCTCTGTACATTCGGTATGACTGTCCTACCCTCTCTCTCTCTGTCCTACCCTCTCTCAGTCCTTCCGGTTGTGGCACTCCCTCTCCCTCTCTTTACCCGAGGCCCCTGGGCAAAGCGGCGATTGTTGGTGCTGATGGTCACTTCAACCTCCAGCTGCTTGGCCTTCGGCCAGTGCGGGTGGTCAATGTATGTGGTCAATGTGGTCTCTGGTCAGTGTGGGCCAGTGGACAGTGCCATCCAGTGGACAGTGCTGGTCAGTGCGGGTGGTCAGTGCGGTCTCTGGTTAGTGTAGGTCAGTGCAGGTTGGTCGATACAGCCAGGCAGTGCTGGTGGCCAGTGCGTGTCCATGGTCAGTGTGTTAGTGCAGGTCAGGGGTCAGTGCAGGTCGGTGGACAGTTACGATTAGTGTGGGAGTGTGGTCGGGGGACGGACACACATCTGAGGTACTCCTGCTGTCGGGCGGCGATGTCTTTGAAGTCTAGGGTCAAGGGGCAGTGGTCTGGAGATGGACACTCACTGTTGAAGTATTCCTGCAGCCGGCGGTGATGTCCCTGCAGTACAGGGGGTCAGTCTGGTTCAGGGTCAGTGGTCAGTGTTCTAGGGTCTCAGGGCAGTGGTCTAGGTTCGTGGGTTTAGGGTCGAGGGTCAGTGGTCAAGGGTCAATGGACTTTGGTTGAGAGTCAGTGGTCTAGGGTCGAGGGTCAGTGGTCTTGGGTCAAGAGTCAGTGGTCTAGGGGCAAGAGTCAGTGGTCTAGGGTCGAGGGTCAGTGGTCTAGGGTCGAGGGTCAGTGGTCTAGGGTCGAGGGTCAGTGGACTTAGGGTCGAGGGTCAGTGGTCTAGGGTCGAGGGTCAGTGGTCTAGGGTCGAGAGTTAGTGGTCTAGGGTCGAGGGTCAGTGGTCTAGGGCCAGTGTTCTAAGGTCGAGGGTCAGTGGTCTAGGGTCGAGGGTCAGTTGTCTAGAGTCGAGGGTCAGTGACCTGGGGGTCAGACACTCACTGCTGAAGTACTCCTGCAGCCGGGCGGCGATGTCTCCATAGTCCAGCTGGATGTTGGTCACTCCTGCGGTCTCGGTATAGCTGGGTCTCCCGGTGGGGCCAGCGGGGCCGGCGGGTCCGGGGCGGCCAGGGGGGGGGCGATCAGGTACCTGCGTACGTTCTCATCTGCACACAGAGTCACACAGTTACCACACGGAGCGGCGGATCGGGAATGACCGGCATGAGCGGTCACTGCCGAGACTGACCCGTCCCCGTTCACGCCCTAACTTCTGACCCCTCCCCACACCCTGAACTGTGACCCCTCCCATCCAGACCCCCTGACCTCTGACCCCCGGCTCACAGCACAGCCTCTGACCCCACCCATTCCACTCGCACCCCTGCTACTTGTGGCCGTAGAGTTGCTGCCTCACAGCGCCAGAGTGTACTTTCTCCCCGTGACCACCTGGGTTTTCTCCGGGTGCTCCAGTTTCCTCCGACACCCCAATAACGTGCAGGTGTGCAGGTTAATTGGCTTCATTAAAATTGTCCCTAGTATGTGGGATAGCGCTAGTGTACGGGTTTGTTGGTTGGCACGGACTTGGATGGCTGAAGGGTCTGTTTCCACGCTGTATCTCTAAACTAAACTACATAGGTCAATGAACCATTCTTGGCACCTGAGATCAGAGTGTGCTGGCACGGAGTGGGCATCCAGAGGCAGTGCGCATCCAGAGGGAGTAAGATTCCAGAGGCAGTGGGCATCCAGAGGGACTGGGCATCCAGAGGGAGTGTGCATCCAGAGGCAGTGGGCATCCAGAGGGAGCGGGCATCCAGAGGGAGTAGGCATCCAGAGTCAGTGGGCATCCAAGGCAGTGGGCATCCAGATGGAGTGGGCATCCAGAGACAGTGGACATCCAGAGGCAGTGGGCATCCAGAGGGAGTGGGCATCCAGAGGGAGTGGGCATCCAGAGGCAGTGGGCATCCAGAGGGAGCGGGCATCCAGAGGCAGTGGGCATCCAGAGGGCGTGGGCATCCAGAGGCAGTGGACATCCAGAGGCAGTGGGCATCCAGAGGGAGTGGGCATCCAGAGGCAGTGGGCATCCAGAGGCAGTGGACATTCAGAGACAGTGGGCATCCAGAGACAGTGGACATCCAGAGACAGTGGACATCCAGAGGGAGTGGGCAGGTTTATAGGTTAATTGGCTTTGGTAAATATAATATTGTCCCTCGTGTGTAGCTTAGCGTTAGTGTTCAGGGTGATCGCTGGTCGGTGTGGACTCGTTGGGCCAAAGGGCCTGTTTCCGCGCTGTCTCTCTAAAGTAAAGTCTAGAGTATAAGACTTCTGACCCCCAACTCACTCCCCGCCTCTCACCGCCACACACTCAGATATTGCTCTCTGACCCTGGGTCACCGCACGGCCTCTGACCCACACCCGTAACCCCCCCCCTGAAGAACTCACCCTGCAGGACGGCAGTGAGGTTGCCGGCCACGGAGAGGCTGCCTGGTTGTCCTGGTGGTCCTGGCCGTCCCGGCTGTCCAGAGCCGGCCCTCCAGCCTGGGGATCAGAAGGGACAGTGTAAACCAGGGGGAGGGAGGGGGGCGGAGTGGCGGATGGGGAGGGGAAGAGGGGGGATTGGGGTAGAAGGGACTGGGATTCGGGCAGTCCTGAGCTGATCCCACCCACCAGCCTTGGGAAGAAAGAGCACAGTGTGAACTGGGGAAGGAGGGGGGGAGGGAAGGAAGGGGTGAGGAGGGAGAGTGGGAGAGAGAAGGAGTATGGGTGAGCGAGAGGGAGAGGGGAGGAGAGGGTGGAGGAAGTGGGAGTGGGAGTGGGAGAGGGAGAGGGAGAGGGAGGGGGAGGGGAAGGGAGAAGAAGAGAGGAGAAGGAACTAAGTCAGGGGTACTAATGGGGTGGGGGGGGAGAGCAGGGGAAGGAGCAGGAGGAACTATGGGTGGAGGGGGACGTGGGGGGTTGAGGGGTCCACATTCACACAAACTCACCATGCACTTACACATTCACTGAGCGCTCCCTCCCCACTCCCGCGCTCCCTCTTTCACCCACCCCTCGGTTCAAGCACACTCCTCCCCCCCCGCGGACCTCTTCCCCCTCCCCCACCCTCACTTCCCCCTTGCTCCCTCACCCACTCGCTCCCCCTCCCTCACACTATCCCCTCTCCACAGTGCCCCCGGTGTGTACGGGTTTGTTGGTTGGCACGGACTTGGATGGTTGAAGGGTCTGTTTCCACGCTGTATCTCGAAACTAAACTTCATAGGTCAATGAACCACTCCTGGCACCTGCGCTGGCAGGAAGTGGGCAGGCCAGAGGCAGTGGACAGGTTTATAGGTTAATGCTGAGTGTGTGCAGCCTGCTGAACAGGGGGACATTGTAAACCCGGGGAGAGAGGGTGTTGGGGTAGAGGTGACTGGGATTTGGGCGGTCCTGAGCTGCGTCCCCCCCCCCCCCCCAGCCTTGGGAAGAAGGAGCATGGTGTGAACTGGAGGAGGGGGGGGAAGGGAAGGGAGAAGTGGGGCAGGAGAGTGGGAGAGAGAAGGAGAGTGTGGGAGAGCGAGTGGGAGAGGAGAGAGGGGGTAGGGAGTGGGAGAGGGGAGAGGGAGGGGAGCGGGTTGGAGAGGAGAGAGGGGGAAGAGAGTGGGAGAGGGGCGAGGGAGAGGGAGAGGGGGAAGGAGTGGGAGAGGGAGTGGGAGAAGAAGTGAGGAGAAGAAACTAAGAGCCAGGGGAACTAAGGGGGGGGGGGAGGAGAGCGGGGGGAAGAAGGACCAGGAGGAACTATGGGTGGAAGGGGGGAGGGGGGGGGTTAGGTTGAGGGGTCCTCATTCGCACACACTCACCATGCACTTACACACACACTGCGTGTTCCCTCTGCTCCCCGCCACTGTGTTCAACCACGCTCGCCCCCCCCCTGCACTCCTCTTCACCCTCCCCCACCCTCGCTCCCCCTCCGCCCCATTGCTCCCCCACCCACTTGCTCTCCCTCCCTCCTCCCTCACACTACCCCCTCTCCCCAGTTCCCCGGTGGGACGGCCATTACTTCTGCTGTAGTCGGTGATGTAAGTCTCCATCTCAGTGCGACTGACCCCGTCTCCTCGTGGCCCACGGGCTCCAGGCGGTCCCTGGGGTCCCCGCAGGTAACGCAGCACATCCTCGTCTATAGCGGGGAGAGAGCGGGGGTCCGTGAATCACAGGGAAGGGCCCAGCCCTTTGCAGGGAACCCCTACCAGCCCCCCCCCCCTCCCCACAGAGTGAAGCTCCCTCCGCTCCGTCCCATCACACTCTCCTGGGGTCAGACACAGAGTGCGGGGTCGGTGGGTCATTGTCCAGCCGGGCGTTCTGCCAGTACCCCAGTGGACACGGCTGGAAGCCCCCCCCCCACCCCCTTCTGCCCACCTCTCCCCTCCCGAGCCCCCCAGCTCCATACTTACCCTGCAGGTAGACGGTCAGGTCGGCCCTGGACAGGCCCCCGGGGGTTCCGGGCGGTCCGGGAGGTCCAGTGGCTCGACGCTCCCCGAACCCAGCCCCGAATCTGCAACAGGACGAACACACAGTCAACACTGGCCCTGACCCCATCCTGACCCAACCCTGACCTTGACCCGACCCAGATAAACGCTGACCCTAAACCCGACCCAACTATTGAGCCGACCCTGACTCATCTTGACCCACCCCAGATCCCAAACTACCCCAACCTCTGACCCTGACCCATCCCTGGAGCCAAACACCCACCCCAGACCCTTGACATGACCACTGGACTCTGACCCGACCCCTGACCTCCACGTGACACGTCCCATCCCATACCACCAGACTCCACCTCCCTTCACCCCCACAGCCTACCCCTCCCCCTCGTGCCCCTCCCCCTCGTGCCCCTCCCCCTCCTGCCCCTCCCCCTCCTGCCCCTCCCCCTCCTCCTCCTGCCCCTGCAGGTCAGCACCTTGTCCTACCCACGTGAGGAGACAGGGCAGGACGGTCGAGCGCGATGCATCACTTTGGGGTCAGGATCGCGGTCAGGGTCAGAGGTTGGTGGTCAGATTTGGTGCCAGGATTGCGATCGGCGCTGGGGTCAGGGTCAGTGCGAGGAGTAAGGGGTCTGCGCCGGGGTGAGAAGTGATTGCAGGGGTGTGAGCCAGAGGTCAAGGGTCAGTGTCGGGGTGAGAGGTCAGTGGCAGTGGCAGTCAGAGGTCAGTGCTGGGGTCAGGGCCTGTGCCAGTGGTCAGTGATCAGTGCCAGGGTCAGGGGTCAGCACCAGGGTCAGGGTCATGCAGATGACACTCACTCCTCAGGTAGTCGATGACTCTGCTGGAGATGTCCGAGTACTGCAGTCGGTCCAGGCTTCCTCGCTCGCCCTGAGGTCCCGGACGGCCAGGGGGACCGGGGGGACCGGACAACGTGTGCCGCACCCCGTCATCTGCAACCAGCACAGCGTCAGGCAAACACATCTAACTCCCCCCACATCTCCACCCACCCCCCACCCACTGTCCCTCTGTCCCTCACCCCATCCTACATCAGCCCATTCCCTGCTCCCCCTTACTCTCCCCCACCCCATCCCACACCGCCCCTACCCCGCACACACACACACCCTGCCCCCCACGCCGTCCAATCCCCTTCCTTCCCCCAGCATCCTTTCCCCACCTCCTCTCCACCCCCCACCCCCACCCTTCCGCTAGTACAGACCCCTCCCCTGGCACTGCCCCTCTCCCGCTCCTCACTCTGCAGGTTCTCCATCACGGCCTGACGGATGCTGATCCTGGAGTCTGGGCCCGACGTTCCTGGATGTCCTGGTGGGTGGCAGGAGAGGGGAGAGGGGAGAGGTGGACAGGGGGAAGGTGGGGGAGAGAGGGAGGGAGGGGGCAGGAGAGTGGGAGGCACAGAGGGGTGGGAGGCAGTGGATGGAGGATAGGGTGGAAGGGGACAGGAGGGGTGGGAGGTTATGGGTGAGAGGTTAGGGATGGGAGGTTAGGGTGGGAAGTGAAGGGGTGGGAGGTTAGGGGTGAGAGGTTAGGGGTGGGAGGTTTGGGGTGGGAGGTTAGGTGTGGGAGGTTAGGGGGTAGGAGGTTAGGGGTGAGAGGTTCATGGTAGGGGATGGGAGGTTAGGGGTGGGAGGTTAGGGGTGGGTTAGGGGGTAGGAGGTTAGAGGTGGGAGGTTAGGGGGTGGGAGGTTAGGGGATGGGAGGGTAGGGGTTGGGAGGTTCGGGGTGGGAGGTTCGGGGTGGAGATTACGGGATGGGAGGTTCAGGGTAGGGGATGGGAGGTTAGGGGTTGGAGGATAGTGATGGGAGGTTAGGGGTTTGGAGGTTCGGGGTGGGAGGTTAGTGGGTGGGAGGTTAGTGGGTGGGAGGTTAGGGGATGGGAGGTTCAGGGTAGGGGATGGGTGGTTAGGGGTTGGAGGTTAGTGATGGGAGGTTAGGGGTTGGGAGGGTTGGGGTGGGAGGTTATGGGTGAGAGGTTAGGGGTGAGAGGTTCAGGGTAGGGGCGGGAGGTTAGGGGTTGGGAGGTTAGGGGTGGTAGGAGCTTCAGGGTAAGAGGTAACAGAGTGAGAACACCAGACAGGC
>JAXLNO010000904.1:0-148860 GCA_038087875.1 Malacoraja senta | reverse complement strand
GAGGTCATTTAAGACTGAGGTGAGAAAAAAGTTTTCACCCAGAGAGTTGTGAATTTATGGAATTCCCTGCCACAGAGGGCAGTGGAGGCCAAATCACTGGATGGATTTAAGAGAGAGTTAGATAGAGCTCTAGGGGCTAGTGGAATCAAGGGATATGTGGAGAAGGCAGGCACGGGTTATTGATAGGGGACGATCAGCCATGATCACAATGAATGGCGGTGCTGGCTCGAAGGGCCGAATGGCCTCCTCCTGCACCTATTTTCTATGGTTTCTATGCACATGATGTTTTTTTTGTCATAATTTAGCCATTTAGCTCATACCTGTGGCCTTAGTTTAATACATTGTGGAATAATGCTTTTATAATTTTTACTTAATTCAATGGAACTTTAATTTTGTCATGGTGCTTTCTGCCATTTTGTTTTCTTTTATCATAATGAATTATTGTTTTTATTTCAAGAATAAACATTAAAAAAAAGCCACAATAGCACAGATACAACCGTTAGACTCAAAACTTTATGGACATGGGTTTAAAAGGCAGCCTGAGGATTCATGTGGTTCTTATGAAATGGCAACTTGTGTAATGTCATCACAGCAGATTTAGAATCATTTTACCGAGGGGTCGGGGTCGGATGTTTTGGGAACGACTCCACAGCCCAGTTTATTCCGCTCCCCTGTGTGTTTATAACATTATTTACCCCAGTTTTACCCCAGACCGGGTTTAATTTGCTCCCCTGTGTGTTTATAACATTATTTACCTCAGTTTTACCCCAGACCGGGTTTATTCAAGATTCAAGAGAGTTTATTGTCGTGTGTCCCAGATAGGACAATGACATTCTTGCTTTGCTTCAGCACAAAAGAATATAGACGGCATGAATACAGAACAGATCAGTGTGTCCATATACCATTGTACAAATATATACACACATGTATAAATAAAACAGATAAAGTGCAAATAAACTGATAATGGGCTATTAATATTTAGTTTTGTTTGAGTTGAGTTCAATATCCTGATGGCTGTGGGGCTGTTTGTGTATTCTGTTCCCCTGTGTGTTTATAACATTATTTACCCCAGTTTTACCCCAGACCGGGTTTATTCCGCTCCCCTGTGTGTTTCTAATATTATTTACTGTATTATAACATTATTTACTGTCACTGTATGTCATGTTGTTACTTGTGGGTGGAGCACCAAGGCAAATTCCTTGTATGTGAATACTTGGCCAATAAACTTAGTTACTTTACCTCAGTTTTACCAGGTTTATTCCCCCAGACGTGCAGTTTATGTGGTGATTTATTGATTATTTACAGAGAGAGGGGGGGGGGGGGAGGTTGGGAGCCAGAGAGAGGTAGATGTTTATTTATAAGGTGTTTTATCTCAGGACGCTGCTCCAGACGGTGAGTTTATATAATTTACCCCAGTTTGACCAGCTTTATTCCCCCATACGAGTAGTTTATGAGATTGACCTCAGATCTCTCTCGCTCCCCCAGATTGACAGGGTTTATTGATTTATTCCACTGCTGATTTATTGATTGATTGATTTATTGATTGATTTATTTATAACCTCAGTTATTGAGATGAGTGAATAAGAGGGGAGGCTGGTTTATTTATTTATAACGAGTTTGACCCCACACACACACAGATACACATACATATACACACACACACAGATACAGATACACATACAGACACACACACAGATACACATACACACACAGACACACACACACAGATACACATACACACACAGATACACACACATACATACACACAGATACACATACAGACAGACACACACACAGATACACACACAGACACACACATGTACACACACACACATGTACACATACACACACACATGTACACACACATGTGTGTGTGTATGTGTACATGAGTCGGTTTGTCAAGGAGGACTCTCTCTAACTTCTACAGGTGCACAGTAGAGAGCATGCTGACCGGTTGCATCGTGGCTTGGTTCGGCAACTTGAGCGCCCTGGAGAGGAAAAGACTACAAAAAGTAGTAAACACTGCCCAGTCCATCATCGGCTCTGACCTCCCTTCCATCGAGGGGATCTATCACAGTCGCTGCCTCAAAAAGGCTGGCAGTATCATCAAGGACCCACGCCATCCTGCCCACACACTCATCTCCCTACTACCTTCAGGTAGAAGGTACAGGAGCCTGAAGACTGCAACGACCAGGTTCAGGAACAGCTACTTCCCCACAGCCATCAGGCTATTAAACCTGGCTCGGACATAACACTGAACTTTATTAGCCAATACTGTTATTTGCACTTTATCAGTATATTGATTCATGTGTGTATATATTTATAGAATGCCTTGTAGTCAATGCCTACTATGTTCTGTTGTGCTGAAGCAAAGCAAGAATTTCATTGTCCTATCAGGGACACATGACAATAAACTCACTTGACTTGACTTGACTTGACATGTGCACACACACATACACACACATGTACACACACACACACGTGGACTGTACCGGACTGTATGTGGTGATTTACCTCACTCACTCACTCACTCATCTTTCATTGTTTTATTGTTAAACCTTCAGGGATGCAAATTAAGAGTTGGGAAGTGGCGTCACAGGTAGATAGGATTTTTGGTACATTGACCTTCATCAGTCAGGGTACTGCGTATAGAAGTTGGGATGTTATGTTGCAGTTTTACAAGATGCTGGTGAGGCTAAATTTGGAGTATTGCATTCAGTTTTGGTTACCGTTATAGGAAAGATGTTGTTAAGCTGGAGAGAATGCAAATAAGATTTAAGAGGATGTTGCCAGGACTTGAGGGCCTGAGCTGTAGGGAGAGGTTGGGCATGCTAGGGCAATTTTCCTTGGAGCGCAGGACGATGAGGGGCTGATCTTATAGAGATGTATAAGATCATGAAAGGAATAAATAGGTTGAATGCACAGTCTTTTACCCAAAGTAGCAAAATCAAGAATCAGGGAACATGGGTTTAAGGTAAGTTGGAAAAGGTTAAGTAAGAACCCGACGGGCAACTTTTTCACACAGAGGGTAGCAAGGCAGGCAGCATTTTGGAGAGGACTGGCTAACGTTTCAGGTCGAAGAGCCTTAGTCCGTACCGAGAAAGAGAGAGAGCAGGTTAGCTGCACAGGTTGGGGAGGGCGACGGCTGCAACAAAGGGAATGGAGACACAAGAGGCTGCGGATGCCAGAATCCAGAGGAAAACTCAAAGTGCTAGAGGAACTCAGCGGCTCAGGCGGCATCTGTGGAGGGGATGGACAGACAACATTACAGGTGGGGACATTAGTCTGAAGACAGGTCCTGACCCGAAGTGTCATCTGTCCTCCCCTCCACAGTTGTTGCCTGACCTGTTGAGTTCCTCCAGCTACTTTGCTATTTGGAACATAGGGAATGTCTGTCAGAGGTGAAATGATGCAGCCATTAAATAGGCATTGAAGCTTTGCCTGTGCGATGTGTTGCAATTGTCGTAAAGTCTGGGTGATGTTGTTACATTTGTCCTCCTGGGATGTGCCTTGAATGTTCAAAAGGGGAAGGAAAAAAATGGCAGGCATATATAGTCAGTCATGATACCAACAGAAAGTAGATGCAAATGACACATTAAATGAACCAAGGAGATCACTGTCCAGGTAAAGACGACACTATTTCACCACATCATAGGCACTCCCTTTGTTCCACCAATCCCACTCCACCACTTCCCTGATGCCAGGATTGCCTTTCTCTTTTTCAGTTCTGACGAGGGGTCTCCAACCTGAAATGTTGACTGCTTCTCTTCTCGGACGCTGCCCGACCTGCTGAGTTTTCCCTGCATTTTCTCTTTTCATTTTGATTTCCAGTATCTGCAGTTTATTGATGGGCCAAACCTTAACACTGTGCGGTATGGCCATGTGTCTCTTTGTGGCTGATTGGGTCATAAATGGCCTGGTGGATGGATGTGTTAGACTTTGATTAATCGGGTGTCTGATTCTATCTGGACCTAGTGTTCTCCAACTCTGACAGAAAGATTGGGTGGAAATTACAAAGAGCAGATAACTCAGAGTTGGAGAGAAAATCCAATTAGTGTTTAGATGTGGTCTAGGGAGCATAGGTTCATAATTCTTTCATGCATTGGTGACAGACGGTGAGTTTATATAATTGACCCCAGTTTGACCAGTTTGATTCCCCCAGACGTGGTTTATGTGGAGATTGCCCTCCCCCACACACATGTCCACACACGTGACTGTACCGGCCTGTACTGTACTGTCCTGTACTGTACTGTACTGTATGTGGTCATTGACCTCACTCACCCACTCACTTCTCCCCCAAGTGACCCGATCCCGCACAATCCGCTGCAGCCGCTGATCATCAGTTAGTTATTTATTTACCTCAGGTCCGTCGGCAGCGACGTCACCAACTGCCGCTCCTCCGCCGGCCCGCCCGCCGCCATTTTCATGCGGTCGACGGGGAGACTCGGCCCCGGGGAGGGGAGGGGAGGGGAGGAGGGAGGGGAGGGGAGGGAGGGGAGGGAGGGGAGGGGAGGGGAGGGGAGGGGAGGGGAGGGGAGGGGAGGGGGGGGGGGGGGGCGGAACCGGGGGCGGGCGGCCATCTTGGTGAGGGGAGGTGAGGTCGGCGGGCGGGCGCGGAGTTGGCGGTTGGAGACGTGAGCGGGAACAAGATGAAGATGTACCGCCCTCCCCGCCCGCCCTGCGCCGTGACGTCAGTCCTCCCATCCCGCCCTGCGCCGTGACGTCCGCCCTCCCCGCCCGCCCTGCGCCGTGACGACCGCCCTCCCCGCCCGCCCTGCGCCGTGACGTCCGCCCTCCCTGCGCCGTGACGTCACCGGCGATCCGAGGGCGTGGCTTCAGCTGGCAGTTGCTCGATGGCGGTTTGTTTTTAAATGTGAAGGCCGACACAAAATGGCGGCGAATGTGATGATGATGCTGCTTCACACTGAAGGTAAAATGCTGCAGTCACTTGGTCATGGAGTGATAGAGAACAACAGGGAAGCGACCCGGGAGATGAGCGGCCCACTTGGTGAGGGCAGGTGAGGTCGGCAGCCGGCGGCCAGCTTGGTGAAGGCAGGTGAGGTCGGCGGTTGGAGCTTTGGGCGGATGGTTTTGGGTGGGTGAGGGTGGTTTCAGGTGCGTGAGGGTGGTTTCGGGTGGGTATGGGTGGTTTCGAGTGGCTTTGGGTGGGTGTGGTGGTTGAGGGTGGGTGAGGGTGGTTTCGGGTGTGTGTGGGTGATTGAGGTGGGTGAGGGTGGTTTCGGGTGATTGAGGGTGGGTGAGGGTGGTTTCGGGTGATTGAGGGTGGTGAGGGTGGTTTCGGGTGGGTGTGGGTGAATGAGGGTGGGTGAGGGCGGTTTTGGGTGGGTGAGGGTGGGTGAGGGTGATTTTGGGTGTGTGTGGGTGGTTTCGGGTGGGTGTGGGTGGATGAGGGTGGGTGTGGGTGTATGAGGATGGTTTTGTGGGTGGTTTCTGGTGAGGGCGGTTTCATAGAAACATAGACAATTGGTGCAGGAGTAGGCCATTCGGCCTTCGAGCCAGCACCGCCATTCAATGTGATCATGGCTGATCATCTGTTCGATGACGTTGAGCTTGGCGGTGGTAAGGCCTTCAACATTGAGCTGCAGTAGCACTAAACCTCGACAGTTGGCGGCATTTAACGGTGCCGCCTGGCCTGGGGAGGCATGGCTTTCAGCGGTCTGCAGACGTGGTAAAGATATTGGTTTCACTTTGTGGGCTTATGATCCTGTAAGCTACTCGTAGAGGAGGCCGCGTAGAGGCTGTCTTTGACCAGATGGTCAAGACGAGATGGAGAGACCAGTTGAAGTCAGCAGAAACATCTAGGCTACACCATTACATCAATGACCCCATGGACGTCCGTGGCCAGGACCTGCCCGAAAGCAGTGGACAACCCTCAACCACTTGCGGACAGGCGTCTTGAGGACGCTATGGAGTAGTGATGAAGAGGTGTGGGCCTCGTGGACAGCGAGCGCCTCCTGCGAGTGTGGGGACCCAACACAGACAGTGGAGCACACATCGGCCACCGAACGGTGAACGAGGTCTGATTGACCTGGTTGATGATACGTTGGCCTGGCTCGCCTCAACAGAGCTGCAGGTCTAAAAGACACACGACAGAAGAAGAAGTTGGCTGATCATCCAACTCAGTATCCTGTACCTGCCTTCCCTCCATACCCCCTGATCCCTTTAGCCACAAGGGCCACATCTAACTCCCTCTTAAATATAGCCAATGAACTGGCCTCAACTACCTTCTGTGGCAGGGAATTCCACAGATTCACCACTCTCTGTGTGAAAAAAAATGTTTTTCTCATCTCGGTCCTAAAAGACTTCCCCCTTATCCTTAAACTGACCCCTTGTTCTGGACTTCCCCAACATCGGGTTCAATCTTCCTGCATCTAGCCTGTCCAACCCCTGAAGAATTTTGTAAGTTTCCATAAGATCCCCCCCCTCAATCTTCTAAATTCCAGTGAGTACAAGCCGAGTCTATCCAGTCTTTCTTCATATGAAAGTCCTGACATCCCAGGAATCAGTCTGGTGAACCTTCTCTGTACTCCCTCTATGGCAAGAATGTCTTTCCTCAGATTAGGAGACCAAAACTGTACGCAATACTCCAGGTGTGGTCTCACCAAGACCCTGTACGGGTGGGTGAGGGTGGTTTCGGGTGGGTGAGGGTGGGTGAGGGTGGTTTCGGGTGGGTGAGGGTGGGTGTGGGTGGTTTCCGGTGGGTGAGGGTGGGTGTGGTTGGTGAGGGTGGTTTCGAGTGGGTGAGGGTGGTTTTGGGTGAGTGTGGGTAAAAAAAATCACAAACCATACGTAAGTAAGTAAGTAAATTTTATTTATATAGCACATTTAGATCAACTCGCATTGAAACCAAAGTGCTTTACATAAAAGAAATAATGAAGTTTCCGTACATCCATAGAAAAAATAAAAAATAAATAAAAAATGACACAACACATTATAGAATTCAACATGAACTTCCCCCCACAACAGAATCAAAATTTTCTACTGTCCACGGCATCAAAAAGTTAAGTCCTCTTCCTCTGTGATCACCCAAATTACATTTTACTCAGATGCAAGCCAAGGAATGGCATAATTGTTAGCTGTTAATTGGATATAATCAACTTCAGCAAATTGACAATATCCTATTGAAGGACAGTGGGTGTTTAAGCTGTCAGGACATTTTGTTATTTGCCAAAATATACATCTCAATAGCATAATGATAGAAAACTTTTCTACACATCACTCGTAAGTCGAGATTTCTTTAATGATAAATTTAGCTTCAGAAGCATTTTCTTTTTGCATGTACAAACCCACTTCAGAACCATGGGCGATTTTAAAATTTTACAGCCTGATTTATCACTTCTGAAACTTTTTAGATACCAAAGGGATCAAGAAGAAACACAAATAATGCCTTGCTGTTGATGAAATGCAGTGAGCAAAGGCGATAATTCCCAATAATTTCAATCTCGATATCTGCACGGCCAATGTTCGCAAAGCACTTTAGCTGTTGTTGTCCCTTCAGCTGTTGCTTCTCTTTACCTTCATTTCGCTTCACTTTTGGAATTCTGAAGTAGGATAGATGTCTCTCACGGTTACCCCGACTTCCACAATTATTTACAGCGCAAAAATTCACCATTTTGGCATTTTTTAACAGGTAGGAACGTACGCGTTTCGTGTATTAACAACATATACGATGTCCTCCAGAGCAGCTCCATGCGTCATGCCCTTTGACCCGGTAACCTTGCGTGCAACACCCCTATACACACACACACACACACACACACTCTCTCAGACACACACGCACTCAGACACGCACGCACTCAGACACGCACGCACTCAGACACGCACGCACTCTTAGACACGCGCGCACTCTCAGACACACACACACTCACGCACGCAAGCACACACAGACACACACACACAGACTCTCACTCACACACACAGACTCACACACACAGACTCACTTACACAAACACAGACTCACTCACAGACACACACACACACACACAGACACACACACAGACTCACTCACGCACACAGTCACACACACACACATAGTCAAACACACACACAGTCACACACACACACACACACACAGTCACACACACACACACACACACACACACACAGTCACTCACACACTGACACACACACACACAGAGTCAAACACACACAGTCACAAACACACACACAGTCAAACACACACAGTCACACACACACACAGTCACTCACACACTGACACACACACACAACCAATACTAAAATGCCAAGTAACTTCAGCACGTGGTAAACATAGTGTGGAAAACGAATGATTCAAACGTTTAAAGTCTCCACATTTGCAAACACTTTACAACCAATACATTTTCTGAAAACACACACACAGACACACACACACACTCACAACCAATACTAAAACATTAACAACTCTCTGATTTTTCATCAATGGGAAAAAGCCTCTGGTGCAGCTCAGCGGAGGGGGACTCTGAGCGAGGTGGCCAAAAATCGCGGCCGTAAGTGGCGGCGTTCTTTCAGAAATCACGAAACAGAAAGTCAGAAAGTGGTCAAGATCTTAGGTTTAGTAATATAGAAGATGAATGTGATGATTTTAATAACTCGGGAAGTACATTCGTGAAAGTATGTAGAAATTATAAAGTAAAAAATTCAATTCCAAAAATTGCAACGTTGCACTTGTCAAAGTCCAAGCCTTTACTTTCCACTCTCTTCACAGTATTCATGTTTATGGTTTTACTGTTTCAGCATAGATGACAGATGACTCATCTTCCTTTGAAGAAACAAGGTTCTGAAAGAGAAAGAAATACCAATTGTATTTCAGACCATTGCTGTTGTCGCTGTTTAGATCAGTAAACAGATTACAGCTTTAATTCATACTTGTACGATCTGGGATTTCATCAACAAGAATCAATATACATACAGTGCCTGATGCTTGATTGGTGGTCAGTGTATTATCGCTGCTGCCTGTAATAAATGCAAACATCACAATTAAAAATGACACTGGTGGATTATGTTGACAAAGGAAACGACAAATGGAACATAAAAGTCTAAAGCTTACTACATTTTGCTCTTCCTGACAGTAGATCAACAAGACATTGAATTCCAGAAGACCCATCTGTCCCCTGTATGCTCATATCTCTGCATTTACAGTGAGCTGCAGGAATGGTCAGCATGAACAAGACACCCTTATATTGCTACAGAAGGAATCGACTATGAATAAGAGAACTAGCACAGCAATTGACAGAGCAGCAGCCCTGGCAGGACATAAGCTACGAAGCTGCATCTGTGGCTGGGAAAAGATAACATCAGAGAAGGGTCTGAAGATCCACCAGGGCAGGGAAAAGTGCCTGGGAGAGCTTGGTGAGGGGCCTCGCATTGACCATTACGTTCTAAGAGGTAGGCCAAATCAGTCGAGTGAAGCCCAGTGGCAGGTTAACCACCACAGTCCACAGGGTATCAGCACCCCAGGCGAAGCTCAACCAAGTACTGTCCCACCAACGGACACGAGTCCAGAGCCCAACCAGCCACAGTCAGCGGTAGAGAGGAAGATGGAAGGAAAAAAGCAGAATGGAGCAGTCACTGGCTGTGGCTGAAGAGAAAATATGCTGTCTGGGCTGCCACGTGACCATCTAGAGGCTAACCATAAGACACACACTCAGGGCTGATCACCCTGCGGTGGGCCTGCCTTGACTGAGGGTGTCTTGTGATAAAAGGCCGAAACACCCAGTGATGTTGAGGTACACAACTGAAGATGTGTCTGATTGGTAACAACAACACCTAGTGGTCACCCCCAAGAATATCGTTGTGGTGGTGAATGTCAGTTGTGGTGAAGAAACTTAGGGATGTAACATCCAGTCCTACTAATCAATATCAAAAATTTGTAATTCAAGGAAGATTGTGCTGATCACTTGTAGCTCAGTCAGGAGTTGTGCAGAAGAATGTTCTTCAGATGGACATAAATGGTGTCTTGGTTTCACTTCTCATCACCAACGACAATGCACAACAGTGTTGTAACAGCAGACTGGATGTCACTGGTTGGATCTCTGGAGTGGCTATTGTACCCATTCAGAGTAGGCTAGGGGACCAGAACCCACTTAGAGTAGGTTAGGGTCCAGAACACACTCCCTGTAGTTTAGGGGACCAGAACACACTCCCTGTAGTTTAGTGGAGCAGAACACACTCGGAGAAGGTTGGGGAGGCTGAACCCACCCAGAGAAGGTTGGGCTGCTAACTGAGCCTCAGCTGACTGTCCCACTTCACGTCGATGGACAGAGTGAGGGACTTTATCCCAGGAATGCCTGATGCTGTTGTAAAGTGGCCAAAGACAGCAGGGTTTCAGACTACTCAGTGCCAATAATCCTCACTGTGATAAAAGTTTAAAAGATATTTAAATAAAGTCATTTTACCACCAGTTGCTTTTGGCTGGAAGGAGATGGATCCATAATGAATACCTTCCTCTGTATCTGTGGAAATAAGTTGGAAACAAAGAATTTATTTGTATTTGAAAAAGGATGATTTAAGTCAATGCAGGGTCACGATACGAAACGCTGACCATCGCTTTCCCTCCATAGATGATGGTCGACCCATAGAGTATCTCCAGCAGTTTGAAAAAACCCTCCATGAAAAGTCACATCTCCTAACCTTGTTTTGACTTCTTCCTGGGATGGTGGAAATTACAAAGAGAATTTGAGTTAATTTGGCTTGTGGAGTTTAGAAGAATGACAATGGTTCTCATGGAAACATAGAAAATTCCAACAGGTAGACCAGTCTGGATGGAGGAAGATGTTTCCTGTTGGGGGAGACCATGACCAGGGGTAAAGGTTTAAGACAAGAGACAATAAGGATGAAGATGAGGAGAACAAAGAATCTGTTAAATTATCTACCACACATTTGTCTGCAGCCAAATCATTCAGTACATTTTAGTAGTTGTTGAATTTATTGACAGATACACAACAATGGCGAGGTACAGGTACAATGAAAATGTTGCCTGCAGCAGCATCAGAGGCATTTTGACTAAGGCAACACAACACTAAATGAAGCATAAATTACAAAGACCACTGGTTAGTGGAAAAATAGACTGCAAAACACAAACTAGAGACATCATGTGGACTAAGATCAAGGAATATGGGGAGATATGATCAACTGAGGTTCAGTTTAGTTTATTGTCATGTGTGCCGAGGTTCAGGGAAAAGCTTTTGTTGCATCGGCAGAAAGACAATATATGAATACAATCGATCCCTTTACAGTGGAACGCAGTGGAATACAATTGATCAGTACTGTGGAACAAGGTAAGGAATTGATATTTTTCTCATTAAAACATGAGCATTGTCTGATTTATTGAAAGGTTCCCTCAGATTTTTCAAGAAAGATTTCTCTGTTGTTCATCAGATTCATCAGAAATGTCTAAATGCTGGCAAAAACAATACTGTCCACCATTTGACCACCAGGGTGATGGCTCGAGTCCCCCGACCGAGGAAGAACACAAGTGAAGGACTTGAACTTTATTTCGCCTTCCATCACAGTGAGGAATGTGTAGGAGTCACTGTGGTGGATGTTCATGTTAAAATGTGTTTTTGTGTCTGTTGCTTTTTAATTGTATGACTGACCTGGCCAGTGAAATTCCTCGTATGTTGCAAAACATACTTGGCGAATAAAATATGATTCTGATTCTGTCTAAGGTAGAAACAAAGAACTGCAGATGCTGGTTAATACACAAAGGGACACAAAGTGCTGGACTACCTCTGCAGGTCAGGCAGCATCTCTGGAGGACATGTATAGGTGAAGTTTCGGGTCGTGACCCTTCTTCAGAATCAAAAGAAGGGTCTCGATCTGAAACATCACCTATTCACCATCTATTAATGATGCTCCAACCATTCTGAAATGTTGTTATTTTCACATTAGAATAAAATCTGAACTAGTGGCAAATTGAATTGGAGGCATTTAATGCTAGATCATATTTTGTGAAAGGGATGGTGACTTTTGAAAGGGCAAGTGTTGTCCATTCTTTAGAGAGCCACTAACCAAGCTGTTATTCAGGATCAACAAAAAATTAGGAGTGTGAATATGTTGTTCATGGTGATGTCTCAACATTCATGGGTTGACCATGATAGTCCAGTGAAAATTAGTCAATTGACCAATGCAGAGTAAGACCTGCAGTTGGATGGGGAAGATTGGGGCTGAGGGGTGAATTGACACAAGAGAGACTGTTGAATTGATCAATTAGTTTGTGTGCTTGAGGTTCCCTTCCTCACATTCTTGTTACAAAACTGTGAAATGTGAAATAGGTTGCTTCATCAAATACAACACTCTACAACTAGAGATTCATTGACTGAGTCATCTATTTACCTTCTTGCTTTGTCTTCCTACTCGCAGACATATATTCAGCAACATGGCTCATCTCAGGTACTGGGGTCACATTAATTTCTGGAAAATAAGTATTATTTTCTGATTAAGACTTTAATCCGGCTTGATTTTAAAGAAGCAGCAATCCAGTGTTTAAACTGTACCCCATTAATAATGAGATCCACCAGAATGACCAGGAACATGGTTTCAGATGTATGTCAGAGACATTTAATGGTGGGATAAGACCATGTGTATAAAATCAGAGTTCATGGAAACACAGTGTTCCCTAAATTATGACCATATTAGGATGGTACACAAGGCAAAGTTTTCACTTTAAGTTTGAACCACCAAAGTGCAGTGAAGATACCTTGGTCTCCTGGTTTCGTGGCCAATATTTGTCCCTCAGTAAATAGGAACATATTGAGGGCAAATTGGAGACCATATTTTCTACATGACTACACTAGCTATACTTCAACTTCTGGCATGTTTATTTGATAATGGTTTACACAGGGGATGGTGACACAATCACCACGTGGTCAGATCATTGCAGAACAGCACCTGAAATCATACAGCAGACTCCTCATGGCAACGCAGGTAGACATGTAGACAATCCACATTGCATAAATAATGCTTTAATTGACCACAAAAAGTCTGAAATCAATGTATCAACAACATAAGCACAAACGTATACTTTTCTTATCCAAAACATATTGTTCTTTTCTCCTTGTAACAAAGATAACATTGTCATTGATACTTTGGGGAATCTGTGCTGCATTAAGGATGTCTTCGTGTACTTTACCTGTAGGCTTGCGCTTTCTTTGACACCACACCACTGGCAGTATAATGACGATGAGAACAGCCAGACTCCCGATAATTCCAACAATGATGTATATTAAATCGTGATTCCCTGTCAAAATAATAAACACAGAGTTCACATTTGTAGAATAAATGGACATCATTCAAAAGCTCCCCCAAAGACCAGGCATTAACCACACTGACTAATTTAGATCAGAAGTCTTGAGTTTAACTTGTGATCCAGATTCACTGAGACACAAGGTACTGCAGATGAGAGTTTACCAATAAAAGACACAAAGTGTTGGAGAAACTCAGCAGGTTAGGCAGGTGACATTTCGGGTCGCAGCCCTTTAGTCTGAAGTAGGGTCAAGACCCAAAACCTCACCTATCCATGTTCCCCAGAGATTCCGCCTGACCCGTTGAGTTACTCCAGCACATTGTGTCTTTTTTTCCCCAGATTAATTGACCTTACTCAGAAAGATCAGAGAACCACAACTTGCCTCAGTAGCCATCAGTTAGAGACTGTAAACATTCACACAAGTTTCTATTTCTTGGTTACAATCAGCTGCCATTTCTCAGGCAGGAGATGGGAGCTGATGGTTGGTTGATAAAGTAGCTGATTCAGCTGTGATACTTCCCACTGTACAGTGGACAAATGTCTATCATAGTCTAAGCCTGGAACGATGGTTGAATGAGCACTACTGACAACAGAGTGGATATTGCCCTCCAGCTTCAATCCTCTCTAACCAGGAGCACATTAACTGTAAAGGTTAGAAATACTCAGCCGTTTGAGCAGTATCCGTGGAAAGGGAAAGAAGTGAGTTCATGTTTTATGATGAATAAAACATTGTCAGATTCAAAGAAAGGATGTTTGACAATAGACAATAGGTGCAGGAGTAGGCCAGCACCTACATTTTGTTTTGCCCTCAACATTTATTAACAAGACAAAGTACACATACAAACAAGATATACAAATCACACAGCAGCTGTCAGCATCACATCAGATCATACTAGAGTTCTGTGGCAGAAGCATCACATTCACAGGCACCCAAGCAAGCTCATCATATTTAATCCTACTTAATATATAGTCACCCGTTATGTTAAACCAGACACTTGTATGCCACTAGAAGAACTTATTTTGTCATTGATCACCACTATGTATGTACTTATACACAGTCACAATCATGTCTGTACATATGGTTCCAAATACACGTATACAATACCAGTCGAACTCCTCCCCTCCATTGGAGCTATGGAGAAATCGTGTCCTTAATCAGTCTTGGCAGTTGTAGTAATACCGGTGTCCACATAATGTTGAAAGCATCAGTCCTTAACTGGAGTTTAGCTGTTATACTTTCCATCATATATACACTTTTCAGTCTTTCCCTCCACTGTTGAACATTTGGTGGCTTTACATTTCTCCATGACACTGGAATCATCTTCTTTGCAATCAACAGCAACACCCCAAGCAAGTATGTCTGATTTTTGGTATCTCTATTTTCTGGAGTCTCTCCTAGTATGAAGCATGCCGGCTCCAGAGGTAGATCCACCCCCAAGATTAGCTTGATCTCCGCCTGAATGTCTCTCCAATATTGATACAATTTGGGACAATCCCAAAAAATATGTGTATGATCACCAATCTTCCCGCATTGTCTCCAGCATAAATCTGAGGTGTTGCTGTATCTTGCTAACATAAGAGGAGTCTTAAATACTCTCATTCTAGTTTTCCATTCAAACTCCCTCCAGGTGGGGCTGTTTGTTAACTTATGACCCAAATGACATGTCTTTTCCCACATTTCGTCAGTAATAATAATATTCATTTCCAATTCCCATTTCTGTTTCGTTTCTATAGTGTTTCCTTTTACATAATCTTGAAGTCCTTTATATAAGTCCTGGTTCAACCAGATGACTGTTTGAGTACACAGCGGCATGCAGTAAAACATGACATAGATCAGGTCAACTAATACTGACTGATCTACAGTCAGATCAGTAACAGGGATGGATGTGGGTGGAAGTGGAGCAATAACATAAAAGGAAAACTCTGCAATTGGAAGGGGTGGGAAATGAGTTGAAAGAGGAAGAGAAGAGAATAGGATAACTGGGTGGTGGGATAAATGCGTGCACAATGAAGGGGGAGAAGTGGGGTTCGGGAAGTGTTATTTGAAATTTGAGAATTCGGTATTCATAACAGAGTAAGACCACTCAAACTGGAAGAAAATATTCCACTCAAATTTCAGGATCAATAAGCGACATCAAAACTCAATCATGACTCTAAGTATGAAGAACAAACCCTTATCACTTACCACGGGGCTCCAGATAGTACGGGACAAAAAGCCGGGGCAGGTCTTGATGAAACAAACCACATCTCCAGTTCACTCTGCCTCTCTCAGCTTTCTGAATAACCAGACTCTGTGATTTCTCTTTCCCGGTCAGTGTCTTTTCTCCAACACTTTTGCCATCGCCATTGATCCAAACCAGTCTCATTGGCCCAATAACGTGAGACACAGAGCAGGTCAGGGTAACGTTGTCTCCCTCAGTCACTGCATCAGACGGTTCAGCTGTGACTGTGGAAACAAGCAGGTTGTTTACATTTTAAACAATAAGTTCATCAGTAAACTCAGTGGCAACATTCTGACTCCTACCTTTCACTGTGACTAGATCAATGATGGGAAATGGATCTGATTCCAGAAAACATGTGTAAACTCCGGCATCTTGAAACAAAACGGGGACAATCCTCTCATTGAAATCCTTGCCATCGAAGGGTTTCCCTGAGGTCACCAGTCGATTCCCGAAGTCGGTCCCTTTGACATTGGTGGGCTGAGAACGTTTTGCAGATGCTATTACTTTCTGCTGTTTTAGGTGATGAGGTGTCCAGGTCCACTGAGCACGGGAATAGCTACCACTCACAGAACAAACCAGGTGAAGTTCACTGTGATCTGTGCTGGAGCGGTAAAGTCTGTATCTCCCATGATATAAATCTGTATCAGAGAGACAGAGGATAACTCCTTTCAGTATTACAGTTACCGTGCCATACAGAGATTCTCAACCGTATTCTTATAAACATTCGTGGTATTTTGTTCAGCTGATCAAGTTTCAAATGTAACATCTTTCATGAATGCCGCACTAAACTCATCAGATCTTTATAAAATACAATGTCCTGTACGGCAGTAAATTGCAGTGAAGTTTGGATATTCCACTCTACATTTCAACATTAGGTTCGCCCCCACACCCGGACTGTCCGGGAATCTCCCGGGATGGAATGAAACCTCCCGGAGACTCCCGAGAGCGGTCTGGGAGGTGAATGTCTCTGTCAGTCTGTCTGCAGGAGGTGGTGCAGGTTCAGGCTGCGGACAGAAGCAGCCCAGAGGATGCCTGCGCGGGGACTGACCCGGACAGGTTGGCACTTCAAGTGGGTCGGGTCTTCCCGTCCCTTCATTCCCATTATTCCCACCATCCCTCTCCCATTCACACCCATTGATTCCCTGTCCTTCCCTGTTCCCAGGTCCTGCTCCCAGCTGAATGCTGATCCGAAGCCCGAGTCTGCAGCAGCTGGAATCACTTCAAGCAACACCAGACTCGGAGAGAAGGGTCAGTGAGGGGAGAGGGGATGGATTGTTGTTCAGTGCTGATGTGTGGGCCGGGACCCCCAGTGTGAGTGTGAGCAGCAAGTGCTGGTGGGTGTCATGGTGACTACACTTTCTATCTGACACGTTGACGTGAGTCCTGTATCAGTATCTCAGTCTCAGATACTGGAGCATTGATGGCAAGATAAACTGACAAAATACTTGACTGAACAATGGTTACAGAAAGACATCCCCCTCCTGTGCTGTGTGTCTGTCACACAGAGACAAGCAGGCAGCTGCTCCACAGAGAGAGAGACTTTCTGTAAACTTCTCCCTGATCATTGCAGCATTTTATACTGGAGAGCAGTTGGTCACTGCCACAGTTCTTCACAGGGCGCACACATAATATTACAAGAAGCAACGTGATACAAGTGTCTACTTGATATCCAATGGGAGGTGTTTACACTCACGGTTGTCCACAGTAAAATCTCCATTACTTGTGTGAACAATGTTTCCGTTTTCCTGCACATCACACACATACAGCTTCCCATCCTCCACTGTAACGTGTTGAACCATCAGATAGACCGTGTTATCCAGGCGGATCTGATCAGTGTTGCTCCTGTTCTGCTGGGATGAGTCCATGGGTCTCCAGTGAAGACTGACTGTATCTGAGAGTCTGGAGATGGTGCAGCTGAGTGTGACGTCACTGCCCAGCTGAGGCTTCTGTGGACTTGCCTCAACTGTGAAAAACAGATCAATGAGATTCAGAGTGAGTAGTGGTTTGTACAAGTCCAATGACTGGACTCAATCTCACCTCAACTGAAAACCTAGACCCGCCCCTCATTCTTCTAAACTCCAGCTGGTCCAAGCCCAGAGCCACAAACACTCATCATCCCCTGGGGCATTTTCATAAACGTTAGTTTTATGTTGCATTACTTCAGACTGCACTGCAATCTCTGCACCATTCTGCTGTATTGTTTTTGTTGCATTTTTTAATGTACCTTTTATTTTAATTTACTTTATCTGAACAATGAATGTGTTTTACCCAAATGTATATGACAATGAACTAATATGAATCTAAATCTGAATTTGATATTGTACAGACTACACAGACATAGTGTTATTGTTCCTCACTTTGACAGTGTTCACACATTTTGTGTACATAACACTCTTGACACTCATGCTGCATCCTGAGATTATACCAATTCAAGTGTTTCAGAGGTTTGTACATTAGATTTAGCTCGGCGGGGACTGGTGGCAGAAGGTCCATGGACTGTAGTTCTATTCCACAATGCCTTTGCTTTGTCTGCACTGATCTTCAGTGTGTCCCTCAGCACGTACTCCTGCAGCCTAGAATATTCTGCAATGGAGATTTCGCTGGGGAAAACATGAAGATCAAAGTAGTTGGATCCAACCTCATTCACTGTATCTCGGCAAACGTTAGAGCAATGAACAAATCCCAATCCCTTTACACCTGTGGAGAATTATCTACAGGAGGCAAAGGCCTTGTTCATCCTCTGCTAAAGCTCCCAAGCTGTTGGAATGGTTCTGAGTGGCACCAACTTTTAGAAGTAAACACATTCATTAATATTGAATATTTCATTTTTTTTTATCATGAAAGAATCTAATTCTACAATAACGATTAGTTTTGATTCCTGAAGAGTCTCCACCCCTGCAGGCACCGGATCTGGGAGCAGTTTTCCCAGTGCCAGTGTTGGGGAATATCAGCATATTCCTGCTCCAGTCCTGGTCTCCACGTGGAGAAGTGAAGGGGAGCGCTGGCAGATTCACCGCAAGAACTGTCAGCAAGTTGTGGAATTCCTCGTTGTGAAACGCATGGGTGGAAGTCCTGAAGCTGTTTATATTCACACAGGTAAATGCCGGTTGTTCACCGTGACACTGCTGGTGCAACCGGCAACACTCTGACCAGTGAATGCAAACAACGTTTAGATGTAACCGGATTGATACGTTTGTCCATTTGTCCCTGTCATGTCTCCCCCGACCGCCCTCAAGGTGGGAACTCTCCCACCAGTGTAAGTTCCACAGATGAAGGACTTCCTCTGGGATCTCAACCAAGTGAGGCATGGACCTGGTTCACTGGGTAACATTGAGCAGTGGTGTCACTCGACAATCTCACCCCAGGACCACAGAATCAATGAAGAAAAATCTTTCCACCAATTGTTTCATTGGGAGATTCATCGGGTGGAAGTAGTCTCACAATTCCCGCCATATTTCATCATTACACGTGACATTATTTACAGAGAAACATATTGTTGATCCGTGTCTCGCCCACTCACCTTTGATCCCATATATTTCATATCGTTTCAGGATCTGGTTCCTCGGCTGTGTTTCGGTCAAAGTGAACAATCCTGACCATTTAAATGTGGTTTTTTTTATTGCCAGATTAACAGTACGGTCATCCACATCCACCTCCTGGTTCTTGTCTATGTTTCCCCAGCCATTGTCCCACTGTATGCTCCACGTGCCCTGGTTCTGGACGCGGAGAGTTACCACTGTCTGTTTTCCCGGCCCTGAGTGTGGTTCCCATTCCCAGACAACAGTTTTACTCCCAGGATTGTCCGGTCCTTTTAACACAATGTCGCCTCCATTATCCAAGAAATAAATCTGATTTCTGATTTCTGTTGGAAATAGGAAAAATGTAGGAATTAACATTTTAAGCACATTTCCTCCACTCCATGTCTGTAATTATTAATTTTGAATTTCATTTATTTCCAGAATGTTGTAATCTCCCACAGAACCTCCAGTGAGACGGACACAGTTTGTGAATAGATGGCTGGCTGGAATAACCTGGCCTGATCCAGGGATACTTCATGACATGAGAAGAGTGAGTGGGAGAAAGACGGAGGTGGAAGGGCGTTTGTGTCGGGTCTCCAGCCGGTGTTCCCTGTGACGGGGTTTCCTGATGTGGGTGGAGATCAGGCCGATCCTGTACACACCGCATCCCCGGCCCTTGTCGGGCAGACCTGGAACAGAATAAACATGCTCCTGCCTCCCTGCCTGCTCCTCATTCCACAGTGATTTACAACATAGAACAGTTCAGAACAGGAACAAGCCCCTCGGCCCACAAGGTCTATGTCGAGCATAATGCCACGACCAACTCTTATGTGCCTACACACAATCCATATCTCTCCATTCCCTGCATGTCCATGTGCCTATCCAAAAGTCTCTTAAATCCCATTCACACATCTCCCTCCATCACCACCAGCAGCATGTTCCAGCCACTCACCACTGTAAAATACTTGTCCTTCAAACTTTGCCTCTCTCACCTAAAAGCCCCCCATGCCCTCTGGTATTTGATATTTCCATCCTGGGGAAAAGATTCTGACTGTCTACATTGACCTTGCCGCTCATAATTTTGTAGAATTCTATCAAGCCTCACCAATGTCAAACATTCCAGAGAAAACAATCCAAGTCTATTCAACCTCTCCCTGTAGCTAATATCCAGTAACACAGGCATAATTCTTGTAAACCTTCTCCGCCCTGTCTCCAAAGCCTCTGCATCTTTTGGGGGCATCCAGAACTGCATGTAATGCTTGAAATCCGGCCTAACCAAAGTCCTACAAAGCTGCATCACATCCTGACTTCCTGACTCTTATACCCAATGATCCAACCAAAGGCATGCCATCTGCCTTCTTTGTCACTCTATCTACCTGTATTGCCATTTTCAGAGAGTTCGGGACTTGGATCCCAAGGTCCCTCTGTACATCAATGCTGTTAAGGGCCTTGCCGTTAATTGTATATCTTCCCCTTATATTCGACCTCCCAAACTGCAACACCTCACAGATGCTTGGATTAAACTTGATCTGTCATTTGTCCACCCATTTCTGTAGCTGGTCTATATCCCATTCATTACCTTACAACATACTTTGGTACTTTGACAGCTTTGTTCACAGCGCAGCAATCTAGTTCTCATCTACAAATGTACTAACCAACCCATCTACATTTAAATTCATTGTATAAATCATGACCGACAGTGGTCCTGGCAGAGATCCATATAGAACTCCACTGGTCACAGATATCCTGCCTGAATATTGCCTTTTCCTCTGTTTTCTAGTCTGCCCATTCTGAATCCTGACAAACAATTCAATGTTAATCCCATGCTTATTAATCTTCATCATCAGTCTATCATGGGGAACTTTACCAAGTGCCTTACTAAAATCACTGTAGACAATGACACGTAAAAGTCATGCCTACTGTCTTTAATCCCCTCGTCTATTTTGTTCCAAATGGGAGTCAATTCTATCCCAAAGAATCCTTTCCAAATGTTTCCTACCGTTGACATGTGACTCGTAGTTCTTTAATTCGCTGAATTCTCTCTCTAAACAAATAAACCATTTTAACTCCCATTCCCAAACTGATCTTTCTGTCCTTGGCCTCCTCCATTGCCAGTGAGGCCACATGCAAACTGAAGAAATCTCACTTCATATTTCTCTTGGGTATCTGACAACTTAATGGTATGAACATTGAATTCTTGACTATCAGGCAACAAATCCTCAAACAATCCACCCCACCTTTTTACTGACATATTTTATTTTATTTCATTTATTTCCCTTTTCCCTTGCTCCTCATCCCTGGAGTTATCTGACACCTCACCTGCATCCCCTAACTCCAGTTTCAGTTTCCTTCATTTATCCTTGTTTACCTTCTCCTTGTCTACCATCTTGATTTTAATGTAAGTATAAGAAGCCTTGGAACTTTCTTTACTCCAAATCACCACAGCCATTTTGTGGCCTATTTTCTCCCTTCTAATCGCCCGCTTGAGTTCTTTCCTCCTTGCTTTATATTCCTCAATGGCCCTCTCTGCTATCATATTCTTGAACCTTGCATGTGTTTCCTTTCTATTTTTGACCAAATTTACAAATGTATTTGGTCATCTCAGGTTCCCTTACTTTGTCAGTCTTATCTCTCCTCCTCACTGGGACTTGCCGGTCTTGAGTTTGGATCAACTGACCTTCGGACAATTGTCAATCTCAGACTTGGAGTAACTTAATAACAACTGCTCTGAGTGTACCTTACCAAGCTCCTGCCTAATAATGGTGTACTTTGCCTTACTCAAATTAATGTCTTGTCGCACAGTCCTATTCAAACCAATCTTAAAACTTATGGAGTTGTATTCACTGTCTCCAAAATACTCTTTCACTAAAACATCAGTCACTTGGCCAGACTCATTTCCCAACACAAGGTCCATTTTGGATTCCTTTCTCACGTTGCACTATTCACAACTGTTACAAAACATCCTATTGGATATACCATTAGTCACCCCCCAAGACATCCATTTGTGTAATCTTTCAGTAATCTGTGTCCACATCTGTTCCTCTATTTCCTGCTCACTCTTGGGGGACGTCTCATACAATTCCATTGAATTGCTTGCACCTTTCTTATATTCACATGGCTCTACCCATATCACCTCAATGGACAAACCATCCAGAGTCTCCACTCTGAGTGCCAACAAGATAGTTTCCCTGATTAATAGAGCAATTCCCCCATCTTTTTCCCATAGAAACACGGAACATTGAGCTGCTAGTCATGTCCCTGTCACAACCATATTTCCACAATGACCACAACATCATAATCCCCAACAGCGATCTGGGCTCTAAGTTCATCTACTTTGCCCACAATACTCCTTGCATTGAAATGAACATACCTCCACCCATCAGTTTCACTATATAACTTCACCTCCCTCTGTCTGTCCTTCCTTTGAGACTTACTTATCTTCATCTCCACCTACCCATCACCCCCCTGCCTCTCTAGTTTAGCCCTCTTGGTAACACTAGTGCACCTCCCTGCAAACATATTGGTCCCCTCCATTTCAGATACAAACTATCCCTCTTGTAGAGGTGACGTCTGCCCCAGAAGAGATGCCAATGGCCGAAAGATCTGAATCTGAATCTCTGCCCCCTGCACCAAGTCCTGAGCCATACATTCATCTGTCCTTTCTTCCTATTCCTACCTTCACTAACACATGGCACCGGGAGGAATCTGGAGATGATGAGCCCAGCGAGCCTTGATAAAGATCTGTGTGTGTTCTCTGGCCACAGGTGAGTTTGTGGAAGGGTTGGAGAGTAGTTAATGTAGTGAGACGCATGTCAGTGGTAGGGAAACTATCAGACCTCATCCCTTTTCCAACCCATCCCATTTGTGCGAAAGTGCCCACCGCCTTCTGGCTGTTCACCTTCATCCTTGAGAATGTCCCACAGCTGCTGGGAGACATCCTGGACCCTGGCACCAGGGAGGCAACACACCATCCTGGAGTCTGGTTTGCTGCCACTGAATCACCAGTCTGACCCCCAGATATTCTGGGATTTGAATGGAATGGAATTGCTGGCTGGAGAAAGGGGTTGTGGTTGGACTGAAGACAACGGCTTTGGGATTCAAAGTGTTCAGTTGGGGGGGAATTCTGCTCATCCAGTCCTGGATGTCCCACGTGTAGTCTGGGAATGTGGAGACTATGGAGGGGTCGAGGGAGGTGCTAGCGAGGTCAAGCTGGTGTCCACAGTCAACTTGTGGAAGCAACGGTGAAACTTCAGCAGCTATCACCGAAGGGCAGCTTGAGGATGAGAAATAGGAGGGGTCCATGGTAGATTGTCGGAGGGTGCCCGAGGGAACTGTGCCGGAGTGTGAAGTGAAGACATTGCGGGTAGTTCTCGGGCTGCGACTGGATCGATAAGTCAAGGGCAGTTCCACCCACCTGGACTGTGGTGGGGAGATGTTGGGGAGGATGGTGTGGACAACCATGTCACACTACTCACCGGGGGCCATTTCTGACTTTGAAAAGGACCAGGTTGGTGCAGGGGAAGGGGAGGGAGGGAGCTAATGGGATAGGCTCAGAAATGGAGCTCCAGCAAGGATGGGGTGGATTTGTGGGACGTGGAGAGGAAAGATAGATTGACAATGAGGTGCGGGTTTACACGGACAATGATAAAGTAAAGCAACGTGGTTGTGACCGGTGAAGAGAAAGCACTTACTCTGTGTGGAAACAGGTCGAAGCAGGAAAACAAAGACACCGAACATCAAACCAGCTGGCAAACTGCTGCAGAAAAACCTGGGCCTCATTTTGTGGATTCCCTGTGGGAAAAAAACATAGAATTTTAGACTGCACATATCTTCAGTGCATTTGGAGTCCGCGTTGATAGCTCACGGAAAGTGGCAGCACAAGTAGTTAGGGTAGTGAAGAAGGCGTATGGTTTGCTTGCCTTCAATGCTAAGGCCATTGAATGTAAGATTGAGGAAGTGTCTATTTTGTTTCTAAAGATAAAACTTCAATTGCAATACTTCTGTTATCCACTTTGGTGGCAAAAACAGGAAAGTAGACTATTATCTGAATGGTGGCCCATTAGGAAAAGGGGTGATGCAACGAGACCTGGGTTTCATGGTACACCAGTCATTGAAAGTAGGCATGCAGGTGCAGCAGGCAGTGAAGAAAGCGAATGGTATGTTAGCATTCATAGCAAAAGGATTTGAGTATAGGAGCAGGGAGGTTCTACGGCAGTTGTACAGGGTCTTGGTGAGACCACACCTGGAGTATTACGTACAGTTTTGGTCTCCTAATCTGAGGAAAGACATTCTTGCCATAGAGGGAGTACAGAGAAAGTTTAACAGACTGATTCCTGGGATGTCAGGCCTTTCATATGAAGAAAGAGTGGATAGACTCGGCTTGTACTCGCTAGAATTTAGAAGATTGAGGGGGAATCTTATAGAAACTTACAAAATTCTTAAGGGGTTGGACAGGCTAGATGCAGGAATATTGTTCCCGATGTTGGGGAAGTCCAGAACAAGGGGTCACAGTTTAAGGATAAGGGGGAAATCTTTTAAGACTAAGATGAGGAAAAAAAAAATGTACACAGAGAGTGGTGAATCTATGGAATTCTCCGCCACAGAAGGTAGTTGATGCCAGTTCATTGGCTATATTTAAGAGGGAGTTAGATGTGGCCCTTGTGGCTAAAGGGATCAGGGGGTATGGAAAGAAGGCAGGTACAGGATACTGAGTTGGATGATCAGCCATGATCATATTGAATGGCGGTGCAGGCTCGATGGGCCGAATGGCCTACTCTTGCACCTATCTTCTATGTTTCTATGTTCTGGTGCTGCTCACTGTGGGTCAAAGGCTGTATTATAAGGACAGGAACATTGCCCCATCTCCCACACACTGTTACTGTGCTGAGGAATGAAGCAACGATATGTCAAAGTGTGGTCCATCAGGGAATGTTGCCACCTGACCCACTCCAGACTGCAGGAAAACGTGCTGAGGGACGCACTGAAGCTTGTTGCAACCAACATACAAACTCTGTGGGGGAGGACCACAGTCTAGGAACCTTCTCCTGCTGGACATTGTGGGATGAGTCTGGTGGGAACATCCCTCATACAAAGGAAGGAATATCACCACAGGGGGCCACATGAGTGTTTATTGTAAAGATTAATGCTAATGCTGTCGACTATGACACTATTGAATGTAGACACTGAAAGTGTCTGAAGATGTTTTTATGTTTTAGATTTGTATAAAACAAGGAACTGCAGATTATGGTTTACCGAGGAAAGACACAAAATAATGGAGTAACTCAGCAGATCAGGCAGCATCCCAGGGGAACATGGCGAGGTGATGGTTTGGGTCAGGACCGTTTTGTTCAAAAAAAGTTTTGTAAATTGTTTTTATTCTGTCTAAAGTTAATTTTTAAAATTTAAAGGAAATGTGAGGTTAGAAGGGCACAAGGTGTAATTATTGTGTTTTCCAAGCTTAGTCAGAAGATTATATAGATCTGACAGATCCCAAGAACAATGAGGGATTCTGCGTTTCGCCATATCACATTCAGGACCTGAAGCAACATTCAGAGCAATGGGTAAGGCTGCATTAAGAGCTTTTATGCAATTCAACCACAATGATTCGTCTATTTTGAGCTGTGGGCTGTTTTTACTTCCTGATTTTTTTCTCAACTAAGGGGAGTGGGAAGCAACCGTGGCTGACAAGTGAAGTTAGGGATAGAATAAAACTAAAAGAAAAGATGTGTAACACAGCAAAGAGTAGCCGGAAGACAGAGGATTGGGAAACTTTCATAGGACAACAGAAGGAAACAAAACGGGCAATACGGGCTGAAAAGATGAAGTACGAAGGGAAGCTGGCCAGGAATATAAAGAAGGACAGTAAAAGCTTCTTTAGATATGTTAAGGGAAAAAGAATAGCAAAGTCAAATGTGGGTCCCTTGAAGGCAGACACGGGTGAAATTATTATGGGTAACAAGGAAATAGCAGAAGAGTTGAACAGGTACTTCGGATCTGTCTTCACTAAGGAAGACACAAACAATCTCCCAGAAGTACTGGAGGACAGAGGATCTAAGGGGGTAGAGGAACTGAAAGAAATTGGGCGAGAAATAGTATTGGGTAGGCTAATGGGACTGAAGGATGATAAATCCCCTGGGCCTGATGGTCTGCATCCCAGGGTCCTCAGGGAGGTGGCTCTAGAAATAGTGGACGCATTGGTGATGATTTTCCAATGTTCAATTGATTCAGGATCAGTTCCTGTGGATTGGAGGATAGCTAATTTCTTCCCACTTTTCAAGAAAGGAGCGAGAGAGTAAGTGGGGAATTACAGACCAGTTAGCCTGACTTCAGTGGTGGGAAAGATGCTGGAGTCAATTATTAAAGAGGTAATAATGGGGCACATCTCGGACCCGCAAACGCTCAGCATAGGAGCACCGCAAGGCTGTGTACTCTCTCCTCTCTACTCTCTCTACACCAATGACTGCACCTCCACTGACACCTCTGTCAAGCTTCTCAAGTTTGCAGACGACGCAACCCTGATTGAACTGATTCAGGATGGGGAAGAATCTGCCTACAGACAGGAAGTGATGCAGCTGGCGTCCTGGTGCCATCGCAACAACCTGGAGCTCAATGCTCTTAAGACAGTGGAATTGATTGTAGACTTTAGGAGAGCTCCCCCTCCCCTCACCCCACTCGCCATCAACAACACCACAGTCACATCTGTGGAGTCTTTTAAGTTCCTGGGAACCATCATCTCCAAGGACCATAAGTGGGGGGCTACCATGGACTCCACAGTCAAAAAGGCACAACAGATGATGTACTTCCTGCGGCAGCTGAGGAAACACAATCTGCCACAGGCAATGATGGTCCAATTCTACACGACCATCGTAGAGTCTTCTCACCATCCCCATCATGGTCTGGTTTGGCTCAGCCACCAAGCACGACACCTGGAGGCTGCAGCGAATCGTTTGATCAGCAGAGAAGGTTATTGGCTGCAACCTTCCCTCCATTGATGAACTGTACACTGCAAGGGCCAGGAAGTGAGCGGGCAAGATCACCTCTGACCCCTCTCACCCTGGCCACAAACTCCTTGAATCACTTCCCTCTGGAAGGCGACTCCGGATTGTCAAAGCTGCCACAATCAGACATAAAAACATTTTTTATCCACGAGTAGTTGCTCTAGTCAACAGCCAAAAATCTGTAGCCTCCCTTTGATCTGGTATTTTGTTGGTTCACATGCTTGGTCAATGGTGTTTTATCATTAATGCTTTATTATTATTAATGTTTAGTGTTTTCTGAGTCATCCGTAACTGTCACTGTATGTCATGTTGTTACTTGTGGGTGGAGCACCAAGGCAAATTCCTTGTATGTGAATACTTGACCAATAAACTTACTTACTTATTGAAACATGCAAAAGAGGAGCAGGTAGATTATTTGGCACATTGAGCCCGTTCCGTCATTCAACACAACCTTCTCTGTCAACCCCATATTACAATTCTCTCCCTATAATTATTGATGCCATTTGTGTCAAGAAAAACCTATCCCCTACTTAACTGGATTCATTTACTAGTCATCTACCATTTTTTCCGTGGGGTGAACTTTAAAGGCTCACTATATTCAGAAGGAAGACATTTTTCCACATCTCAGCCCTTCAGGTCTTAAGTCTGCGACCCCTTGTTCTAGATCCTCCAGTCGCCGAAAAAAATCCTTACAAATGGAGTTTGTCTCGGTCTGCCTGAATTCTGACTGATTTAGTGAGGTCCCGTTCATGTCTTCCAAACTCCAGTGGCTACTGGCCCAGTAGCTCCTCCTCTCCTCACACGTTAGCCCTGCCATTCCAAGAATCAGTCTGGTCAGCTTTGGCTGAATTCCTTCTGTGGCAGGAAAACCCTTTCTTGGGTATATAATATAACAATTACAGCACGGAAACAGGCCATCTCGGCCCTTCTAGTCCGTGCCGAAAACTTACTCTCACCTAGTCCCATCTACCTGTACTCAGACCATAACCCTCCATTCCTTTCCCGTCCATATACCTATCCAATTTATTTTTAAATGATAAAATCAAACCTGCATCCACCACTTCCACTGGAAGCTCATTCCACACAGCTACCACTCTCTGAGTAAAGAAGTTCCCCCTCATATTTCCCCTAAACTTTTGTCCCTTAGTTCTCAAATCATGTCCTCTTGTTTGAATCTTCCCTACTACCAATGGAAAAAGCTTATCCACGTCAACTCTGTCTATCCCTCTCATCATTTTAAAGACCTCTATCAAGTCCCCCCTTAACCTTCTGCGCTCCAAAGAATAAAGACCTATCTTGTTCAACCTTTCTCTGTAACTTAGGTGCTGAAACCCAGGCAACATTCTAGTAAATCTCCTCTGTACTCTCTCTATTTTGTTGACATCTTTCCTATAATTTGGCGACCAAAATTGTACACCATATTCCAGAATTGGCCTCACCAATGCCTTGTACAATTTTAACATTACATCCCAACTTCTATACTCAATGCTCTGATTTATAAAAGCCAGCAGACCAAAAGCTTTCTTTACCACCGTATCTACATGAGATTCCAAATTCAGGGAACTATGCACAGTTATTCCTAGATCCCTCTGTTCTACTGCATTCCTCAATTCGCTACCATTTACCATGTACGTCCTATTTTGATTTGTCCTACCAAGATGTAGCGCCTCACACTTATCAGCATTAAACTCCATCTGCCATCTTTCAGCCCACTCTTCCAAATGGCCTAAATCTCTCTGTAGACTTTGAAAATCTACTTCATTATCCACAACACCACCTATCTTAGTGTCATCTGCATACTTACTAATCCAATTTACCACACCATCATCCAGATCATTGATGTATACGACAAACAACAGTGGACCCAACACAGATCCCTGAGGCACCCCACTAGTCACCGTCCTCCAACCTGACAAACAGTCATCCACCATTACTCTCTGGCATCTCCCATTCAGCCACTGTTGAATCCATATTGCTACTCCACTATTAATACCCAACAATTGAACCTTCTTAACCAACCTTCCATGTGGAACCTTGTCAAAGGCCTTACTGAAGTCCATATAGACAACATCCACCGCTTTACCCTCATCAATTTCCCGAGTAACCTCTTCAAAAATTCAAGAAGATTAGTCAAACATGACCTTCCAGGCACAAATCCATGTTGACTGTTCCTAATCAGACCCTGTTTATCCAGATGCTTATATATATATATATAATCTCTAAGTATACTTTCCATTAATTTGCCCACCACTGACGTCAAACTAACAGGTCTATAATTGCTAGGTTTACTTTTAGAACCCTTTTTAAACAATGGAACAACATGCGCAGTACGCCAATCCTCCGGCACCATTCCCGTTTCTAATGACATTTGAAATATTTCTGTCATAGCCCCTGCTATTTCTACACTAACGTCCCTCAATGTCCTAGGGAATATCCTGTCAAGACCTGGAGACATCCATTTTTATATTTTTCATAAGTGCCAGTAATTCCTCTTCTTTGATCCTCATAGTTTCCATAGCTACTCTACTTGTTTCCCTTACCTCACATAATTCAATATCCTTCTCCTTGGTGAATACCGAAGAAAAGAAATTGTTCAATATCTCCCCCATCTCTTTTGGCTCTGCAGATAGCTGTCCACTCTGACTCTCTAATGGACCAATTTTATCCCTCGTTATCCTTTTGCTATTAATATAGCTGTAGAAACCCTTTGGATTTACTTTTACCTTACTTGCCAAAGCAACCTCATATCTTCTTTTAGCTTTTCTAATTTCTCTCTTAAGATTCCTTTTACATTCTTTATACTCTTCAAGCACCTCATTTACTCCATGCTGCCTATAATTATTGTAGATCTCCCTCTTTTTCCGAACCGTGTCCAATTTCCCTTGAAAACTATGACTTTCCAATTTTTACTCTTTCCTTTCAACCGAACCGGGACATAAAGATTCTGTACTCTTAAAATTTCACCTTTAAATGTTCTCCATTTCTCTATTACATCCTTCCCATAAAACAAAATGTCCCAATTCACTCCTTTTAAATCCTTTCGCATCTCCTCAAAGTTAGCCTTTCTCCAATCAAAAATCTCAACCCTTGGTCCAGTTCTGACCTTCTCCATAATTATATTGAAACTAATGGCATTGTTATCACTGGACCCGAAATGCTCCCCAACACATACCTCCGCCACCTGACCCGTCTCATTTCCTAACAGAGGTCCAGCACTGCACCTTCTCTAGTAGGTACCTCTATGTATTGCTGCAAAAAACTATCCTGCACACATTTTACAAACTCCAAACCATCCAGCCCTTTTACAGAATGTGTTTCCCAGTCTATGTGTGGGATATTGAAATCTCCCACAATCACTACCTTGTGCTTACTACTAATATCTGCTAACTCCTTACATATTTGCTCTTCCAATTCTCGCTCCCCATTAGGCGGTCTATAATACACCCCTATAAGTGTTGCTACACCTTTCCCATTTCTCAGTTCCACCCAAATAGCCTCCCTAGACGAGCCCTCTAATCTATCCTGCCAAAGCACTGCTGTAATATCTTCCCTGACAAGCAATGCAACACCTCCACCTCTTGCCCCTCCAATTCTATCACACCTGATGCAACGAATTCCTGGAATATTTAGTTTCCAATCACAGCCATCGTGCAACCATGTTTCACTAATCGCCACAACATCATACTTCCAGGTGTCAATCCAGGCTCTAAGCTCATCCACCTTTCTTACAATGCTCCTAGCATTAAAATATACACATTTAAGAAACCCACCACCACTTATTCTCTGTTTATTATCTTTTTCTTCTTTCTCCCCTACATGTTGGGTCTGAGTGCTTCCCTTCTCTGCCTCCTGCCTCACACACTGTCTACTAGCTTTCTCTATTTGAGTCCCTCCCCCCAACCGTTCTAGTTTAAAGTCTCCCCAGTAGCATTTGCAAATCTCGCCGCCAGGATATTGGTTCCCCTCGGGTTCAAGTGCAACCCGTCCTTTTTGTACAGGTCACACCTTCCCCAAAAGACGTCCCAATGATCCAGAAACTTGAATCCCTGCCCTCTACACCAGTCCCTCAGCCACAAATTTATCCTCCACCTCACTCCATTCCTACTCTCACTGTCGCGTAGCACAGGCAGTAATCCTGAGATTGTTACTTTTGCGTTCCTTCTCCTTAACTCTCTTCCTAACTCCCTAAATTCTCATTTCAGGACCTCTTCCCTTTTTCTACCTATGTCATTGGGACCTATATGTACCACGACCTCAGACTCCTCTCCCTCCCATTTCAGGATATCTTGGACACGTTCAGACACATCCCAGACCCTGGCACCAGGGAGGCAAACTACCATCCGGGTCTCCTGACTGTGTCCACAGAATCGCCTCTCTGATCCTTAGTGGGTAAGGAGAACAAAACAGCACACAAGGGGTGGTCTCAGGAATATCCTGTAATATGGCAACAAGACATCTTGTTACTGTGCTCAAAAACTCCAGAAGGGAAGACCAACAAATATCACTTGCCTACTTACTGCAGGCTGCATCACATGTCTGCTTTCAGTGATTAGTCCACAAAGACGCAGATATCTTTATCAATATTTCTGAATCAATCACAATTCCTATAGTTCTCACTTTCCGCTTTTTCATCAAAACATCAAGTTTATCCACAATATTATGGATAGGAAATGTATGGAGGGACATGGGTTAGGTGCAGGCAGTTGGGACTGGCTCAGATAGACAACTTGGTCAGCATGTATGCATTGGGCCAATGGGCCTATTTCCATGCTGTACAGCTCTATGACTCTATGCTGCATCTGGGTGTATATTTGGACACTAGCTCAACTGACTGGGAGGAGCCGGCCAAAGTTGACTGGAAAGATACACTAGCAGGGATGACAGTGGAACAAAAATGGCAGGTGTTTCTAGGAATAATACAGAAGGTGCAGGATCAGTTCATTCCTAGGAGGAAGAAAGATTCCAAGGGGAGAAAGGGACAACCATGGCTGACAAGGCACGTCAGGGACAATATAAAAATTAAAGCGAAGAAGTACAACGTAGCAAAGATGAGCGGGAAGCAAGAGGATTGGGTAATGTTTAAAGAACAACAGAAGTTAACCAAAAAGACAATACGGGGAGAAAAGATGAGGTACGAAGGTAAGCTAGCCAAGAATATAAAGCAGGATAGTAAAAGCTTCTTTAGGTATGTGAAGAGGAAAAAAATAGTTAAGACCAAAGTTGGACCCTTGAAGACCGAAAAAGGTGACTTTATTATGGGGAACAAGGAAATGGCAGATGAGTTGAACAGGTACTTTGGATCTGTCTTCACTAAGGAGGACACAAACAATCTTCCTGATATAGTAGTGGCCAGAGGATCTGGGGTGACGGAGGAACTGAAGGAAAGCCACATTAGGCAGGAAATGGTGTTGGATAGACTGGTGGGACTGAAGGTTGATAAATCCCCAGGGCCTGATGGTCTGCATCCCAGGGTACTTAAGGAAGTGGCTCTAGAAATCGTGGATGCATTGGTGGTAATTTTCCAATGTTCTATAGACTCAGGATCAGTTCCTGTGGATTGGAGGGTAGCTAATGTTAACCCACTTTTTAAGAAAGGTGTGAGAGAAAACAGGGAATTATAGACCAGTTAGCCAAACATCGGTGGTGGGGAAGATGCTGGAGTCAATTATGAAAGATGAAATAGCCGCACATTTCGATAGCATTAACAGGATCGGTCCAAGTCAGCATGGATTTACGAAGGGAAAATCATGCTTGACTAATCTTCTGGAATTTTTTGAAGATGTAACTAGGAAAATGGACAAGGGAGAGCCAGTGGATGTAGTGTGCCTGGACTTTCAGAAAGCATTTGAAAAGGTCCCACATAGGAGATTAGTGGGCACAATTAGGGCACATGGCATTGGGGGTAGAGTGCTGACATGGATAGAGAAGTGTTTGGCAGACAGGAAACAAAGAGTAGGGATGAACGGGTCCCTTTCAGAATGGCAGGCAGTAACTAGTTGGGTACCGCAAGGGTCGGTGCTGGGACCGCAGCTATTTACAATATACGTCAATGATTTGGATGAAGGGATTCAAAGTAACATTAGCAAATTTGCAAATGACACAAAGCTGGGTGGCAGTGTGAACTGTGAGGAGGATGCTATGAGAATGTAGGGTGACTTGGACAGGTTGGAAGAGTGGGCAGATGCATGGCAGATGAAGTTTAATGCAGATAAATGTGAGGTTACCCACTTTGGTAGCAAAAACAGCAAGGCAGATTACTATCTAAATTTTGATTTGATTTGATTTGATTTGATATCTTTTTATTTCGAACGATTAAAAAAAGAAGAAAAGAATAGATGAAAATGAATAATAAATAAAGGAAAATTATATATATACATATATATATATACATAAATACATACACACATACATACATATACATGTACATATATACACACAGACACATATACATAACATATATGTACATACATAAATTAAAAAATCAAAAGCCAATTTCAACATAATACACATTAGACACGTTGGAAAAGGGATAGGAAGAAGCCTATGCTTGTCAAGTCCTACCCCCATTCTTCACCATTAACAAATGCAAAATTCAATAAAATAAACTAAACAGACAATTCAAATAAAACTACTCCAATCAAGCTATTAAGATAAAGAATAAAAAAAGAAAAGAACAAAAAGAACAAGCACCATTAACATCTGTGAGATTTACATTCTCCTTCCTCATTACTGTACTTTTCAAAGATATATCTTTTGTACATTTTTTAAAATTGCATTATATTCATACTTTGTTTAATCGTTTCGTCAAGACCATTCCACAAAACCACCCCCCAAATAGAAATACACATACTTTTTAAATTGGTCCGAGCATAATGCTGTTTCAAGTTTAGTTTCCCTCTAAAGTTATAACCCCCCTCTCTGTCTTTGAACAGTTTTTGTATGTTTACAGGTAGCAGTTTATTTTTTGCTTTATAAATTATTTGTGCAGTCTTAAATTCTACCAGATCCTTAATCTTTAAGGTGTGTCATTTTAAATACAGTATATTGGTGTGTTCATGATATCCTACATTGTTTATTATACGAATAGCTCTTTTTTGTAGTGTGCTTAGTGATTGTAAGGTGGTTTTGTAGGTGTTGCCCCATACTTCCACACAGTAATTTAAATACGGTAACACAAGTGAGCTGTACAGAATATACAGTGCTCTCTCATTCAAAACATGCCTTGCTTTCCCCATCACTCCAATACTCCGTGCTACTTTTGCTCTCACATGTTTTATATGGGGTTTCCAGCAGATTTTGATGATCAAGAATCACACCCAGAAATTTATTTTCATACACTCTTTCTATTTCAACATTATTTATCATTACTTTTACTTGTGTATTTATTTTGCGTTTTCCAAACAGCATAGGTTTGGTTTTGTTTAAATTTAATGAGAATTTATTCAAATCAAACCATGTTTTTAATTTACTCATTTCTGCTGTGACCACCTCCAAAAGCTGCTGCAAATTGTCCCCATCACAGAAAATATTAGTGTCATCTGCAAATAACACAAATTTCAAGAGGTTTGACACCCTACATATATCATTAATATACAAAATAAATAATTTGGGGCCCAAAACCGACCCCTGTGGGACTCCACAAGTTATTTCTAAGCAAGTTGATTTGCAGTCCCCTATTTGCACAAACTGATGTCTTTTACTTATGTAGCTTCTCATCCACTCTAGTACAACCCCTCTGATTCCATACTTTTCCAGTTTTTTGATTAGCAAATGATGATCAATTGTATCGAATGCTTTTTTCAAATCTATAAATACACCCACTGCATATTTCTTGTTATCTATAGAACTGGTAATGTCTTCAATTAACTCCATTAATGCCATGGATGTCGATCTGTTTGACCTGAATCCATATTGACTATCAACTAGCAATTCGTGCTTCTCGATAAAGTTATCTAATCTACTTACATACAGTTTTTCTAATATTTTTGAGAACTGAGAGAGTAACGACACCGGCCTGTAATTTGTAAATTGATTTCTGTCTCCAGCTTTGTATAGTGGGATGACTTTGGCAGTTTTCAGTTTACATGGAAATACACCAGTTTTGAAAGATAAATTACAAATATAAGTTAAGGGTTTTACAATTACACCAATGACTACCTTGATTAAAGCCATATCAATGTCATTCCAGTCTGTAGACCTTTTATTCTTACAATTACTAACAATGTCAATAATCTACTTTTCATCAGCTGCTTTCAAAAATATTGAGTTTGGGTTGCTGTCTAACAAATCCACAACCTTCCCCTCTCCTTCTTCTGACTGTGGATTATCGATTTCTTCTGCCAAAATTTGTTATACCCATTAACCACATATTTCATATCGCTTACAGTTGTATCATTGTCTTCAAAATACTGAGGGTAGTTTATATTCATTGATCCATTACTGATAATATTATTTAACACATTCCATATGCCCTTAATATTATTTTTATTATCGTTTAATATTTTATTATAATAATCTTTCTTGCATGTCCTCATAATACTAGTCAATTTGTTTTTATATCTTTTGTATTTACTTTCTGCTTCTATAGTTCTGAATTTTATGAATTCTTTATACAAGATATTCTTTTTTTTGCATGCATTTTGTAGTCCTTTTGTCATCCATGGCCTAACTATATATTTCTGCTTCTTGTTGTGTTGTTTCAAAGGACAGTGTTCATCATATAATGATTTAAATATTATCAGGAATGTTTCATACGCTTTGTTGGTATCAGTCTCTTTAAACACCTGTTTCCAATTTTGGGTCAGTAATACATTTCTAAATTAATTTATAGATTCTTCTGTTCTTACTCTCCTGTATCTAATCTTATTAACATCCTTACACTTAACATAATCACAAACAAACATTACAAAAACCGGCAGATGGTCACTGATGTCATTTAGTAGTAACCCACTCTTTATGCTGTTGTCCATACTGTTTGTAAATATGTTGTCTATTAGAGTCTGTTAAATGGCGTCAAGTTGGGAAAAGGGGAAGTACAACGGGATCTGGGGGTCCTTGTTCATCAGTCTATGAAAGTAAGCATATAGGTACAGCAGGCAGTGAAGAAAGCAAATGGCATGTTGGCCTTTATAACAAGAGGAGTTCAATATAGGAGCAAGAGATCCTTCTACAGTTGTACAGAGCCCTAGTGAGACCACACCTGGAGTATTGTGTGCAGTTTTGGTCCCCTAATTTGAGGAAGGACATTCTTGCTATTGAGGGAATGCAGCGTAGGTTTACAAGGTTAATTTGACGCAATTTAGATAGTAATCTGCCTTCCTGTTTTTGATACCAAAGTGGATAACCTCACATTTATCCGCTTTAAACTTCATCTGCCATACATCTCTCCACTCCCCCAACCTGTCCAAGTCACCCTGCATTCTCATAGCATCCTCCTCACAGTTCACACTGACACCCAGCCTTGTGTCATCTGCAAATTTGCTAATGTTACTTTGAATCCCTTCATCCAAATCATTGATGTATATTGTAAATAGTTGCGGTCCCAGCACCGAGCCTTGCCGTACCCCATTAGTCACTACCTGCCATTCTGAAAGGGAGACGCTAATCCCTACTCTTTGTTTCCTGTTTGCCAACCAATTCTCTATCCATGTCAGCACTCTACCCCCAATACCATGTGCCCTAATTTTGCCCACTAATCTCCTATGTGGGACCTTATCAAATGCTTTCTAAAAGACCAGGTACACTACATCCACTGGCTCTCGCTTGTCCATTTTCCTAGTTACATCCTCAAAAAATTCCAGAAGATTTAGTCAAGCATGATTTCCCTTTCGTAAATCCATGCTGACTTGGACCGATCCCGTTACTGCTATCCAAATGTGCGGCTATCTCATCTTTTATAATTGACTCCAGCATCTACCCCACCACCGATGTCAGGCTAACTGGTCTATAATTCCCTGTTTTCTCTCTCCCGCCTTTCTTAAAAAGTGGGATAACATTAGCTATCCTCCAATCCACAGGAACTGATCCTGAATCTATTGAACATTGGAAAAAAAATAGAATCATTTGAAAGAATAATAACATTAGCTTTATTCATTGGAAAGAATAAACTGAATTTGAATAGTCAAGAGAAACACCGCTATTTTAGATTTTAGATTGTTCCCTTTTTAGTGAAGACACCATCATTGTAATAGGAGAACACATCACAATAACATTTGAAGAAGTACATCAGTTTTACAAACTACATTTCAATCATTTAATCCCGTTCATTTAATCCACTATTACCAATGAAGAATAATGTCTGGAGTTTACTGACCTTCTGCAGAGGAACTTGTGTGGAATTCTGGAGAAGCAGCAACGTGGCTTTGAGCCCAGCACAGGACAAGCTGAGGTTCCCTCACACTGCACAGTAACTGACACTGCCTCTTGGCAAACTAAATGACACCCCCCCTCCAGCTCAGGTTTCCAGCACCACTGGTGTTGATACAAATGGGTTCAGATATAGAATTATACCACAAATAAAGATTCCATCTGGAATCAAACTTGCACCTTTGGGATTTTGAACATTTCGAATGGATCTCAAATGGGAGAGCTCCAGGTGCTTTGCTGCAACCTGCTGGGCCTGATGTTCCACGTGAGAGTACATGCAATCCAGGGAGGTCCTGCCATTTCATGATGAAAAAACCTCCATAGAGGGTTGTGTTCATTAAACATGCTGGCAATTCCATTGCACCCATTAGGATAAACTGAACCATTCCCGGAGAGAGGATTGGCCCTGGTGAAAGGAGAAAGAACATACTGTTTCCTCACTTGCCTCTTCATGGGAAGGAGCCCACAGATTTCACCATGGGAAGCTTTCACTGTCCTAATGAATGTCCACCATTATTGGTCAGCTGAGCAAAACCTCGAATGACATTAAAAGAAGCAAGAGTACAGAGTGTACACTGGGCGTGGACCACAGCATCCATCATTGGGAGTGGCTTGGTCACACGACCATTCACGGAGATGGCCAAACCATGAAGGATGTTTCTGCCAGGCTCTTTCTACAGCAGGTAGAGAATGAGCCAACACAAGGGATTGACCTACTTGACCTCCTCCTGTCCACCTGCAACAGGTGAATCTGTTGACCATGGCTTTGGCAGAAATCAGAAGACCATTGCACAGTTCTCATTGAGGACAATGTTTTGTCATTGCACCAAAGTCATCCCATATTGCTCTGACTGGCACAACAGTTTTTGATGTCATCTTCCCAAAGGAGCTGCAGAGGCTGAGACATTGACTATGTTCAAGGTAGAGGATGATTGACTATGAACTCCACAGAAGTCAGGAGACGTGGGGAAAGTGGGAAGGTGGTGTTGAGACCAATATTGGATCAGCTGTATGGGCCTGAAAAATTGTGCTCCCTCGGACTTTATTCCTTGGAGTGCAGGAGGCTAAGATAGTTGAATTATTGAGGGGAATAGATAGGCTGAATGAACACAGCCTTTTACCCAGTGTGGGGGTATCAAGAACCAGAGGACACGGGTTTGAGGTGAGATGATAAGGTTTAATATGAACACGAAGGGCATCCTTTACATTCAAAGGTTAAAGGATTCAAACAAGAGGAGTTGAGTATAGAAGCAAAGAGGTCCTTCTGCAGTTGTACAGGGCCCTAGTGAGACCACACCTGGAGTATTGTGTGCAGTTTTGGTCCCCAAATTTGAGGAAGGACATTCTTGCTATTGAGGGAGTGCAGCATATGTTTACAAGGTTAATTCCCGGGATAGCGGGACTGTCATATGCTGAGAGAATGGAGCGGCTGGGCTTGTATACTCTGTAGTTTAGAAGGATGAGAGGGGATCATATTGAAACATATAGGATTATTAAGGGTTTGGACACGCTAGAGGCAGGAAACATGTTCCTAATGTGGGGAGAGTCCAGAACCAGGGACCACAGTTATGAATAAGGGGCAAGCCATTTAGAACAGAGATGAAGAAACACTTTTTCACACAGAGTGTTGTGAGTGTGTGGTATTCTCTGCCTCAGATGGTTGTGGAGGCCGGTTCACTGGATGCTTTCAAGAGAGAGCTAGATAGGGTTCTTGAAGATAGTAGAGTCAGGGGATATGGGGAGAAGGCAGGAACATGGTACTGATTGTGGATGATCAGCCATGATCACATTGAATGGCTGTGCTGGCTTGAAGGGCCGAATGGCCTACTCCTGCACCTATTGTCTATAAAGGGTAGTAGGTATATATGATGAGCTGCCAGAGGAGGTAGTTGAAGCAAGTACTAACATTGCAATTAAAAGACACTTGAACAGGTTCATGGAAAGGAAAGGTTTAGAGGGATATGGGGCAAATGGAACTAAGTTTGATGAGGAAACTAGGTCAGCATTGACGAGTTGCAGCTGTTTCTGTGCTGTACGACTCTGTGGGTCCATGACTCTGACTAAGTCCTGATAGCTGTGTGAGAGCATCTTCACCAAAAGTATTGCAGAACTTCAAGAAGGCAGCTCACCACCATCTTCTCCAAGGTAATTAGGGATGGATAATAAATATTGACTTTGATGCTGATATTAGTAAAAAACTAATTGGAATAAATCTCCTTTGCACCATACTGTAGATTATCTGCCACAATTTATCCCAATCACTGACAAACACAGATACTTGAGCTTCTCTGTCTTTTAGTTACTATCCTTATAATAAATGCATCCTCAGCACACACAGATATGTTCTGTTCTCATGTATTTAAACAAAATTACACAAATAGAATTACAAGGAATTACTTTTAAATGTAAAGGGTAAATGGAGAAGTTATATCTGAAGATGACATCAGCGTAAAAGAGGAAGGATCTGTGTTAGGCCCTGTTTACACTTGTTTAGGACGTGGGCCTCACTGCTCAGGCTTCCATTTTTAGCCCATGAGGATGTGAACATCCTTACGTAGCCAGTGAATGATGTTCCCACAGTGCTCTTGATAGGAATGAAGGAACAGCAATGGATTTCCAAGTCATGACTGGAGAGGCACCCACAGCATGTGGTGATCCCATGGGCCTGTTGCCATTGTCTTTCTTGGTTGATGGGATCACTGATATGAGAGGTGTTATTGAAGTAGCCTTGGCAATGAACGTTGAGACACCTTGTAGATGGGGACATACAGTAGTAGATGGGGACATGCTATGTCCTGGATGATGTTGTGCTTCTTCAGTATCACTGGAGTAACATTCATCAAGGCATTGCACCCTCCTGAATTGGGCCTTGCCGCTGAAGGAGAGGTTTTGTGGTGTCAGGAATTGCTTGCCCCATGATAACAAGAAATGAATCACCTTTCCTTTATCGATACTGCTTCTTAATGCTGCAACTCCCTACCTAGTATAACTGTGGGAGTACTTTCACCGGAAGGAATGGAAAGGTTTAGGAAAGCAATCTACCACTGTCTTGAGTACAATTAACAATGGTGGGAAACCACTAACCTTGACAGTGATGCTCAAATTGTCAAGAATAACTGAATGAGTAAAGAAATGCTTCACAAGTAAAATCAAGTACATGTGGATTAATGATATTCAAATACTTACAAATACTTTATAATTTTGGAGGTTCCACAACACTTGTAAAGGGAGCAGTGTCAATAGAACCTCTTCTCAATCTCTCTTAAATCCCCACTACCCAGCTTCCTAAAAATCTCAACCTTTTCTTTACTTTTGTCAAAATCCACAGAGTGAAATTGTTCAGTTTAAAATTATCCAAGTTTCTCCTCTCCCTCTAGTGATTAACCTCATGTTCCCATATCTCACCTGACATAGAAACAGAGAAACATAGACAATAGGTGCAGGAGTAGACCATTTGGCCCTTTGAGCCAGCACCACCATTCATTGTGATCATGGCTGATCATCCACAATCAGGAGCCTGTTCCTGCCTTCTCCCCATATCCCTTGATTCCACTAGCCCCTAGAGCTCTATCTAACTCTCTTTGAAATTCATCCAGTGAAATGGCATCTACTGTCTTCTGTGACTGAAATCCTAACGGGAATCCCAAAATTCCCAGCCGCTTCACACTGCTGCTGTGTCCGTTGCCTGAATCCCACATTCATAGAAACATAGAACATAGGTGCAGGAGTAGGCCATTCGGCCCTTCGAGCCAGCACTGCCATTCAATATGATCATGGCTGATCATCCAGAATCAGTACCCCGTTCCTGCTTTCTCCCCATACCCCTTGATTCCGATAGCCCTAAGAGCTAAATCTAACTCTCTCTTGAAAACATCCAGTGAATTGGCCTCCACTGCCTTCAGTAGCAGAGAATTTCACAGATTCACAACTCTCTGGGTGAAAAAGTATTTTCTCATCTCAGTTTTAAATGGCGTCCCCCTTATTTTTAAACTGTGGAAAAAAACTGCAGAAGGACCTCTTTACTCCTATACTCAAATCTTCTCATTATGAAGGCCAACATGCCATTAGCTTTCTTCACTGCCTGCTGTACCTGCATGTTTACTTTCATTGACTGGTGTACAAGGACACCCAAGTCTCATTGCGCTTCTCTTTTTCCTAATCTGACACCATGGAAATAATAATCTGCCTCCTTGTTCTTGCCACCATAGTGGATACACTCACATTTATCTACATTATACTGCATCTGCCATGCATCTGCCACTCACTCAACCTGTAACATCCTCTTTGCAGTTCATAATGCCACCCAGCTTTGTGTCATCTGCTAATTTGCTAGTGCTACTTTTAATTCCATCATCTAAATCATGAATATATATTGTAAATAGTTGAGTACATCACTGATGTAGAGCCCAAGCGATTGAAGGCAGAATCCTTTCATGCAGACATGGACATCCCGAAGAGAGTTGCACTGATCACTAAGTCCCACATGCTGCAGTATGGACACATACTGTAGCTTCCCTTGCCATCTCCAGCCGAGTTTGTTTATATTTTCATAGCCCATATACAAATCGGAGATTAATGATCAATGATCAAGCAGATTGTATTTAGAAAATCTATCATATTCCTGAGCAATTTCACATTTTATAAAACCATTTGTCAGGATTGAACAGAATTATAACAGTTTACGGGTCTATTTGTGCCACTCCGCTAACGTGACCAAGCATTTCTGGGTGTGGATTGTGCTTGCAGAAAGGGCATGTATTTTCTGGATCGGACACACAAAAATTGTGGCCATTCCGCATGCATATTTGTTTACTGAGACACTGGGAGCAATTTATCCACCAGTTTGCAAAGAGTATTACCTTGGGAAAGCACAGCTCAATGAGAAACTAATAGAGAGACTATAGAGACGACAGTGTCGAGTTCTGGTGATTCAATATGAAGAGGGCTTGATTCTCCATCTGGAAATATGAATCCAAATCCTACTTTGGAATCTGGGGAATTGAAATAAAAATGAATAATTAATTCATGAATTAAGTTCCAGATTCAATGATGTTGACTGTGAAGGCACCAGATTTCTGGCAAACCCACCTAGATCACAATGCCCTTCTGGTGAGGAAAACTCACCTGATTTGACATCCACGTGATTCCAGGCCTATAGCAATGTGGTTGGCTCTTAACTGTCCTGTGAGATGGTCCCGCCCTCCACTATGTTCAGGGGGCAATTAGGGATGGGCAATAAATACTGGCTCTGTAGCAACCTCACATCCCAGGTATGAGAACTAAATGTCAGCAAGGGCTTTGTGTGGAAAACTGGCAGAGTGAAATGGAATATATTTTGCAAATGAGGTTTGTTCAGTGGGACTTTGCCACCAATAGATTTCTGAGAAAGAACAGTAACTGTTGCGAAAGCTATGAAAGTTTGGCTGTACACTGTTATGTTAGAAGCAAAGAGCAAATAATGATTGAGCTGATATGTGGATTGGTAGAAACTGTGCGGTCAATTTTTTCATCTTTGTATGAAATCGACAGTTCAAAGGAAACAAGGCCAAATATCAGAAGAGTTTCAAAACTGCCTTTATCCACATTCTATCCAAACTCATTGGAATATCACTGACCCCAAAACATGCCTCAAACCAGCTCAGTTGGACACACTTAAATTAATAAAGATAATGCTTTCGGGAATATTATCCAATATATTTTTAAGGAAAATAAAAGCCACATACTTTTGCAATAGTTAAATGTTTCAGTTTCTCACATGAACCCATTGCCATGGTGACTGAGGTCCACCATTCAATGCTTGAACCCCACTCCTCCCCCTACTGCTCCCTGCCTTTCTGCAGCCCCAACTCCAGTCCCAGTTCAATGCAATGACACATTTTAGAGGTTGTTCGACAAAGTTATTCTTTAAGTGATTATGTGGTAAGCAAGCATTAGTACAAATGAAAACCTGTCTTCAAATGTAATTCAAATGTAGGCTACATGCAGTAATCAGTTTTGAATTGAAAAGGATAGTTTTGTAAACAAACTGTGCTGTCTGCAGAGCACAAGTTACTGCCCCACAGCAGGAGACTGCTCGGGAGAGTTGGTTTGTAAACCAACTTGACCATGAGATGTTTCAGCCTTCTTCTTGTCTTCTTTCGTATGGCATGCACAGCCTAAAGTTGGAGGACAACTTGTTCTATTTGATCTAACTTGATGCGATAAGACAATGTATTTTTGAATTTATGTAAGTGAAATCATGGCTAACAAATCTATTGGAGATGATGGTGATGGACCATGTAGAATAGATAAGGGAGAAGATGTGGAGACCCAAGAGTTTGCAGATTCTGGAAACACGAGCAAAGAGCAAACTGCTGGAGGGAATTTGTGGATGAGGAAACATCTGTGGAAGTAAATGGACAGATGACCATTGGCAACTGAAGAAGGGTCACGATACAGGGTCATCTGCACATTTTCCTCGACAGATGCTGCCTGACCCACTGAGTCCCTCCAGCAGATTGTTTTTGTTTGTTTCAGGGAGAACAAGAGGATGTGTCGAATTTTCAGAAAGTCTTTGAATTTTTTAATATGTGGATTAGACAATATTAAACAGGCATGAATTGAAAATTATTTGGCAGACAGGAAACAGAGAGAAGACTTTGTTAGGGTGGCAGTTGGTGATGAATGATGGTTCTTGAGTCCGTTATTTTCAATGTTCATCAATGGTATTGACAAGGAAACAAATTTAATGTTTCTAAGTTTGATGACATGAAACTGAGAGTAAGTAAGAGAAGCAAAGAGGAAGCAAAGAGGTTTCCAGGTGATGTCAGTCAGTTGAGTTACTTGCCAAATATACACAAATGCAGCAGAGAGTCATAGAGCTGTAGAGCATGGAAATAGGCACATCGACCCAACACACACATGCTGACCAAGATGTCCAACTGACGCCATCACAATTGGCTGCGCCTGGCCCATGTCTCTCCAAACATGTCTTTGTGCTCTCCTTACCGGAGAAAGGGTTTTTCAGCCACAGATGTAATGCAGCCAAGGCTCACCAGACTGATTCCTGGAATGGCAGGACTAATGTGTAAGGAGAGGAGGAGCTGACTGAGTCAGTAGTCACTGGAATTTGGAAGACTTAAACATGACCTCTCTAAATTAAACAAAATTCAAAGCAGAGCTAGACAGACTCGATACATAAAGATATTTCCAGTGACTTGGATCTGGAACAAGGGGTTTAGGACGCAAGATAAGGGGTGAAACATTTAGGGCTGAGACATTTCTTCATTGTGAATATGGTGAGCTATTCAAATTCACCCCACAGAAACTGGTAGATGGCAGGTCACTGAATCCTGTTAAGTAGGGGTTAGATTTATTTGACATAAAATGCAGCAACATTTATATAACCATATAACCATAACAGCGCGTAAACAGGCCATCTCGGTCCTTCAAGTCCGTGCCGAACACTTAAAAAAAAAATTGTTTTTTACTTCCCCCTAGTCCCATCTACCTGCACTCAGACCATAACCCTCCATTCCTTTCCCGTCCATATACCCATCCAATCTATTTTTAAAGGATAAAATCAAACCAGGCTCCACCACTTCCACTGGAAGCTCATTCCACACAGCTACCACTCTCTGAGTAAAGAAGTTCCCCCTAATGTTACCCCTAAACCTCTGTCCCTTAATTCTCAAGTCATGTCCCCTTGTTTGAATCTTCCCTACTCTCAATGGGAAAAGCTTATCCACGTCCGGGAGAGAATTGGAATATGAGATTTTTTGTATGATTGAACAGGCTCAAAGTGACAAATAATCCACCCCTGGTTCTCTTTTGCATGTTTCAATAGGTTTTGGGATGGATTGATATTTTCTTTGTCCTTCACACTTCTGATGTTTATTTACAAATTGTGAAATTTAGTCAGATATAAAACAGGAAGCAAATCATTGTGGTTAAAAAAACAAATCATTGTGGTTAAATTGCAAGACAGCTCTTCCTGCAGCCTTGACCATTGCTCTGAATTTTGCATCAGGTCCTGAATCATTCAGAGCAATGGGCAAGGCTGCATGAAGAGCTATCTTGCAGTTTAACCACAATGATTTGTCTATTCTGAGCTCTGGGCTGTTTCACTTCCTGTTTTTTATCTCAACTAAATTTCGAGTGTTTAGTAAATGACGTGTTTAGTAAATGACGTGTTTAGTAAATGACGTAAATGATAGGAGTAGGCCCCACAAATAACGAAGGATCAACAATGTATTTCCAAGTTATGATGGTGACTAACTGGGTCAATTTGTGCCACTCCACTAACTTGACCAAGCAATTCTGGGTATGGATTGTGCTTGCATATTGTGGATATATTTTCTAGTACCGATGCCGTCATCAATGTAATGGGGATAGAGTTCGGGGATAGGGCCAGTGTACACCTGGAACACAATGTATCTCTCGTGTCTATATCTCTAGGCTGTGAAGATCTTGGTGCAACTCTTTGAGGTTGGGCTTGGAGAACACCAAATGACATGGGGAAAAACTTGTGATTGTGAAAATGTTTGCTGGAGGTTCTACCTTGAGTGAAATTCAGAACTGAGGAGAAAATTGCTCTCAATATTGGACTTACTTTGAAAAATTGTAGTAGCTTGATTATCATACGCAGCTCACTGGTGATCTCCTAAGTCCAAGCTCCACCATGATCTGATGCAATTGAATATTGGTTTGAACTATCGGACCAACTACAGCATGAATAGGCAAGAATATTGACCGTTCCATTTATGACAAAACAACAGATTCTGTCATTTGCCATTATCATAGACATTTCAAACATCACACAGTCATCTGCTTGAATATGTGTAACTGGAAACTATTCTAACTTCAGTTATGAATAGCATTCATTATACTTGTCTTTCTCCAGGCTGGTTAGCATTCTGCAAAAGCTTTTCTCTTTACCTCAGAAACGTGACACTGAACTAAACTGAATTGAACTGGAAGGGACGTGATTTATTCCCAGAGGTTGTGAAGGTCTTGGTGCAAACTGTGCGGTTTGATTTGGAGAAAACTGAAAGTTGCAGAAGAAATTGGATGATCATGAGGATGGTGACTGGTGGGTTTACCTTGTGTGAAACTCAGGAGATAATTACACTCAACATTGGAATAACTGAGTAAATACAGCATTTTTATTATTACATCTACTCGATATTAAATTAAATGTATTATTTCTATAACTTTCAATAGATTTTAAGGAATTTTTTAGACTGATTTAAATTGCTGCAGACACAACAAGAGCTGCAAGCAGAAATAGTGGATGCATTAGTGATCATTTTTCAAAACGCTTTAGATTCTGGAGTAGTTCCTGAGGATTGGAGGGTAGCTAATGTAACCCCACTTTTAAAAAGGGAGGGAGAGAGAAAACGGGGAATTACAGACCAGTTAGTGTAACATCAGTAGTGGGGAAACTGCTAGAGTCAGTTATTAAAGATGGGATAGCAGCACATTTGGAAAGTGGTGAAATTATTGGACAATATCAGCGTGGATTTACGAAAGGTAAATCATGTCTGACGAATCTTATAGAATTTTTCGAGGATGTAACTAGTAGAGTGGATAAGGGAGAACCAGTGGATGTGTTATATCTGATGGCTTTCGACAAGGTCCCTCATAAGAGATTAGTATACAAACTTAAAGCACATGGTATTCGGGGTTCAGTATTGATGTGGATGGAGAACTGGCTGGCAAACATGAAGCAAAGTGTAGGAGTAAACGGGTCCTTTTCACAATGGCAGGCAGTGACTAGTGGGGTACCGCAAGGCTCACTGCTGGGACCCCAGCTATTTACAATATATATTATTGATTTGGATGAGGGAATTGAATGCAACATCTCCAAGTTTGCGGATGACACGAAGCTGGGGGGCAGTGTTAGCTGTGAGGAGGATGCTAGGAGGGTGAAAGGTGACTTGGATAGGCTGGGTGAGTGGGCAAATGCATGGCAGATGCAGTATAATGTGCATAAATGTGAGGTTATCCACTTTGGTGGCAAAAACAGGAAAGTAGAATATTATCTGGATGGTGGCCAATTAGGAAAAGGGGAGATTCAACGAGACCTGGGTGTCATGGTACACCAGTCATTGAAAGTAGGCATGCAGGTGCAGCAAGCAGTGAAGAAAGCGAATGGTACGTTAGCATTCATAGCAAAAGGATTTGAGTATAGGAGCAGGGAGGTTCTACTGTAGTTGTACAGGGTCTTGGTGAGACCACACCTGGAGTATTGCATACAGTTTTGGTCTCCAAATCTGAGGAAAGACATTCTTGCCATAGAGGGAGTACAGAGAATGTTCACCAGACTGATTCCTGGGATGTCAGGACTTTCATATGAAGAAAGACTGGATAGACTCGGCTTGTACCCGCTAGAATTTAGAAGATTGAGGGGGGATCTTACTGAAACTTACAAAATTCTTAAGGGGTTGGACAGGCTAGATGCAGGTAGATTGTTCCCGATGTTGGGGAAGTCCAGGACAAGGGGTCACAGTTTAAGGATAAGGGGGAAGTCTTTTAGGACCGAGATGAGAAAAACATTTTTCACACAGAGAGTGGTGAATCTGTGGAATTCTCTGCCACAGAAGGTAGTTGAGGCCAGTTCATTGGCTATATTTAAGAGGGAGTTAGATGTGGCCCTTGTGGCTAAAGGGATCAGGGGGTATGGAGAGAAGGCAGGTACAGGATACTGAGTTGGATGATCAGCCATGATCACATTGAATGGCGGTGCAGGCTCGAAAGGCCGAATGACCTACTCCTGCACATATTTTCTATGTTTCTATGTTCAAGATGTAGCGTCTCGGACATGTTTATAATGATTACGTAAAATAATTGACATCTCCTGCTATGTATGCTTCCATATAACTTTATATAACTTATATAACTCAATATAAGCAAGACGGCTCTTAGGGAGCGGCAGTGAGGCAGCGGCCTTGTGAGGGAAGTGCCCTGTGAGAAAAGTGAGAGTCTTTGGCTCGAGAGTTTTCGGCGAGGAGGCTGAGGAGAGGAATTCCACAAAGTCACAACTCTCTGGGTTGAAAAGTTTTTTCTCAACTCAGTCTTAAATGACCTCCCCTTTATTCTAAGACTGTGGCCCCTGGTTCTGGACTCGCCCAACATTGGGAACATTTTTCCTGCATCCAGCTTGTCCAGTCCTTTTATAATTTTATACGTTTCTATAAGATTCCCCCTCATCCTTCCAAACTCCAGTGAATACAAGCCTAGTCTTTTCAATCTATCCTCATACGACAGTCCCGCCATCCCAGGGATCAATCTCGTGAACCGACGCTGCACTGCCTCAATTACAAGGATGTCCTTCCTCAAATTAGGAGACCAAAACTTTACACAAACTCCAGATGTGGTCTCACCAGAGCCCTGTACAACTGCAGAAGAACCTCTTTACTCCTGAATCCCCTTGTATGAAGGCCAACATTCCATTAGCTTTCTTTCCTGCCTGCTGTACCTGTAAGCCAACTTTCAGTGACCGGTGTACAAGGACACCCAGGTCTCGCTGTACCTCCCCCTTACCTAACCTAACCCCATTGAGATAATAATCTGTACCCTTGTTTTTGCTGCCAAAGTGGATAACCTCACATTTATCTATATTATACTGCATCTGCCCACTCAATCTGTCCAGGTCACCCTGCACCCTCCTAACATCCTCTTCACAGTTCACACTGCCACCCAGCTTTGTGTCATCCGCAAACTTGCTAGTGTTGCTCCTAATTCCCTCTTCCAAATCATTAATATATATGGTAAACAGTTGCGGCTCCAACACCGAGCCTTGCGGCACTCCACTCGCCACTGCCTGCCATTCTGAAAAGGACCCGTTCACTCCTACTCTTTGCTTCCAGTCTGCCAACCAATTTTATATCGATGTCAACACCCTACCCCCAATATATGTGCTCTAATTATAGTCACCAGTCTCCCGTGCGGGACCTTATCAAAGGCTTTCTGAAAGTTTAGATACACTACATCCACTGGCACCCCTTCATCCATTTTATTTGTCACATCCTCAAAAAACTCCAGAAGATTAGGCAAGCATGATTTCCCTTTCATAAATCCATGATGACTTGGACTAATCCTTTTACTGCTATCCAAATGCCCCATTATTACCTCTTTAATAATTGACTCCAGCATCTTTCCCACCACCGAAGACAGGCTAACTGGTCTGTAATTCCCTGTTTTCTCTCTCGCTCCTTTCTTGAAAAGTGGGATAACATTAGCTATCCTCCAATCCACAGGAACTGATCCTGAATCTATTGAACATTGGAAAATGATCACCAATGCGTCCATATAACCATATAACTATATAACCATTACAGCACGGAAACAGGCCATCTCGGCCCTTCAAGTCCGTAGCGGATTTTTTTTTAATTAAAAAAAAAAAAAATACTTCCCACTAGTCCCATCTACCTGCACTCAGACCATAACCCTCCATTCCTTTCCCGTCCATATACCCATCCAATCTATTTTTAAAGTATAAAATCGAACCAGCCTCCACCACTTACACTGGAAGCTCATTCCACACAGCACCACTCTCTGAGTAAAGATGTTCCCCCTAATGTTACCCCTAAACTTCTGTCCGTTAATTCTCATCATGTCCCCTTGTTTGAATCTTCCCTACTCTCAATCGGAAAAGCTTATCCACGTCAACTCTGTCTATCCCTCTCATCATTTAAAGACCTCTATTAAGTCTCCTCTTAACCTTCTGCGCTCCAAAGAATAAAGACCTAACTTGTTCAACCTTTCTCTGTAACTTAGTTGCTGAAACCCAGGCAACATTCTAGTAAACCTCCTCTGTACTCTCTCTATTTTGTTGACATCCTTCCTATAATTAGGCTACCAAAATTGTACTCCGTACTCCAGAATTGGCCTCACCAATGCCTTGTACAATTTTAACATTACATCCCAACTTCTATATTCAATGCTCTGATTTATAAAGGCCAGCACACCAAAAGCTTTCTTTACCACCCTATCTACATGAGATTCCACCTTCAGGGAACTATGCACAGTTATTCCTAGATCCCTCTGTTCAACTGCATTCCTCAATTCTCTACCATTTACCATGTACGTCCTATTTTGATTTGTCCTGCCGAGATGTTGTACCTCACATTTATCAGTATTAAACTCCATCTGCCATCTTTCAGCCCACTCTTCCAAACGGCCTAAATCTCTCTGTAGACTTTGAAAATATACTTCATTATCCACCACACCACCTATCTTAGTATCATCTGCATACTTACTAATCCAATTTTCCACACCATCATCCAGATCATTGCTGTACATGACAAACAACTGTGGATCCAACACAGACCCCTGAGGCACCCCACTAGTCACCAGCCTCCAACCTGACAAACAGCCATCACCATTACTCTCTGGCATCTCCCATTCAGCCACTGTTGAATCCATCTTGCTCCTCCACCATTAATACCCAACAATTTAATCTACTTAACCAACCTTCCATGAGGAACCTTGTCAAAGGCCTTACTGACGTCCATATGGACAACATCCACTGCTTTACCCTCATCAATTTCCCTAGTAACCTCTTCAAAAAATTCAAGATTAGTCAAACATGACCTTCCAGGCACAAATCCATGTTGGCTGTTCCTAATCAGACCCTGTTTATCTAGATGATTATATATATTATCTCTAAGTATCCTTTCCATTAATTTGCCCACCACTGACGTCAAACTAACAGGTCTATAATTGCTAGGTTTACTCTTAGAACCCTTTTAAAACAATGGAACAACATGCGCAATACGCCAATCCTCCGGCACTATTCCCGTTTCTAATGGCATTTGAAATATTTCTGTCATAGCCCCTGCTATTTCTACACTAACTTCCCTCAATGTCCATGGGAATATCCTGTCAGGACCTGGAGACTTATCCATTTTTATATTTTTCAAAAGTGTCAGTACTTCCTCTTCTTTGAATCTCATAGTTTCCATTGCTACTCTACTTGTTTCCCTTACCTCACATAATTCAATATCCTTCTCCTTGGTGAATACCGAAGAAAAGAAATTGTTCAATATCTCCCCCATCTCTTTTGGCTCTGCACATAGCTGTCCACTCTGATACTCTAATGGACCAATTTTATCCCTCGTTATCCTTTTGCTATTAATATAGCTGTAGAAACCCTTTGGATTTACTTTCACCTTACTTGCCAAAGCAACCTCATATCTTCTTTCAGCTTTTCTAATTTCTCTCTTAAGATTCTTTTAACATTTTTTATACTCTTCAGGCAACTCATTTACTCCATGCTGCCTATAATTATTGTAGATCTCCCTCTTTTTCCGAACCAAGTGTCCAATTTCCCTTGAAAACCATGACTCTTTCCAATTTTTACTCTTTCCTTTCAACCGAACAGGGAGATAAAGATTCTGTACTCTTAAAATTTCACTTTAAATGTCCTCCATTTCTCTTCTACATCCTTCCCATAAAACAAAATGTCCCAATTCACTCCTTTTAAATCCTTTCGCATCTCCTCAAAGTTAGCCTTTCTCCAATCAAAAATCTCAACCCTTGGTCCAGTTCTGACCTTCTCCACAATTATATTGAAACTAATGGTATTGTGATCACTGGACCCGAAGTGCTCCCCAACACATACCTCCGCCACCTGACCTGTCTCATTTCCTAACAGGAGGTCCAGCACTGCCCCTTCTCTAGTAGGTACCTCTATGTATTGCTGCAAAAAGCTATCCTGCACACATTTTACAAACTCCAAACCATCCAGCCCTTTTACAGAATGTGTTTCTCAGTCTATGTGTGGAAAATTGAAATCTCCCACAATCACTACCTTGTGCTTACTACTAATATCTGCTATCTCCTTACATATTTGCTCTTCCAATTCTCGCTCCCCATTAGGCGGTCTATAATACACCCCTATAAGTGTTGCTACACCTTTCCCATTTCTTTGTTCCACCCAAATAGCCTCCCTAGACGAGCCCTCTAATCTATCCTGCCAAAGCACTGCTGTAATATCTTCCCTGACAAGCAATGCAACACCTCCACCTCTTGCCCCTCCAATTCTATCACACCTGAAGCAACAAAATCCTGGAATATTTAGTTTCCAATCACAGCCATCCTGCAACCATGTTTCACTAATCGCCACAACTTCATACTTCCAGGTGTCAATCCAGGCTCTAAGTTCATCCACCTTTCTTACAATGCTCCTAGCATTAAAATATACACATTTAAGAAACCCACCACTACTTATTCTCTGTTTATTATCTTTTTCTTCTTTCTCCCCTACATGTTGGGTCTGAGTGCTTCCCTTCTCTGCCTCCTGCCTCACACAATGACTACTAGCTTTCTCTATTTGAGTCCCTCCCCCCAACCGTTCTAGTTTAAAGTCTCCCCAGTAGCCTTTGCAAATCTCGCCGCCAGGATATTGGTTCCCCTCGGGTTCAAGTGCAACCCGTCCTTTTTGTACAGGTCACACCTTCCCCAAAAGAGGTCCCAATGATCCAGAAACTTGAATCCCTGCCCGCTGCACCAGTCCCTCAGCCACAAATTTATCCTCCACCTCACTCCATTCCTACTCTCACTGTCGCGTGGCACAGGCAGTAATCCTGAGATTGTTACTTTTGCGGTCCTTCTCCTTAACTCTCTTCCTAACTCCCTAAATTCCCCTTTCAGGACCTCTTCCCTTTTTATACCTATGTCATTGGTACCTATATGTACCACGACCTCAGGCTCCTCTCCCTCCCATTTCAGGATATCTTGGACACGTTCAGACACATCCCAGACCCTGGCACCAGGGAGGCAAACTACCATCCGGGTCTCCTGACTGCGTCCACAGAATCGCCTATCTGATCCTTAGTGGGTAAGGAGAACAAAACAGCACACAAGGGGTGGTCTCAGGAATATCCTGTAATATGGCAACAAGACATCTTGTTACTGTGCTCAAAAACTCCAGAAGAGAAGACTAACAAATATCACTTGCCTACTTACTGCATGCTGCATCACATGTCTGCTTTCAGTGATTAGTGCACAAAGACGCAGATATCTTTATCAATATTTCTGAATCAATCACAATTCCTATAGTTCTCAGTCTTTCTGTTTATCCACAATATTATGGATAGGAAATGTATGGACATGGGTTAGGTGCAGGCAGTTGGGACTGGCTCAGATACACAACTTGGTCAGCATGTATGCATTGGGCCAATGGGCCTGTTTCCATGCTGTACAGCTCTATGACTCTATGCTGCATCTGTGTGTATATTTGGACACTAGCTCAACTGACTGGGAGGAGCTGGCCAAAGTTGACTGGAAAGATACACTAGCAGGGATGACAGTGGAACAAAAATGGCAGGTGTTTCTAGGAATAATACAGAAGGTGCAGGATCAGTTCATTCCTAGGAGGAAGAAAGATTCCAAGGGGAGAAAGGGACGACCATGGCTGACAAGGGACGTCAGGGACAGTATAAAAATTAAAGCGAAGAAGTACAACGTAGCAAAGATGAGCGGGAAGCAAGAGGATTGGGTAATGTTTAAAGAACAACAGAAGATAACCAAAAAGACAATACGGGGAGAAAAGATGAGGTACGAAGGTAAGCTAGCCAAGAATATAAAGCAGGATAGTAAAAGCTTCTTTAGGTATGTGAAGAGGATAATATTAGTTAAGACCAAAGTTGGACCCTTGTAGACTGAAAAAGGTGAATTTATTATGGGGAACAAGGATATGGCAGATGAGTTGAACAGGTACTTTGGATCTGTCTTCACTAAGGAGGACACAAACAATCTTCCTGATATAGTAGTGGCCAGAGGATCTGGGGTGACGGAGGAACTGAAGGAAATCCACATTAGGCAGGAAATGGTGTTGGATAGACTGATGGGACTGAAGGTTGATAATTCCCCAGGGCCTGATGGTCTGCATCCCAGGGTACTTAAGGAAGTGGCTCTAGAAATCGTGGACGCATTGGTGGTAATTTTCCAATGTTCTATAGACTCAGGATCAGTTCCTGTGGATTGGAGGGTAGCTAATGTTATCCCACTTTTTAAGAAAGGCGGGAGAGAGAAAACAGGGAATTATAGACCAGTTAGCCTGCCATCGGTGGTGGGGAAGATGCTGGAGTCAATTATGAAAGATGAAATAGCCGCACATTTGGATAGCAGTAACAGGATCGGTCCGAGTCAGCATGGATTTACGAAGGGGAAATCATGCTTGACTAATCTTCTGGAATTTTTTGAAGATGTAACGAGGAAAATGGACAAGGGAGAGCCAGTGGATGTAGTGTACCTGGACTTTCAGAAAGCATTTTAAAAGGTCCCACATAGGAGATTAGTGGGCAAAATTAGGGCACATGGTATTGGGGGTAGAGTGCTGACATGGATAGAGAAGTGTTTGGCAGACAGGAAACAAAGAGTAGGGATTAACGGGTCCCTTTCAGAATGGCAGGCAGTGACTAGTTGGGTACCGCAAGGCTCGGTGCTGGGACCGCAGCTATTTACAATATACATCAATGATTTGGATGAAGGGATTCAAAGTAACATTAGCAAGTTTGCAGATGACACAAAGTTGGGTGGCAGTGTGAACTGTGAGGAGGATGCTATGAGAATGCAGGGTGACTTGGACAGGTTGGGGGAGTGGGCAGATGCTTGGCAGATGAAGTTTAATGCAGATAAATGTGAGGTTATCCACTTTGGTAGCAAAAACAGCAAGGCTGCTTACTATCTAAATGGCGTCAAGTTGGGAAAAGAGGAAGTACAACAGGATCTGGGGGTCCTTGTTCATCAGTCTATGAAAGTAAGCATGTAGGTACAACAGGCAGTGAAGAAAGCAAATGGCATGTTGGCCTTTATAACAAGAGGAGGAATATAGGAGCAAAGAGATCCTTCTGCAGTTGTACAGAGCCCTAGTGAGACCACACCTGGAGTATTGTGTGCAGTTTTGGTCCCCTAATTTGAGGAAGGACATTCTTGCTATTGAGGGAATGCAGCGTAGGTTTACAAGGTTAATTTGACGCAATTGTGGATAACCTCACATTTATCCGCATTAAACTTCATCTGCCATGCATCTGCCCACTCCCCCAACCTGTCCAAGTCACCCTGCATTCTCATAGCATCCTCATCACAGTTCACACTGCCACCCAGCTTTGTGTCATCTGCAAATTTGCTAATGTTACTTTGAATCCCTTCATCCAAATCATTGATGTATATTGTAAATAGTTGCGGCCCCAGCACCGAGCCTTGCCGTACCCCACTAGTCACTACCTGCCATTCTGAAAGGGACCCGCTAATCCCTATTCTTTGTTTCCTGTCTGCCAACCACTTCTCTATCCATGTCAGCACTCTACCCCCAATACCATGTGCCCTAATTTTGCCCACTAATCTCCTATGTGGGACCTTATCAAATGCTTTCTGAAAGTCCAGGTACACTACATCCACCGGCTCTCGCTTGTCCATTTTCCTAGTTACATCCTCAAAAAATTCCAGAAGATTTAGTCAAGCATGATTTCCCCTTCGTAAATCCATGCTGACTTGGACCGATCCTGTTACTGCTATCCAAATGTGCGGCTATCTCATATTTTATAATTGACTCCAGCATCTACCCCACCACCGATGTCAGGCTAACTGGTGTATAATACCCTGTTTTCTCTCTCCCGCCTTTCTTAAAAAGTGGGATAACATTAGCTACCCTCCAATCCACAGGAACTGATCCTGAATCTATTGAACATTGGAAAAAAAATAGAATAATTTGAAAGAATAATAACATTAGCTTTATTCATTGGAAAGAATAAAATGAATTTGAATAGTCAAGAGAAACACTGCTATTTTAGATTTTAATCAGTCGGATGTAGCAAAAACAATGACATTTGTTCCCTTTTTAGTGAAGACACCATCATTGTAATAGGAGAACACATTTCACAAAAACATTTGAAGAAGTACATCAGTTTTGCAAACTACATTTCAATCATTTAATCACGTTCATTTAATCCACTATTACCAATGAAGAATAATGTCTGAAGTTTACTGAGCTTCTGCAGAGGAACTTGTGTGGAATTCTGGAGAAGCAGCAACGTGGCTTTGAGCCCAGCACAGGACAAGCTGAGGTTCCCTCACACTGCACAGTAACTGACACTGCCTCTTGGCAAACTAAATGACACCCCCCCTCCAGCTCAGGTTTCCAGCACCACTGGTGTTGATACAAATGGGTTCAGATATAGAATTATACCACAAATAAAGATTCCATCTGGAATCAAACTTGCACCTTTGGGATTTTGAACATTTCGAATGGATCTCAAATGGGAGAGCTCCAGGTGCTTTGCTGCATCCTGCTGGGCCTGATGTTCCACGAGAGAGTACATGCAATCCAGGGAGGTCCTGCCATTTCATGATGAAAAAACCTCCATAGAGGGTTGTGTTCATTAAACATGCTGGCAATTCCATTGCACCCATTAGGATAAACTGAACCATTCCCAGAGAGAGGGTTGGCCCTGGTGAAAGGAAAAAGAACATACTGTTTCCTCACTTGCCTCTTCATGGGAAGGAGCCCACAGATTTCACCATGGGAAGCTTTCACTGTCCTAATGAATGCCCACCATTATTGATCAGCTGAGCAAAATCTCGAATGACATTAAAAGAAGCAAGAATACAGAGTGTACACTGGGTGTGGACCTCAGCATCCATCATTGGGAGTGGCTTGGTCACACGACCACTCACTGAGATGGCCGAACACTGAAGGATGTGTCTGCCAGGCTCTTTCGACAGCAGGTAGAGAATGAGCCAACACAAGGGACTGACCTACTTGACCTCCTCCTCTCCTGTCGACCTGCAACAGGTGAATCTGTTGACCATGGCTTTGGCAGAAATCAGAAGACCATTGCACAGTTCTCATTGAGGACAATGTTTTGTCATTACACCAAAGTCATCCCATATTGCTCTGACTGGCACAACAGTTTTTGATGTCATCTTCCCAAAGGAGCTGCAGAGGCTGAGACATTGACTATGTTCAAGATAGAGGATGATTGACTATAAACTCAACAGAAGTGAGGAGACGTGGGGAAAGTGGGAAGGTGGTGTTGAGACGAATATTGGATCAGCTGTATGGGCCTGAAATATTGTGCCCCACAGACTTTATTGCTTGGAGTGCAGGAGGCTGTGATAGTTGAATTATTGAGGGGAATAGATAGGCTGAATGAACAGAGCCTTTTACCCAGTGTGGGGGTATCAAGAACCAGAGGACACGGGTTTGAGGTGAGATGATAAGGTTTAATATGAACACGAAGGGCATCCTTTGCATTCAAAGGATAAAGGATTCAAACAAGAGGAGTTGAGTATAGAAGCAAAGAGGTCCTTCTGCAGTTGTACAGAGCCCTAGTGAGACCACACCTGGAGTATTGTGTGCAGTTTTGGTCCCCTAATTTGAGGAAGGACATTCTTGCTATTGAGGGAGTGCAGCATAGTTTTACAAGGTTAATTCCCGGGATGGCGGGACTGTCATATGCTGAGAGAATGGGGCGGCTGGGCTTGTATACTCTGTAGTTTAGAAGGATGAGAGGGGATCATATTGAAACATATAGGATTATTAAGGGTTTGGACACGCTAGAGTCAGGAAACATGTTCCTAATGTGGGGAGAGTCCAGAACCAGGGACCACAGTTTAAGAATAAGGGGCAAGCCATTTAGAACAGAGATGAAGAAACACTTTTTCACACAGAGTGTTGTGAGTGTGTGGTATTCTCTGCCTCAGATGGTTGTGGAGGCCGGTTCACTGGATGCTTTCAAGAGAGAGCTAGATAGGGTTCTTGAAGATAGTAGAGTCAGGGGATATGGGGAGAAGGCAGGAACATGGTACTGATTGTGGATGTTCAGCCATGATCACATTGAATGGCTGTGCTGGCTTGAAGGGCCGAATGGCCTACTCCTGCACCTATTGTCTATAAAGGGTAGTAGGTATATGTGATGAGCTGCCAGAGGAGGTAGTTGAAGTAAGTACTAACATTGCAATTAAAAGACACTTGAACAGGTTCATGGAAAGGAAAGGTTTAGAGGGATATGGGGCAAATGGAACTAAGTTTGATGAGGAAACTAGGTCAGCATTGACGTGTTGCAGCTGTTTCTGTGCTGTACGACTCTGTGGTTCCATGACTCTGACTAAGTCCTGATAGCTGTGTGTGAGCATCTTCACCAAAAGTATTGCAGAACTTCAAGAAGGCAGCTCACCACCATCTTCTCCAAGGTAGTTAGGGATGGATAATAAATATTGACTTTGATGCTGATATTAGTAAAAAACTAATTGGAATAAATCTTCTCCTTTGCACCATACTGTAGATTATCTGCCACAATTTATCCCAATCACTGACAAACACAGATACTTGAGCTTCTCTGTCTTTTAGTTACTATCCTTATAATAAATGCATCCTCAGCACACACAGATATGTTCTGTTCTCACGTATTTAAAACAAATTACACAAATAGAATTACAAGGAATTACTTTTAAATGTAAAGGGTAAATGGAGAAGTTGTTTCTGAAGATGACATCAGCGTAAAAGAGGAAGGATCTGTGTTAGGCCATGTTTACACTTGTTTAGGATGTGGCCCTCACTGCTCAGGCTTCCATTTTTAGCCCATGAGGATGTGAAAATTCTTACGTAGCCAGTGAATGATGCTCCCACAGTGCTCTTGATAGGAATGAAGGAACAGCAATGGATTTCCAAGTCATGACTGGAGAGGCACCCACAGCATGTGGTGATCCCATGGGCCTGTTGCCATTGTCTTTCTTGGTTGATGGGATCACTGATATGAGAGGTGTTATTGAAGTAGTCTTGGCAATGAACATTGAGACACCTTACGGTGGTTGATTGAGACCGAGATCACTGTACACAAGTGGTGGAAACAAAGAAGATTACAGTAGTAGATGGGGGCATGCTATGTCCTGGATGATGTTGTGCTTCTTCAGTATCACTGGAGTAACTTTCATCAAGGCATTGCACTCTCCTGAATTGGGCCTTGCCGCTGATGGAGAGGTTTTGTTGTGTCAGAAATTGCTTGCCCCATGATAACAAGAAATGCATCACCTTTCCTTTATCGATACTGCTTCTTAATGCTGCAACTCCCTACCTAGTATAACTGTGGGAGTACTTTCACTGGAAGGAATGGAAAGGTTTAGGAAAGCAATCTACCACTGTCTTGAATACAATTAACAATGGCGGGAAACCACTAACATTGACAGTGATGCTCAAATTGTCGAGAATAACTGAATGAGTAAAGAAATGCTTCACAAGTAAAATCAAGTACACCTGGATTAATGATATTCGAATACTTACAAATACTTTATAATTTTGGAGGTTCCACAACACTTGAAAAGGGAGCAGTGTCAATAGAACCTCTTCTCAATCTCTCTTAAATCCCCACTACCCAGCTTCCTAACAATCTCAACCTTTTCTTTACTTTTGTCAAAATCCAGAGTGAAGTTGTTCAGTTTAAAATTATCCAAGTTTCTCCTCCCCCTCTAGTGACTAACCTCATGTTCCCATATCTCACCTGACATAGAAACAGAGAAAAATAGTCAATAGGTGCAGGAATAGGCCATTTGGCTCTTCGAGCCAGCACCGCCATTCATTGTGATCATGCTTGATCATCCACAATCAGTAGCCTGTTCCTGCCTTCTCCCCATATCCCTTGATTTCGCTAGCCCCTAGAGCTCTATCTAACTCTCTTTTAAATTCATCCAGTAAAATGGCATCTACTGTCTTCTGTGTTTGAAATCCTAACGGGAATCCCAAAATTCCCAGCTGCTCCACACCGCTGCTCCACAAACTTTCATAGCTTTTGCAACAGTTACTGTTCTTTCTCAGAAATCTATTGGTGGCAAAGTCCCACTGAACAAACATCATTTGCAAAATATATTCCATTTCACTCTGCCAGTTTTCCACACAAAGCCCTTGCTGACATTTAGTTCTCATACTTGGGATGTGAGGTTGCTACAAAGCCAGTATTTATTGCCCATCCCTAATTGCCCCCTGAACATAGTGGAGGGCGGGACCATCTCACAGGACAGTTAAGAGCCAACCACATTGCTATAGGCCTGGAATCACGTGGATGTCAAATCAGGTGAGTTTTCCTCACCAGAAGGGCATTGTGATCCAGGTGGGTTTGCCAGCAATTTGGTGCCTTCACAGTCAACATCATTGAATCTTGAACTTAATACATGAATTAATTATTCATTTTTATTTCAATTCCCCAGATTCCAAAGCAGGATTTGGATTCATATTTCCAGATGGAGAATCAAGCCCTCTTCATATTGAATCACCAGAACTCGTCACTGTCGTCTCTATAGTCTCTCTATTAGTTTCTCATTGAGCTGTGCTTTCCCAAGGTAATACTCTTTGCAAACTGGTGGATAAATTGCTCCCAGTGTCTCGATGACCTCCGTCTGGTCAGGGAGAGCGAGGAAGTCATCCAGAGGAGTTACAGGGATGTGGTCACTCCAACACCACAGGAGGCAGGCAAGTGGATCACGGTTGGGAGAGGCAAGGGGCACAGGCAGGGACTAGAGAGTACCCCGGTGGCTGTACACCTTGACAATAAGTACTCCTGTTTGAGCACTGTTGGGGTGGACAGCCTACCTGGGGGTAGCGACAGCGGCCGGGCCTCCGGTATAGAGACCGGTCCTGTTGCTCAGAAGGGTAAGGAAAAGAAGAGGAGGGCAATATTAATAGGGGACTCTATAGTTAGGGGGTCAGACAGGCGATTCTGTGGACGCAGTCGGGAGACCCGGATGGTAGTTTGCCTCCCTGGTGCCAGGGTCTGTGATGTGTCTCAACGTGTCCAAGCCATCCTGAAAGGGCAGGGAGAGGAGCCCGAAGTCGTGATACATATAGGTACCAATGACATAGGTAAAAAAAGAGAAGAGGTCCTGAAAGGAGAATTTAGGGAGTTAGGAGGGGAGTTAAAGAGAAGGACAGCGAAGGTAACAATCTCGGGATTACTGCCTGTGCCACACGACAGTGAGAGTAGGAATGGAGCGAGGTGGAGGATAAATGCGTGGCTGAAGGACTGGTGCAGAAGGCAGGGATTCAAATTTCTGGATCATTGGGACCTCTTTTGTGGAAGGTACGACCTGTACAAAAAGGATGGGTTGCACTTGAACCTGAGGGGGACCGATATCCTGGCGGGGAGATCTGCAAAGGCTACTGGGGAGACTTTAAACTAGAATGGTTGGGGGGGAGGGACTCAAATAGAGAATGCTATTAGACAGTGTGTGAGGCAGGAGGCAGAGAAGGAAAGCACTCAGACCCAACATGTAGGGGGGAAAGAAGAAAACAATAATAAACAGAGAATAAGAGGTGATGCGGTTCTTAAATGGGTGAGCAGAGAAACAGAGGGGTGAAAAATGCGGGCGGAAGCAATAGGTAGCAAGGTGAAAAGTAAAAGTGGCAGGCAGGCAGGGCAAAAATCAAAAAGAGCCACTTTCCAACATAATTGTATAAGGGGTAAGAGCGTTGTAAAAACAAACCTGAAGGCTTTGTGTCTCAATGCAAGGAGCATTCGTAATAAGGTCGATGAGTTGAACGCGCAGATAGCAATTAATGATTATGATATAGTTGGGATCACGGAGACATGGCTCCAGGGTGACCAAGGCTGGGAGCTGAACATCCAGGGATATTCAATATTCAGGAGGGATAGAGAGAAAGGAAAAGGAGGTGGGGTAGCGTTGCTGGTTAGAGAGGAGATTAACGCAGTGGAAAGGAAGGACATTAGCTTGGAGGATGTGGAATCGGTATGGGCAGAGCTACGAAATACTAAGGGGCAGAAAACGCTGGTGGGTGTTGTGTACAGGCCACCTAGCAGTAGTAGTGAAGTTGGGGATGGCATCAAACAGGAAATTAGAAATGCATGCAACAAAGGCAAAACAGTTATAATGGGTGACTTCAATCTACATATAGATTGGGTGAATCAAATTGGCAGGGGTGCTGAGGAAGAGGATTTCTTGGAATGTATGAGGGATAGTTATCTAAACCACCATGTAGAGGAACCAACGAGAGAGCAGGCTATTCTAGACTGGGTATTGAGTAATGAGGAAGGGTTAGTTAGCAGACTTGTTGTGCGTGCCCCCTTGGGCAAGAGTGACCATAATATGGTTGAGTTCTTCATTAGGATGGAGAGTGACATTGTTAATTCAGAAACAACGGTTCTGAACTTAAAGAAAGGTAACTTTGAGGATATGAGACGTGAATTGGCCAAGATTGACTGGCAATTAGTTCTAAAAGGGTTAACGGTGGATATGCAATGGAAGGCATTTAAAGACTGCATGGATGAACTACAAAAAATGTTCATCCCAGTTTGGCAAAAGAATAAATCAGGGAAGGTAGTGCATCCGTGGATAACAAGGGAAATCAGGGATAGTATCAAAGCAAAAGATGTTGCGTACAAATTAGCCAGAAAAAGCAGCATACCAGAGGACTGGGAGAAATTCAGAGACCTGCAGAGGAGGACAAAGGGCTTAATTAGGAAAGGGAAAATAGATTATGAAAGGAAACTGGCAGGGAACATAAAAACTGACTGCAAAAGTTTTTATAGATATGTGAAGAGAAAGAGATTAGTTAAAACAAATGTAGGTCCCTTGCAGTCAGAAACAGGTGAATTGATCATGGGGAACAAGGATATGGCGGACCAATTGAATAACTACTTTGGTTCCGTCTTCACTAAGGAAGACATAAATAATCTGCCGGAAATAGCAGGGGGCCGCGGGTCAAAGGAGATGGAGGAACTGAGTGAAATCCAGGTTAGTCGGGAAGTGGTGTTGGGTGAATTGAATGGATTAAAGGCCGATAAATCACCAGGGCCAGATAGGCTGCATCCCAGAGTACTTAAGGAAGTAGCTCCAGAAATAGTGGATGCATTAGTGATAATTTTTCAAAATTCTTTAGATTCTGGAGTAGTTCCTGAGGATTGGAGGGTAGCAAACGTAACCCCTCTTTTTAAGAAGGGAGGGAGAGAGAAAACGGGGAATTACAGACCAGTTAGTCTAACATCGGTAGTGGGGAAACTGCTAGAGTCAGTTATTAAAGATGGGATAGTAGCACATTTGGAACGTGGTGAAATCATTGGACAAAGTCAGCATGGATTTACGAAAGGTAAATCGTGTCTGACGAATCTTATAGAATTTTTCGAGGATGTAACTAGTAGAGTGGATAGGGGAGAACCAGTGGATGTGTTGTATCTGGACTTTCAGAAGGCTTTCGACAAGGTACCACATAAGAGATTAGGATACAAACTTAAATCACACGGTATTGGGGGTTCAGTATTGATGTGGATAGAGAACTGGCTGGCAAACAGGAAGCAAAGAGTAGGAGTAAACGGGTCCTTTTCACAATGGCAGGCAGTGACTAGTGGTGTACCGCAAGGCTCAGTGCTGGGACCCCAGCTATTTACAATTTATATTAATGATCTGGACGAGGGAATTGAAAGCAACATCTCCAAGTTTGCGGATGACACTAAGCTGGGGGGCAGTGTTAGCTGTGAGGAGAATGCTAGGAAACTGCAAGGTGACTTGGATAGGCTGGGTGAGTGGGCAAATGTTTGTCAGATGCAGTATAATGTGGATAAATGTGAGGTTATCTACTTTGGTGGCAAAAACGGGAAGGCAGACCATTATCTAAATGGTGGCCGATTAGGAAATGGGGAGGTGCAGCGAGACCTGGGTGTCATGGTACACCAGTCATTGAAAGTAGGTATGCAGGTGCAGCAGGCAGTGAAGAAAGCGAATGGTATGTTGGCTTTCGTAGCAAGAGGATTTGAGTATAGGAGCAGGGAGGTTCTACTGCAGTTGTACAGGGTCTTGGTGAGACCACACCTGGAGTATTGCGTGCAGTTTTGGTCTCCAAATCTGAGGAAGGACATTATAGCCATAGAGGGAGTGCAGAGAAGGTTCACCAGACTGATTCCTGGGATGTCAGGACTTTCATATGAAGAAAGACTGGATAGACTTGGCTTATACTCGCTAGAATTTAGGAGATTGAGAGGGGATCTTATAGAAACGTACAAAATTCTTATGGGGTTGGACAGGCTAGATGCAGGAAGATTGTTCCCGATGTTGGGGAAGTCCAGGACAAGGGGTCACAGCTTAAGGATAAGGGGGAAATCCTTTAAGACCGAGATGAGGAAAAACTTTTTCACACAGAGAGTGGTGAATCTCTGGAACTCTCTACCACAGAGGGTAGTTGACGCCAGTTCATTGGCTATATTTAAGAGGGAGTTAGATGTGGCCCTTGTGGCTAAAGGGATCAGGGGGTATGGAGAGAAGGCAGGTACGGGATACTGAGTGGGATGATCAGCCATGATCATATTGAATGGCGGTGCAGGCTCGAAGGGCCGAATGGCGTACTCCTGCACCTATTTTCTATGTATCTATGTATCTATGTCTCAGTAAACAAATATGCATGTGGAATGGCCACAATTTTTGTGTGTCCGATCCAGAAAATACATGCCCTTTCTGCAAGCACAATCCACACCCAGAAATGCTTGGTCACGTTAGCGGAGTGGCACAAATAGACCCGTAAACTGTTATAATTCTGTTCAATCCTGACAAATGGTTTTATAAAATGTGAAAGTGCTCAGGAATATGATAGATTTTCTAAATACAATCTGCTTGATCATTGATCATTAATCTCCGAATTGTATACGGGCTATGAAAATATAAACAAATTCGGCTGGAGATGGCAAGGGAAGCTATAGTATGTGTCCATACTGCAGCATGTGGGACTTAGTGATCAGTGCAACTCTCTTCGGGATGTCCATGTCTGCATGAAAGGATTCTGCCTTCAATCACTTGGGCTCTACATCAGTGATGTAGTCAACCACTTACAATATATATTCATGATTTAGATGATGGAATTAAAAGTAGCACTAGCAAATTTGCAGATGACACAAAGCTGGGTGGCATTATGAACTGCGAAGAGGATGTTACAGGTTGAGTGAGTGGCAGATGCATGGCAGATGCAGTATAATGTAGATAAATGTGAGAGTATCCAATATGGTGGCGAGAACAAGGAGGCAGATTATTATCTCAATGGTGTCAGATTAGGAAAAAGAGAAGCGCAATGAGACATGGGTGTCCTTGTACACCAGTCAATGAAAGTAGACATGCAGGTACAGCAGGCAGTGAAGAAAACTAATGGTATGTTGGCCTTCATAATGAGAAGATTTGAGTATAGGAGTAAAGAGTTCCTTCTGCAGTTTTGTTTCCCCAGTCTAAAAATAAAGGGGAGGCTATTTAAAACTGAGATGAGAAAAAACGCTTTCACCTAGAGAGTTGTGAATCTGTGGAATTCTCTGCCACTGAAGGCATTGGAGGCCAATTCACTGGACGTTTTCAAGAGTGAGTTAGATTTAGCTCTTAGTGCTAATGGAATCAAGGGGAATGGGGAGAAAGCAGGAATGTGGTACTGATTCTGGGTGATCAGCCATGATCATATTGAATGGCAGTGCTGGCTCGAAGGGCCGAATGGCCTACTCCTGCACCTATGTTCTATGTTTCTATGAATGTGGGATTCAGGCAACGGAGACAGCAGCAGTGTGGAGCGGCCGGGAATTTTGGGATTCCCGTTAGGATTTCAGTCACAGAAGACAGTAGATGCCATTTTACTGGATGAATTTCAAAGAGAGTTAGATAGAGCTCTAGGGGCGAGCAGAATCAAGGGATATGGGGAGAAGGCAGGCACAGGCTACTGATTGTGGATGATCAGCCATGATCACAATGAATGGCGGTGCTGGCTCGAAGGGCCAAATGGCCTACTCCTGCACCTATTGTCTATGTTTCTCTGTTTCTATGTCAGGTGAGATATGGGAACATGAGGTTAGTCACTAGAGGGAGAGGAGAAAAGGTTGAGATTGTTAGGAAGCTGGGTAGTGGGGATTTAAGAGAGATTGAGAAGAGGTTCTATTGACACTGCTCCCTTTACAAGTGTTGTGTAACCTCCAAAATTATAAAGTATTTGTAAGTATTTGAATATCATTAATCCAGGTGTACTTGATTTTACTTGTGAGTCATTTCTTTACTCATTCAGTTATTCTCGACAATTTGAGCATCACTGTCAAGGTTAGTGGTTTCCCCCCATTGTTAATTGTACTCAAGACAGTGGTAGATTGCTTTCCTAAACCTTTCCATTCCTTCCGGTGAAAGTACTCCCACAGTTATACTAGGTAGGGAGTTGCAGCATTAAGAAGCAGTATCGATAAAGGAAAGGTGATTCATTTCTTGTTATCATGGGGCAAGCAATTCCTGACACCACAAAACCTCTCCATCAGCGGCAAGGCCCAATTCAGGAGGGTGCAATGCCTTGATGAATGTTACTCCAGTGATACTGAAGAAGCACAACATCATCCAGGACATAGCATGTCCCCATCTACTACTGTAATCTTCTTTGTTTCCACCACGTGTGTACAGTGATCTCGGTCTCAATCAACCACCGCAAGGTATCTCAATGTTCATTGCCAAGGCTACTTCAATAACACCTCTCATATCAGTGATCCCATCAACCAAGAAAGACAATGGCAACAGGCCCATGGGATCACCACATGCTGTGGGTGCCTCTCCAGTCATGACTTGGAAATCCATTGCTGTTCCTTCATTCCTATCAAGAGCACTGTGGGAACATCATTCACTGGCTACGTAAGGATGTTCACATCCTCATGGGCTAAAAATGGAAGCCTGAGCAGTGAGGCCCACATCCTAAACAAGTGTAAACATGACCTAACACAGATCCTTCCTCTTTTACGCTGATGTTATCTTCAGATACAACTTCTCTCTTTACACTTTACATTTAAAAGTAATTCCTTGTAATTCTGGTTGCGTAATTTTTTTAAAATACGTGAGAACAGAACATATCTGTGTGTGCTGAGGATGCATTTATTATAAGGATAGTAACTAAAAGACAGAGAAGCTCAAGTATCTGTGTTTGTCAGTGATTGGGATAAATTGTGGCAGATAATCTACAGTATGGTGCAAAGGAGAAGATTTATTCCAATTAGTTTTTACCAATATCAGCATCAAAGTCAATATTTATTATCCATCCCTAACTACCTTGGAGAAGATGGTGGTGAGCTGCCTTCTTGAAGTTCTGCAATACATTTGGTGAAGATGCTCTCACACAGCTATCAGGGCTTAGTTAGAGTCATGGAACCACAGAGTCGTACAGCACAGAAACAGCTGCAACACGTCCATGCTGACCTAGTTTCCTCATCAAACTTAGTTCCATTTGCCCCATATCCCTCGAAACCTTTTCGTTCCATGAACCTGTTCAAGTGTCTTTTAATTGAAATGTTAGTACTTGCTTCAACTACCACATCTGGCAGCTCATCACATATACCTACTACCCTTTATAGACGATAGGTGCAGGAGTATGCCATACGGCCCTTCAAGCTAGCACCGCCATTCAATGTGATCATGGCTGATGATCCACCATCAGTACCCTGTTCCTGCCTTCTCCCATATCCCCTGAGTCCGCTATTTTTAAGAACCCGATATAGCACTCTCTAGAAAGCATCCAGCGAACCGGCCTCCACAACCCTCTGAGGCAGAGAATTCTACATATTCACAACTCTCTGTGTGAAAAAGTTTTTCCTCATCTCCGTTCTAAATGGCTTGCCCCTTATTCTTAAACTGTGTGTGGCCCCTGGTTCTGGACTCTCCCAACATCAGGAACATGTTTCCTGCCTCTAGCGTGTCCAAACCTTTAATAATCTTATATGTTTCAATAAGAAACCCTCTCATCCTTCTAAATTCCACAGTATACAAGCCAGCCGCTCCATTCTCTCAGCATATGACAGTCCTGTCATCCCGGGAATTAACCTTGTAAACCTACGCTGCACTCCCTCAATAGCAAGGAATGTCCTTCCTCAAATTAGGGGACCAAAACTGCACCACAATACTCCAGGTGTGGTCTCACTAGGACCCTGTACAACAGCAGAAGGACCTCATTGCTTCTATACTCAACTCCTCTTGTTTGAATCCTTTATCCTTTGAATGTAAAGGATGCCCTTCGTGTTCATATTAACCTTATCAGCTCACCTCAAACCCGTGTCTGGTTCTTGATACCCCCACACTGGGTAAAAGGCTCTGTTCATTCAGCCTATCTATTCTCCTCAATAATTCAACTATCTCAGCCTCCTGCACTCCAAGGAATAAAGTCTGAGGGAGCACCAATTTTTAGGCCCATACAGCTGATCCGATATTGGTCGCAACACCACCTTCCCACTTTCCCCACGTCTCCTGACTTTCTGTTGAGTTTATAGTAAATCATCCTCTACCTTGAACATAGTCAACGTCTCAGCCTCTGCAGCTCCTTTGGGAAGATGACATCCAAAACTGTTGTGCCAGTCAGAGAAATATGGGATGACTTTGGTGTAATGAGAAAACATTGTCCTCAATGAGAACTGTGCAATGGTCTTCTGCTTTCTGCCAAAGCCATGGTCAACAGATTCACTTGTTGCAGGTGGACAGGAGAGGAGGAGGTCAAGTAGGTCAATCCGTTGTGTTGGCTCATTCTCTACCTGCTGTAGAAAGAGCCTGGCAGACACATCCTTCAGGGTTTGGCCATCTCAGTGAGTGGTCGTGTAACCAGGCCACTCCCAATGATGGATGCTGAGGTCCACACCCAGTGTACACTCTGTACTCTTGCTTCTTTTAATGTCATTTGAGATTTTGCTCAGCTGACCAATAATGGTGGGCATTCATTAGGACAGTGAAAGCTTCCCATGGTGAAATCTGTGGGCTCCTTCCCATGAAGAGGCAAGTGAGGAAACAGTATGCTCTTTCTCCTTTCACCAGGGCCAATCCTCTCTCCGGGAATGGTTCAGTTTATCCTAATGGGTGCAATGGAATTGCCAGCATCTTTAATGAACACAACCCTCTATGGAGGTTTTTTCATCATGAAATGGCAGGACCTCCTTGGATTGCATGTACTCTCTCGTGGAACATCAGGCCCAGCAGGATGCAGCTAAGCACCTGGAGCTCTCCCATTTGAGATCCATTCAAAATGTTCAAAATCTCAAAGGTGCAAGTTCGATTCCAGATGGAATCTTTATTTGCGGTATAATTCTATATCTGAACCCATTTCTATTATCTAAATGGTGGACGATTAGGAAAAGGGGAGATGCAGCGAGACCTGGGTGTCGTGGTACACCAGTCATTGAAAGTAGGCATGCAGGTGCAGCAGGCAGTGAAGAAAGCGAATGGTATGTTAGCCTTCATAGCAAAAGGATTTGAGTATAGGAGCAGGGAGGTTCTACTGCAGTTGTACAGGGTCTTGGTGAGACCACACCTGGAGTATTGCGTACAGTTTTGGTCTCCAAATCTGAGGAAGGACATTATAGCCATAGAGGGAGTGCAGAGAAGGTTCACCAGACTGATTCCTGGGATGTCAGGACTTGCATATGAAGAAAGACTGGATAGACTTGGCTTATACTCGCTAGAATTTAGGAGATTGAGAGGGGATCTTATAGAAACATACAAAATTCTTATGGGGTTTGACAGGCTAGATGCAGGAAGATTGTTCCCGATGTTGGGGAAGTCCAGGACAAGGGGTCACAGCTTAAGGATAAGGGGGAAATCCTTTAAGACCGAGATGAGGAAAAACTTTTTCACACAGAGAGTGGTGAATCTCTGGAACTCTCTGCCACAGAGGGTAGTTGATGCCAGTTCATTGGCTATATTTAAGAGGGAGTTAGATGTGGCCCTTGTGGCTAAATGGATCAGGGGGTATGGAGAGAAGGCAGGTACAGGATACTGAGTTGGATGATCAGCCATGATCATATTGAATGGCGGTGCAGGCTCGAAGGGCCGAATGGCCTACACCTGCACCTATTTTCTATGTATCTATGTATCTATGTATCAACACCAGTGGTGCCGGAATCCTGAGCTGGATGGGGAGTGTCATTTAGTTTGCCAAGAGGCAGTGTCAGTTACTGTGCAGTGTGAGGGAACCTCAGCTTGTCCTGTGCTGGGCTCAAAGCCATGTCGCTGCTTCTCCAGAATTCTACACACGTTCCTCTGCAGAAGGTCAGTAAACTTCAGACATTATTCTTCATTGGTAATAGTGGATTAAATGAACGCGATTAAATGATTGAAATGTAGTTTGCAAAACTGATGTACTTCTTCAAATGTTATTGTGAAATGTGTTCTCCTTACAATGATGGTGTCTTCACTGAAAAGGGAACAAATGTCATTATTTTTGCTACATCCGACTGATTAAAATCTAAAATAGCGGTGTTTCTCTTGACTATTCAAATTCAGTTTATTCTTTCCAATGAATAAAGCTAATGTTATTATTGTTTCAAATGTTTCTATTTTTTTTTCCAATGTTCAATAGATTCAGGATCAGTTCCTGTGGATTGGAGGGTAGCTAATGTTATCCCGCTTTTTAAGAAAGGCGGGAGACAGAAAACAGGGAATTATAGACCAGTTAGCCTGTCATCGGTGGTGGGGTAGATGCTGGAGTCAATTATAAAAGATGAGACAGCCGCACATTTGGATAGCAGTAACAGGATCGGTCCAAGTCAGCATGGATTTACAAAGGGGAAATCATGCTTGACTAAATCTTCTGGAATTTTTTGAGGATGTAACTAGGAAAATGGACAAGCGAGAGCCAGTGGATGTAGTGTACCTGGACTTTCAGAAAGCATTTGATAAGGTCCCACATAGGAGATTAGTGGGCAAAATTAGGGCACATGGTATTGGGGTAGAGTGCTGACATGGATAGAGAAGTGGTTGGCAGACAGGAAACAAAGAGTAGGGATTAACGGGTCCCTTTCAGAATGGCAGTGAGTGACTAGTGGGGTACCGCAAGGCTCGGTGCTGGGACCGCAGCTATTTACAATATACATCAAAGATTTGGATGAAGGGATTCAAATTAACATCAGCAAATTTGCAGATGACACAAAGCTGGGTGGCAGTGTGAACTGTGAGGAGAATGCTATAAGAATACAGGGTGACTTGGACAGGTTGGGGGAGTGGGCAGATGCATGGCAGATGAAGTTTAATGCGGATAAATGTGAGGTTATCCACTTTGGAGCAAAAACAGGAAGGCAGATTACTATCTAAATGGCTTCCAATTTTACTTCGGAGTCACGTGAGTGACTACGTGAAGAACCCCGCCAGTGCGCCTGCGCGTCATTACGTCAGACGCCTTGACGCAAACGGACGTGAGGAGCAGTGCTCCTCGAGTGGTTTGTAGTTTTTCAACTACAAGGTAAGTAAAAACTTTTTTCAGGTTTTCCAGGTCCGTTTACTGTGGGTCTATGGGGATTTTTTCCACAGACGCCATGGAAAAAAACGGACAGGGGGAAGAGGCGAGCGACACAGCCGACAGAAGTCGGGAAAGTCGGGAGTCCGCGGTTAGAGACCAACCGCCTCTAAACCCCGGTACAGTCGCCAGCGGTGAGCATAGCGACTGTGGACCTGGGGCTGGTGAAAACACAGTCAGCGCCTGTCGGGCAAAAGACAAAGTTTAAATCCCAACGGAGGGAGTCCCAGGCAATGGAAGTAGCTCCAGGGCTAGGTACTGCTTTCGAGCGTATTGCCCAAATAGAAAGCCTTTTACATAGGCTGTTGGAGCAAAGTTCACTCAGAGAGGAGTGTTCTGAAAGCCAAGCTGCTGGAAACAGCTCAAACAGCTCCTGGTACAGGGCTAGATACTGCTTTCGAGCGTATTGCCCAAATAGAAAGCCTTTTTCATAGGCTGTTGGAGCAAAGTTCACTCAGGAAGGAGTGTACTGTAATCCAAGCTGCAGTAGCAGCTTGACAGCACCTGGCTCAGGGCTGATGGAATGCACCCTCAGGAATGAGGAGCGTGCTACGGGTCATGAGATTTCAGACCCCGACTCTGACGGTGAGGCTGTACAAGGCGATGAACGGCAGCTGCCAGATGTTCCACCCCTGGCAGTAGGATTCGCTGCCCCGTCAGGGTCAGGAGAGCCATTAGGAGAAGAACTGGCCTCCTTAATAAATTACTTGGTTTACCATTAGCTGGAACAGCAGGAAATGGATGAGACTGCAAGAAGTAACTGTGGGTTGCTGAAAGCAGCAGCAGTGAATCAAATTATCTGGAATCAGTTGCAGAGAATATTAAAGCTGCTGGGTTCTGGAATAACTGCTTTTACCAGAATAGCAGGTAACAACCAAAAGATGACGAAGTTGCATCAGCAAGCACTGGGGTTGCTATGCAGCACCCACTTCGAGATCAATTATCTGAGGAAAGTGCTATACGGTCTACTATGAATCCGAAATTCGCAGCACTCTGCAAACCAAGTAATATACAATTACCCAACTTACTCTTTGGAGAGATCTCGGGAGACGTATTAAAGAGTTGGAAGATGAAGCGAAAACAGGATTGATAAATACATCAATGGTTGCAAAGTCTGTAAAGAGGAAGTATCCTTTCAGACGTCATACGGATCCTAGACCAGGACCAAGTCGCTCATCAACGCAGGGACGTAGCTGGCGGCCTGCAGCGGGAGTAAGGACAAGTGGTTGTGCTTCCGGGAGAATCCAGGGATCTCAAAATACTCAACTGACTCAAGAGGTAGGTGGACCTGGTTCTCAGGGGAACATACTAACTGGATTAAGTCCAGAAGTTGGAGGCAGATTACGTCTCTTCTATAAACATTGGAAGAAGATTACTTCAGATGTGGTAATTCTGAATAATATACAAGGATTTCAATCCAAATTATGATTTGCCTGTCCAGCATGTTCCTAGCAGAACTCTCCACTTTGCGAAGTAATGGAGGTTCAAGTTGCGCTTCAAAACCCTATATATAAAAGGTGTTATTAAAGAATCAGTCTACCAAATTCACCAATTTGGGTCAAATATATTCCCTCGATCAAAAAAGGATGGAGGATGTAGGATTATTATAGACTTGACAAGTCTGAATCCTTTTGTTCAGTGTTTGTTCACTTGCAAGATATGAAGTATTTTAAATTTACATGGATGAACCAATTAGAGCAGTTCAAAGCTCTGCCTAAAGGGTTAACGTTCCCTTCCAGAATATTTATAAAAATAAATTCTGGGGTTGCTGAGAGCCAGGGGCATGTACTAATGGCATACCTGGATGATGTCCTGATTATAGGAAGGACAAAACAGTCAACAGAAGCATCGGTTGCAGTAATAAAATCAAACTTTTGAAAGTTTGGGGGTTTCTAAATTCATCCAAAGAAATCAAGGTTAAAAACATGTACCTCGATTAATTATTTGGGGTTCACAATTGATTTAGCCCAAATGCAAATTACTTTGCCCAGTCAAAAAAGGGTGGAGTTGATTAAAGATTGCAGTAATCTGTTAAACGAGCAAAAACCTCTAATCAGACAGGTGGCTCGAGTACTGGGAAAATTAGTAGATTCCCAGCAGTCCAGTATGGACCATAACATTATCAACAGCTGCAGAGAATTAAAGAACAGGCACTGAGAATAAATGCTGGTCATTTTGATAGAACCATGCAAGTAACAACAAATGCTGTTTCTAAGCTGCAGTGGTGGATTCTACATGTCTCAAGCAGTTCAGGCAAAGTGCTGATTGAACAACCTTCCATGATATTACAAACTGATGCCAGTGCACTAGGATGGGGTGCAACTGACTTAACATGGAGCTGCGGAGGCAGATGGAATCAGGAAAAGTTAGTGTTACTGCAGACATGGGGAATTACCTATTTGGAGCTTTTAGGAGGTTTCTATGGATTCCAAGCTTATGGTTCTAACACAACCAAAAGGAAGGTTCAAGTTCAAATTAATAAATACAACAGTAGTTGCCTATATTAATGATATGGGTGGAATTAAGTCGGTGTCATGTGACAAAATGGTTAAATCAACTTCGATCTTGGTGTATTGAAAATAACATTTGGTTTTCAGCTATCTATCTACCAGGTAGAATGAACACGATAGCAGACACCTGGTCACGAAAAGTTCCATGATAATAAAGAATGGATGTTGAATCAAGAGGTATTCAATGATATAGTAATCAGATTTGGAATGACCGACATCGACTTGAATCATCAGCTATCGAGATATGTCTCATGGAAACCAGATCCAGGAGCAGAGGCGATTGATGCTTTCTCGCTACATTGGGGTGGTATGTTTTCATATATATTTCCACCTTTCTGCCTCATAAGCCAATGTTTGCTTAAAATCAGGCAAGATGCTGCTTCAAGGGTATTGGTAGTACCAGATTGGCCTATACAGCCATGGTATCTGTTGATATTAGAATTAACAACACAAATGTTGATGAAAGTCCCAAAAAGGAGTAATTTATTGCTGCACCCTGTAACAGGGTAACAACATCCATTATATCATCGTTTGGATTTGTTGATTTGCAGGTTTTAAGAATGCCTTTTCTGGGACGAGGACTGTCTGAGCATACTGTGGACATGCTTACGGCAGCCGGGAGGAAGAGCACTCAAAAACAGTACCTTTCTTATATTAAGAAATGGGAAGAGTTCTGTGTACAAAAGAATGTGCAATAAAGTACTGCAGATATTTCAAATGTTTAGAATTTCTGTCAAAACTTTATTATGATGAAGGTCTGAGTTGTAGTGCAATTAATTCAGCCAGAAGTGCATTGTCCTCATATTTGGTTCTGGATTCAGAAAGAAACTCAATTGGGTCACACCCAATTGTTTCCAGACTAATGAAAGGAATCTTTAATTCCAAACCACCGAAACCTAGGTACGTGACAATCTGGGATGTAAGTGTGGTACTGAAACTACTTCGTGAATGGTCATCAAGTGTGTCTTTACCTTTGGTCAAGCTCAGTATGAAAGTATTCATGCTTATGGCATGAGTGACAGCACAACGAGTGCAAACACTTGGAAAATTACAAATAGACAATATGGAAGTAACTGAAGACAAGGTTACATTCTATATCTATGACCTACTAAAGTAAATTAGGCCAGGTGTGACAGGATTTAAAATTATGCTAGCAGCATATCCAAATGATCCATGTCTCTGTATTAAGACATATTTATTACAATACATTGAGGTCACAAAGAATTTGAGAATACGGAAACTGGGTTGTTGATCAAACACAAGAAACCACACAAGAGAGTTTCAATACAGACTATTTCCAGATGGATAAAAGAAGTCTTAACAGCTGCTGGTATTAACACTTATGTTTTTACGTCTCACTCGGCTAGGGCAGCAGAAACGTCGGCGGCCAGGGCAAAAGACGGCCCCGTCGACCATATCCTCGCAGCCGCCGGGTGGTCCAATGAGTTGATGTTTCAACATTTTTACCGTCGGCCTATTGTTAATGCGGGGTTGTTTGCAGTTCTGTCTAAATTCCTCTGGTTTAAAGGGGATCTGATTCATTTCATTATTGAAATGAAATACTGCATTTGTGGTACATGAATGCATGATTGATTATTCTCGTTCCGAGTCAATCTATGCAGTGAGAAGCCGGGATTGATCCACGGCATGAAATCACAAAGCTTTAAAATCTTCACGTAGTCACTCACGTGACTCCGAAGTAAAATAGTAAGAATAAACGAGAACTTACCTAAGTTTGAAGTTTGGTCTTTATTTTATGAGGAGTTACGTAGGTGATTACGTGCCCACCACGACCCTACCCTCTATCATAAAGGTCAGATGGAAGTTCTTGTATTACTCGTTTTATTATGAGACTATATTACTTCGGTTGTTGTTTTTTGTGATTTCACACCGCTGCTTTGAAGATTGACGCGCAGGCGCACTGGCGGGGTTCTTCACGTAATCACCTACGTAACTCCTCATAAAATAAAGATCAAACTTCAAGCTTAGGTAAGTTCTCGTTTAATCTTACTATTAACCTTGTAAACGTACACTGCACTCCATCAATAGCAAGAATGTCCTTCCTCAAATGTGGAGACCAAAACTGCACACATTACTCCAGGTGTGGTCTCACTAGGGCTCTGTACAACTGCAGAAGGATCTCTTTGCTCCTATATTGAACTCCTCTTATTATAAAGGCCAACATGCCATTTGCTTTCTTCACTGCCTGCTGTACCTGCATCCTTTCTTTCATAGACTGATGAACAAGAACCCCAGATCCCGTTGTACTTCCCCTTTTCCCAACTTGATGCCATTTAGATAGTAATCTGCCTTGCTGTTTTTGCTACCAAAGTGGATAACCTCACATTTATCTGCATTAAACTTCATCTGCCATGCATCTGCCCACTCCCCCAACCTGTCCAAGTCAACCCTGCATTCTCATAGCATCCTCCTCACAGTTCACTCTGCCACCCAGCTTTGTGTCATCTGCATATTTGCTAATGTTACTTTGAATCCCTTCATCCAAATCATTGATGTATATTGTAAATAGCTGCGGTCCCAGCACCGAGCCTTGCGGTACCCAACTAGTCACTGCCTGCCATTCTGAAAGGGACCCGTTAATCCCTACTCTTTGTTTCCTGTCTGCCAAACACTTCTCTATCCATGTCAGCACTCTACCCCCAATACCATGTGCCCTAATTTTGCCCACTAATCTCCTATGTGGGACCTTATCAAATGCTTTCTGAAAGTCCAGGTACACGACATCCACTGGCTCTCCCTTGTCCATTTTTCTAGTTACATCTTCAAAAAATTCCAGAAGATTAGTCAAGCATTAGTCAACCATGCTGACTCGGACCGATCCTGTTACTGCTATCCAAATGTTCGGCTATTTCATCTTTCATAATTGACTCCAGCATCTTCCCCACCACCGATATCAGGCTAACTGGTCTATAATTCCCTGTTTTCTCTCTCCCGTCTTTCTTAAAAAGTGGGATAACATTAGCTACCCTCCAATCCACAGGAACTGATCCTGAGTCTATAGAACATTAGAAAATGACCACCAATGCATCCACGATTTCTAAAGCCACTTCCTTAAGTACCCTGGGATGCAGAGCATCAGGCCCTGGGGATTTATCAGCCTTCAGTCCCATCAGTCTATCCAACACCATTTCCTGCCTAATGTGGATTTCCTTCAGTTCCTCCGTCACCCCAGATCCTCTGGTCACTACTATATCAGGAAGATTGTTTGTGTCCTCCTTAGTGAAGACAGATCCAAAGTACCTGTTCAACTCATCTGCCATTTCCTTGTTCTCCATAATAAATTCACCTTTTTCAGTCTACAAGGGTCCAACTTTGGTCTTAACTAATTTTATCCGCTTCACATACCTAAAGAAGCTTTTACTATCCTGCTTTATATTCTTGGCTAGCTTACCTTCGTACCTCATCTTTTCTCCCCATATTGTCTTTTTGGTTATCTTCTGTTGTTCTTTAAACATTACCCAATCCTCTTGCTTCCCGCTCATCTTTGCTACGTTGTACTTCTTCGCTTTAATTTTTATATTGTCCCTGACGTCCCTTGTCAGCCATGGTCTCATCCCTTTCTCCCCTTGGAATCTATCTTCCTACTAGGAATGAACTGATCCTGCACCTTATTCCTAGAAACACCTGCCATTTTTGTTCCACTGTCATCCCTGCTAGTGTATCTTTCCAGTCAACTTTGGCCAGTTCCTCCCAGTCAGTTGAGCTAGTGTCCAAATATACACACAGATGCAGCATAGAGTCATAGAGCTGTACAGCATGGAAATAGGCCCATTGGCCCAATGCATACATGCTGACCAAGTTGTCTATCTGAGCCAGTCCCAACTGCCTGCACCTAACCCATGTCCGTCCATACATTTCCTATCCATAATATTGTGGATAAACAGAAAGACTGAGAACTATAGGAATTGTGATTGATTCAGAAATATTGATAAAGATATCTGCGTCTTTGTGCACTAATCACTGAAAGCAGACATGTGATGCAGCATGCAGTAAGTAGGCAAGTGATATTTGTTGGTCTTCTCTTCTGGAGTTTTTGAGCACAGTAACAAGATGTCTTGTTGCCATATTACAGGATATTCCTGAGACCACCCCTTGTGTGCTGTTTTGTTCTCCTTACCCACTAAGGATCAGATAGGCGATTCTGTGGACGCAGTCAGGAGACCCGGATGGTAGTTTGCCTCCCTGGTGCCAGGGTCTGGGATGTGTCTGAACGTGTCCAGGATATCCTGAAATGGGAGGGAGAGGAGCCTGAGGTCGTGGTACATATAGGTCCCAATGACATAGGTAGAAAAAGGGAAGAGGTCCCGAAAGGAGAATTTAGGGAGTTAGGAAGAGAGTTAAGGAGAAGGACCGCAAAAGTAACAATCTCAGGATTACTGCCTGTGCCACGCGACAGTGAGAGTAGGAATGGAGTGAGGTGGCGGATAAATTTGGGGCTGAGGGACTGGTGCAGAGGGCAGGGATTCAAGTTTCTGGATCATTGGGACCACTTTTGGGGAAGGTGTGACCTATACAAAAAGGATGGGTTGCACTTGAACCCGAGGGGAACCAATATCCTGGCGGCGAGATTTGCAAAGGCTACTGTGGAGAGTTTCAGCTAGAATGGTTGGGGGGAGGGACTCAAATAGAGAAAGCTAGTAGACTGTGTGTGAGGCAGGAGGCAGAGAAGGGAAGCACTCAGATCCAACATGTAGGGGAGAATGAAGAAAAAGATAATAAACAGAGAATAAGTGGTGGTGGGTTTCTTAAATGTGTATATTTAAATGCTAGGAGCATTGTAAGAAAGGTGGATGAGCTTAGAGCCTGGATTGACACCTGGAAGTATGATGTTGTGGCGATTAGTGAAACATAGGTGCAGGATGGCTGTGATTGGAAACTAAAAATTCCAGGATTTCGTTGCTTCAGGGGTGATAGAATTGGAGGGGCAAGTGGTAGGGGTGTTGCATTGCTTGTCAGGGAAGATATTACAGCAGTGCTTTGGCTGGATAGATTAGAGGGCTCGTCTAGGGAGGCTATTTGGGTGGAACAAAGAAATGGAAAAGGTGTAGCAACACTTATAGGGGTGTATTATAGACCGCCTAATGGGGAGGAAGAATTGGAAGAGCAAATATGTAAGGAGATAGCAGATATTAGTAGTAAGCACAAGGTAGTAATTGTGGGTGATTTCAATTTTCCACACATAGACTGGGAAACACATTCTGTAAAAGGGCTGGATGGTTTGGAGTTTGTAAAATGTGTGCAGGATAGTTTTTTGCAGCAATACATAGAGGTACCTACTAGAGAAGGGGCAGTGCTGGACCTCCTGTTAGGAAATGAGACAGGGCAGGTGGCGGAGGTATGTGTTGGGGAGCACTTCGGGTCCAGTAATCACAATACCATTAGTTTCAATATAATTATGGAGAAGGTCAGAACTGGACCAAGGGTTGAGATTTTTGATTGGAGAAAGGCTAACTTTGAGGAGATGCGAAAGGATTTAAAAGGAGTGAATTGGGACATGTTGTTTTATGGGAAGATGTAGTAGAGAAATGGAAGACATTTAAAGTGAAATTTTAAGAGTACAGAATCTTTATTTCCCTGTTCGGTTGAAAGGAAAGAGTAAAAATTGGAAAGAGTCATGGTTTTCAAGGGAAATTGGACACGGTTCAGAAAAAGAGAGAGATCTACAATAATTATAGGCATCATGGAGTAAATGAGTTGCTTGAAGAGTATAAAAAATGTTAAAAGAATCTTAAGAGAGAAATTAGAAAAGCTGAAAGAAGATATGAGGTTGCTTTGGCAAGTAAGGTGAAAGTAAATCCAAAGGGTTTCTACAGCTATATTAATAGCAAAAGGATAACGAGGGATAAAATTGGTCCATTAGAGTGTCAGAGTGGACAGCTATGTGCAGAGCCAAAAGAGATGGGGGAGATATTGAACAATTTCTTTTCTTCGGTATTCACCAAGGAGAAGGATATTGAATTATGTGAGGTAACGGAAACAAGTAGAGTAGCTATGGAAACTATGAGGATCAAAGAAGAGGAAGTACTGACACTTTTGAAAAATATAAAAATGGATAAGTCTCCAGGTCCTGACAGGATATTCCCTAGGACATTGAGGGAAGTTAGTGTAGAAATAGCAGGGGCTATGACAGAAATATTTCAAATGTCATTAGAAATGGCAATAGTGCCGGAGGATTGGCGTACTGCGCATGTTGTTCCATTGTTTTAAAATGGTTCTAAGAGTAAACCTAGCAATTATAGACCTGTTAGTTTGACGTCAGTGGTGGGCAAATTAATGGAAAGGATACTTAGAGATAATATATATAATCATCTGGATAAACAGGGTCTGATTAGGAACAGCCAACATGGATTTGTGCCTGGAAGGTCATGTTTGACTAATCTTCTTGAATTTTTTGAAGAGGTTACTAGGGAAATTGATGAGGGTAAAGCGGTGGATGTTGTCTATATGGACTTCAATAAGGCCTTTGACAAGGTTCCACATGGAAGGTTGGTTCAGAATTGTTGGGTATTATTAGTGGAGTAGCAAGATGGATTCAACAGTGGCTGAATGGGAGATACCAGAGAGTAATGGTGGATAACTGTTTGTCAGGTTGGAGGCCGGTGACTAGTGGGGTGCCTCAGGGATCTGTGTTGGGTCCACTGTTGTTTGTCATATACATCAATGATCTGGATGATGGTGTGGTAAATTGGATTAGTAAGTATGCAGATGATACTAAGATTGGTGGTGTTGTGGATAATGAAGTAGATTTTCAAAGTCTACAGAGAGATTTAGGCCATTTGGAAGAGTGGGCTGAAAGATGGCAGATGGAGTTTAATGCTGATAAGTGTGAGGTGCTACATCTTGGTAGGACAAATTAAAATAAGACGTACATGGTAAATTGTAGCAAATTGAGGAATGCAGTAGAACAGAGGGATCTAGGAATAACTGTGCATAGTTCCCTGAAGGTGGAATCTCATGTAGATAGGGTGGTAAAGAAAGATTTTGGTGTGCTGGCCTTTATAAATCAGAGCATTGAGTATAGAAGTTGGGATGTAATGTTCAAATTGTACAAGGCATTGGTGAGGCCAATTCTGGAGTATGGAGATCAATTTTGGTCGCCAAATTATAGGAAGGATGTCAACAAAATAGAGAGAGTACAGAGGAGATTTACTAGAATGTTCCCTGGGTTTCAGCACCTAAGTTACAGAGAAAGGTTGAACAAGATAGGTCTTTATTCTTTGGAGCGCAGAAGGTTCAGGGGGGACTTGATAGAGGTCTTTAAAATGATGAGAGGGATAGACAGAGTTGATGTGGATAAGCTTTTTCCATTGGGAGTAGGGAAGATTCAAACAAGAGGACATGATTTGAGAATTAAGGGACAAAAGTTTAGAGGAAACATGAGGGGGAACTTCTTTACTCAGAGAGTGGTAGCTGTGTGGAATGAGCTTCCAGTGGAAGTGGTGGATGCAGGTTCGAATTTATCATTTAAAAATAAATTGGACAGGTATATGGACGGGAAAGGAATGGAGGGTTATGGTCTGAGTGCAGGTAGATGGGACTAGGTGAGAGTAAGTTTTCGGCACGGACTAGAAGGGCCGAGATGGCCTGTTTCCGTGCTGTAATTGTTATATTATATACCCAAGAAAGGGTTTTCCTGCCACAGAAGGAATTCAGCCAAAGCTGACCAGACTGATTCTTGGAATGGCAGGGCTAACGTGTGAGGAGAGGAGGAGCTACTGGGCCAGTAGTCACTGGAGTTTGGAAGACATGAACGGGACCTCACTAAATCAGTCAGAATTCAGGCAGACCGAGACAAACTCCATTTGTAAGGATTTTTTTCGGCGACTGGAGGATCTAGAACAAGGGGTCGCAGACTTTAGACCTGAAGGGCTGAGATGTGGAAAAATGTCTTCCTTCTGAATATAGTGAGCCTTTAAAGTTCACCCCACGGAAAAAATGGTAGATGACTAGTAAATGAATCCAGTTAAGTAGCGGATAGGTTTTTTCTTGACACAAATGGCATCAATAATTATAGGGAGAGAATTGTAATATGGGGTTGACAGAGAAGGTTGTGTTGAATGACGGAACGGGCTCAATGTGCCAAATAATCTACCTGCTCCTCTTTTGCATGTTTCAATAAGTAAGTAAGTTTATTGGCCAAGTATTCACATACAAGGAATTTGCCTTGGTGCTCCACCCACAAGTAACAACATGACATACAGTGACAGTTACGGATGACTCAGAAAACACTAAACATTAATAATAATAAAGCATTAATGATAAAACACCATTGATCAAGCATGTGAACCAACAAAATACCAGATCAAAGGGAGGCTACAGATCTTTGGCTGTTGAGTAGAGCAACTACTCGTGGATAGAAACTGTTTTTATGTGTGGCTGTGGCAGTTTTGACAATCCGGAGTCACCTTCCAGAGGGAAGTGATTCAAAGAGTTTGTGGCCAGGGTGAGAGGGGTAAGAGATGATCTTGCCCGCTCGCTTCCTGGCCCTTGCAGTGTACAGTTCATCAATGGAGGGAAGGTTGCAGCCAATAACCTTCTCTGCTGATCGGACGATTCGCTGCAGCTTCCAGGTGTCGTGCTTGGTGGCTGAGCCAAACGAGACCATGATGGGGATGGTGAGGACAGACTCTACAATGGCCGTGTAAAATTGGACCATCATTGCCTGTGGCAGATTGTGTTTCCTCAGCTGCCGCAGGAAGTACATCATCTGTTGTGCCTTTTTGACTGTGGAGTCCATGGTAGCCCCCCACTTATGGTCCTTGGAGATGATGGTTCCCAGGAACTTAAAAGACTCCACAGATGTGACTGTGGTGTTGTTGATGGTGAGTGGGGTGAGGGGAGGGGGAGCTCTCCTAAAGTCTACAATCAATTCCACTGTCTTAAGAGCATTGAGCTCCAGGTTGTTGCGATGGCACCAGGATGCCAGCTGCATCACTTCCTGTCTGTAGGCAGATTCTTCCCCATCCTGAATCAGTCCAATCAGGGTTGTGTCGTCCGCAAACTTGAGAAGCTTGACAGAGGTGTCAGTGGAGGTGCAGTCATTGGTGTAGAGAGAGTAGATGAGAGGAGAGAGTACGCAGCCTTGCGGTGCTCCTATGCTGAGCGTTTGCGGGTCCGAGATGTGCCCCATTATTACCTCTTTAATAATTGACTCCAGCATCTTTCCCACCACTGAATTCAGGCTAACTGGTCTGTAATTCCCCACTTACTCTCTCGCTCCTTTCTTCAAAAGTGGGATAACATTAGCTATCCTCCAATCCACAGGAACTGATCCTGAATCAATTGAACATTGGAAAATGATCACCAATGCGTCCACTATTTCTAGAGCCACCTCCCTGAGGATCCTGGGATGCAGACCATCAGGCCCAGGGGATTTATCATCCTTCAGTCCCATAAGCCTACCCAATACTATTTCTCGCCTAATGAAAATGTCTTTCAGTTCCTCTACCCCCTTAGATCCTCTGTCCTCCAATACTCCTGGGAGATTGTTTGTGTCTTCCTTAATGAAGACAGATCCGAAGTACCTATTCAACTCTTCTGCCATTTCCTTGTTGCCCATAATAATTTCACCCGTGTCTGCCTTCAAGGGACCCACATTTGTCTTTGCTATTCTTTTTCCCTTAACATATCTAAAGAAGCTTTTACTGTCCTTCTTTATATTCCTGGCCAGCTTCCCTTCGTACTTCATCTTTTCAGCCCGTATTGCCCGTTTTGTTTCCTTCTGTTGTCCTATGAAAGTTTCCCAATCCTCTGTCTTCCGGCTACTCTTTGCTGTGTTATACATCTTTTCTTTTAGTTTTATTCTATCCCTAACTTCACTTGTCAGCCACGGTTGCCTCCCACTCCCCTTAGTTGAGAAAAAAATCAGGAAGTAAAAACAGCCCACAGCTCAAAATAGACGAATCATTGTGGTTGAATTGCATAAAAGCTCTTAATGCAGCCTTCACCATTGCTCTGAATTTTGCTTCAGGGCCTGAATGTGATATGGGGAAACGCAGAATCCCTCATTGTTCTTGGGATCTGTCAGATCTATTTGATCTTCTGAATGAGCTTGGAAAACACAATAATTACACCTTGTGCCCTTCTAACCCCACATTTCCTTTAAATTTTTAAAATAAACTTTAGCAGAATAAAAACAATTTACAAAACTATTTTTGAAGAAAACGGTCCTGACCCAAAACATCACCTAGCCATGTTCTCCTGGGATGCTGCCTGACCTGCTGAGACTCCATTATTTTGTGTCTTTCCTCGGTTAACCAGAATCTGCAGTTCCTTGTTTTATACAAATCTAAAACATAAAAACATCTTCAGACACTTTCAGTGTCTCTACATTCAATAGTGTCATAGTCGACAGCATTAGCATTAATCTTTACAATAAACACCCTTAACACTCATGTGGCCCCCTGTGGTGATATCCCTTCCCTTGTATGAGGGGTGTTCCCACCAGACTCATCCCTCAATGTCCAGCAGGAGAAGGTCCCTAGACAGTGGTCCTCCCCCAGAGTTTGTATGTTGGTTGCACCAAGCTTCAGTGGGTCCCTCAGCACGTTTTCCTGCAGTCTGGAGTGGGTCAGGTGGCAACATTCCCTGATGGACCACACTTTGACATATCGTTGACATATCGTTGCTTCATTCCTCAGCACAGTAACAGTGTGTGGGAGATGGGGCAATGTTCCTGTCCTTATAATACAGCCTTTGACCCACAGTGAGCAGCACCAGAACAGAAGTATTGCAATTGAAGTTTTATCTTTAGAAACAAGAGACACTTCCTCACTCTTACATTCAATGCCTTAGCATTGAAGGCAAGCATACCATACGCCTTCTTCACTACCCTAACTACTGCTGCCACCTTCCGTGAGCTATCAACGTGGACTCCAAATGCACTGAAGATATGTGTCTCAAACTGGCTCAGTCTAAAATTCTATGTTTTTTCCCACAGGGAATCCACAAAATGAGGCCCAGGTTTTTCTGCAGCAGTTTGCCAGCTGGTTTGATGTTCGGTGTCTTTGTTTTCCTGCTTCGACCTGTTTCCACACAGAGTAAGTGCTTTCTCTTCACCGGTCACAACCACGTTGCTTTACTTTATCATTGTCCGTGTAAACCCATACCCCATTGTCAATCTCTCTTTCCTCTCCACGTCCCACAAATCCACCCCATCCTTGCTGGAGCTCCATTTCTGAGCCTCTCCCATTAGCTCCCTCCCTCCCCTTCCCCTGCACCAACATGGTCCTTTTCAAAGTCAGAAATGGCCCCCGGTGAGTAGTGTGACATGGTTGTCCACACCATCCTCCCCAACATCTCCCCACCACAGTCCAGGTGGGTGGAACTGGCCTTGACTTATAGATCCATTCGCAGCCCGAGAACTACCCGCAATGTCTTCACTTCACGCTCCAGCACAGTTCCCTCGGGCACCCTCCGACAATCTACCATGGACCCCTCCTATTTCTCATCCTCAAGCTGCCCTTCGGTGACATCAGCTGAAGTTTCACCGTTGCTTCCACAAGTTGACTGTGGACACCAGCTCGACCTCGCTAGCACCTCCCTCGACCCCTCCATAGTCTCCACATTCCCAGACTACACGTGGGACATCCAGGACTGCATGAGCAGAATTCCCCCCCAACTGAACATTTTGAATCCCAAAGCCGTTGTCTTCAGTCCCACCACAACCCCTTTCTCCAGGCAGCAATTCCATTCCATTAAAATCCCAGAATATTTGGGGGTCAGACTGGTAATTCAGTGGCAGCAAACCAGACTCCAGGATGGTGTGTTGCCTCCCTGGTGCCAGGGTCCGGGATGTCTCCCAGCAGCTGTGGGACATTCTCAAGGACGAAGGTGAACAGCCAGAAGGCGGTGGGCACTTTGGCACAAATGGAATGGGTAGGAAAAGGGATGAGGTCTGATAGTTTCCCTACCACTGACATGAGTCTCACTACAGTAACAACTCTCCAACCCTTCCACGAACTCACCTGTGGCCAGAGAACACACACAGATCTTTATCAAGGCTCGCTGGGCTCGTCATCTCCAGATTCCTCCCGGTGCCATGTGTTAGTGAAGGTAGGAATAGGAAGAAAGGACAGATGAATGTATGGCTCAGGACTTGGTGCAGGGGGCAGAGATTCAGATTCAGACCTTTCGGCCATTGGCATCTCTTCTGGGGCAGGCGTCACCTCTACAAGAGGGATAGTTTGTAACTGAAATGGAGGGGACCAATATGTTTGCAGGGAGGTGCACTAGTGTTACCAAGAGGGCTAAACTGTAGAGGCAGGGGGGTGATGGGAAGGTGGAGATGAAGATAAGTAAGTCTCAAAGGAAGGACAGACAGAGGGAGGTGAAGTTATATAGTGAAACTGATGGGTGGAGGTATGTTCATTTCAATGCAAGGAGCAATGTGGGTAAAGTAGATGAACTTAGAGCCCAGATCGCTGTTGGGGACTATGATGTTGTGGTCATTGTGGAAATATGGTTGTGACAGGGACATGACTAGCAGCTTACATAAACGACATCCATGAAAAAGTCGCAAGCACGACCAGACTATTCGCTGATGATTGTTTGCTGTACCGTCCAATTAAGTCAGCTGATGATGAAGATGCTCTCCAAAAGGATCTCGATACAATGGTTGAGTGGTCACACCAATGGGGCATGCAGTTCAACCCTTCCAAATGTGAAACCATGCGTGTCACCAGAAAGAGGAATCCAGGCGAAACATCGTACAATATACATGGTACCATCCTTGAAGAATCCAAACAAACCAAGTATCTTGGCATCAAATTGCAGAATGATCTGCGTTGGAATGGTCAGACTCATCATGCAACGGTGAAAGCAACAGGTGTCCTAAATTTTCTGAGGCGCAACTTTCATCATTGTTCAACTTCTGTCAAGGAGAAGCAATACTTCACCCTCGTTAGACCTCATTTGGACTACGCAGTTGCAGCATGGGACCCATACACAAATAAAAACATTTCTTCCATCGAACGTGTCCAAAGACAGGCAGCTTGATTTGTTACTAACACCTATGAGAGAGAAGCGAGTGTTACCAAACTTCTGAATTCTCTGGGGTGGAACCCTTTCCAAGACAGACGTGAAGCTCACCGTTTGACCTGTTTTTACAAAATGTTAAATGGTCAGCTCAACATAGATTACAAAACCTACACCAAACCCAAACCAATTAGGAGCAGACGAGGACATTCGATCCAATTTGAGATTCCAGCTACCAAGACAGATGTGTACAGCAATTCATTCTTCCCCCGCACAATTAAAGCGTGGAATAATCTTCACCCTACCATAGTTACCCAACCGGGCAACTAAATTTAAGGTAGCTCTTTCTTCCCAAAAACCCTTTCTGGCTTAAGTCCTCCCTCCACCACCTCCAGTTTAAATTCCATTTGCAATATTTTGGAGGACCAAGAAACCAAGAACCAAGCTCAATGTTCCATGTTTCTATGGGAAAAAGATGGGGGAATTGCTCTATTAATCTGGGAAACTATCTTGTTGGCACTCAGAATGGAGACTCTGGATAGTTTGTCCATTGAGGTGATATGGGTAGAGCCATGTTTAAATATGAAAGGTGCAAGCAATTCAACGGAATTGTATGAGAGGTCCCCCAAGAGTGAGCAGGAAATAGAGGAACAGATGTGGACACAGATTACTGAAAGATTACACAAATGGATGTCTTGGGGGGTGACTAATGGTATATCCAATAAGATGTTTTGTAACAGTTGTGAATAGTGCAACGTGAGAAAGGAATCCAAAATGTACCTTCTGTTGGGAAATGAGTCTGGCCAGGTGACTGATGTTTTAGTGAAAGAGTATTTTGGAGACAGTGAACACAACTCCATAAGTTTTAAGATTGGTTTGAATTAGGATAAGTCTGTTCTGTGTGAGAAGTCATTAACTTGAGTAAGGCAAATGACACCATTATTAGGCAGGAGCTTGGTAAGGTACACTCAGAACAGTTGTTATTAAGTTACTCCAAGTCTGAGATTGACAATTGTCTGAAGGTCAGTTGATCCAAACTCAAGACCGGCAAGTTCCAGTAAGGAGGAGAGATAAGACTGGCAAAGTAAGGGAACCTGAGATGACCAAATAAATGTGTAAATTTGGTCCAAAATAGAAAGGAAACACATGCAAGGTTCAAGAATATGGTAGCAGAGAGGGCCATTGAGGAATATAAAGCAAGGAGGAAAGAACTCAAGCGGGCGATTAGAAGGGAGAAAATAGGCCACAAAATGGCTGTGGCGATTTGGAGTAAAGAAAGTTCCAAGGCTCCTTATACTTACATTAAAATCAAGATGGTAGACAAGGAGAAGGTAAACAAGGATAAATGAAGGAAACTGAAACTGGAGTTAGGGGATGTAGGTGAGGTGTCAGATAAATCCAGGGCTGAGAGGAGCAAGGGAAAAGGAAAAAAAAAAGAAATAAAATAAAATATGTCAGTAAAAAGGTGGGGTGGATTGTTTGGGGATTTGTTGCCTGAAAGTCAAGAATTCAATGTTCATACCATTAAGTTGTCAGATACCCAAGAGAAATATGAAGTGAGATTTCTTCAGTTTGCATGTGGCCTCACTGGCAATGGAGGAGGCCAAGGACAGAAAGATCAGTTTGGGAACGGGAGTTAAAATGGTTTATTTGTTTCGAGAGAGAATTCAGCGAATTAAAGAACTGTGAGTCACATGACAACGGTTGGAAACATTTGGAAACGATTCTTTGGGATAGAATTGACTCCCATTTGGAACAAAATAGATGAGGGGATTAAAGACAGTAGGCATGACTTTTACGTGGCATTGTCTACAGTGATTTTAGTAAGGCACTTGGTAAAGTCCCCCATGATAGACTGATGATGAAGATTAATAAGCATGGGATTAACATTGAATTGTTTGTCAGGATTCAGAATGGGCAGACTAGAAAACAGAGGAAAAGGCAATATTCAGGCAGGAAATCTGTGACCAGTGGAGTTCTATATGGATCTCTGCCAGGACCACTGTCGGTCATGATTTATACAATGAATTTAAATGTAGATGGGTTGGTTAGTACATTTGCAGATGAGAACAAGATTGCTGCACTGTGAACAACGCTGTCAAAGTATCAAAGTATGTTGTAAAGTAATGAATGGGATATAGACCAGCTACAGAAATGGGTGGACAAATGACAGATCAAGTTTATTCCAAGCATCTGTGATGTGTTGCACTTTGGGAGGTTGAATATAAGGGGAAGATATACAATTAACGGCAAGGCCCTTAACAGCATTGATGTACAGAGGGACCTTGGGATCCAAGTCCCAAACTCTCTGAAAATGGTAATACAGGTAGATAGAGTGACAAAGAAGGCAGATGGCATGCCTTTGGTTGGATCATTGGGTATAAGAGTCAGGAAGTCAGGATGTGATGCAGCTTTGTAGGACTGGTTAGGCCGGATTTACAAGCATTACATGCAGTTCTGGATGCCCCAAAACGACGCAGAGGCTTTGGAGACAGGGCTGAGATGGATTACAAGAATTATGCCTGTGTTACTGGATATTAGCTACAGGGAGAGGTTGAATAGACTTGGATTGTTTTCTCTGGAATATTTGACATTGGTGAGGCTTGATAGAATTCTACAAAATTATGAGCGGCAAGGTCAATGTAGACAGTCAGAATCTTTTCCCCAGGATGGAAATATCAAATACAAGAGGGCATGGGGGGCTTTTAGGTGAGAGAGGCAAAGTGTGAAGGAGATGTGAAGGACAAGTATTTTACAGTGGTGAGTGACTGGAACATGCTGCTGGTGGTGATGGAGGGAGATGTGTGAATGGGATTTAAGAGACTTTTGGATAGGCACATGGACATGCAGGGAATGGAGAGATATGGATTATGTGTAGGCAGATAAGAGTTGGTCGTGGCATTATGCTCGACATAGACTTGTGGGCCGAGGGGGTTGCTCCTGTGCTGAACTGTTCTATGTTGAACCTGAGGGGGACCGATATCCTGGCGGGGAGATCTGCAAAGGCTACTGGGGAGACTTTAAACTAGAATGGTTGGGGGGAGGGACTCAAATAGAGAAAGCTATTAGACAGTGTGTGAGGCAGGAGGCAGAGAAGGAAAGCACTCAGACACAACATGTAGGGGGGAAAGAAGAAAACAATAATAAACAGAGAATAAGAGGTGGTGGGGTTCTTAAATGGGAAACAGAGGGGTGTAAAATGCGGGCGGAAGCAATAGGTAGCAAGGTGAAAAGTAAAAGTGGCAGGCAGACAAATCCAGGGCAAAAATCAAAAAGGGCCACTTGTCAACATAATTGTATAAGGGGTAAGAGCATTGTAAAAACAAGCCTGAAGGCTTTGTGTCTCAATGCAAGGAGCATTCGTAATAAGGTACATGAGTTGAAACATAGAAACATAGAAAATAGGTGCAGGAATAAGCCATTCGGCCCTTCGAGCCTGCACCGCCATTCAATATGATCATGGCTGATCATGGTTGAATGTGCAGATAGCTATTAATGATTATGATATAGTTGGGATCACGGAGACATGGCTCCAGGGTGACCAAGGCTGGGAGCTGAACATCCAGGGATATTCAATACTCAGGAGGGATAGAGAGAAAGGAAAAGGAGGTGGGGTAGCGTTGCTGGTTAGAGAGGAGATTAACGCAGTGGAAAGGAAGGACATTAGCTTGGAGGATGTGGAATCGGTATGGGTAGAGCTGCGAAACACTAAGGGGCAGAAAACGCTGGTGGGTGTTGTGTACAGGCCACCTAGCAGTAGTAGTGAAGTTGGGGATGGCATCAAACAGGAAATTAGAAATGCGTGCAACAAAGGCAAAACAGTTATAATCGGTGACTTCAATCTACATATAGATTGGGTGAATCAAATTGGCAGGGGTGCTGAGGAAGAGGATTTCTTGGAATGTATGCAGGATAGTTATCTAAACCAACATGTAGAGGAACCAACGAGAGAGCAGGCTATTCTAGACTGGGTATTGAGTAATGAGGAAGGGTTAGTTAGCAGTCTTGTTGTGCGTGCCCCCTTGGGCAAGAGTGACCATAATATGGTTGAGTTCTTCATTAGGATGGAGAGTGACATTGTTAATTCAGAAACAATGGTTCTGAACATAAAGAAAGGTAACTTTGAGGGTATGAGACATGAATTGGCCAAGATTGACTGGCAATTAGTTCTAAAAGGGTTGACGGTGGATATGCAATGGAAGGCATTTAAAGACTGCATGGATGAACTACAAAAAATGTTCATCCCAGTTTGGCAAAAGAATAAATCAGGGAAGGTAGTGCATCCGTGGATAACAAGGGAAATCAGGGATAGTATCAAAGCAAAAGATGATGCGTACAAATTAGCCAGAAAAAGCAGCATACCAGAGGACTGGGAGAAATTCAGAGACCAGCAGAGGAGAACAAAGGGCTTAATTAGGAAAGGGAAACTAGATTATGAAAGAAAACTGGCAGGGAACATGAAAACTGACTGCAAATGTTTTTATAGATATGTGAAGAGAAAGAGATTAGTTAAAACAAATGTAAGTCCCTTGCAGTCAGAAACAGGTGAATTGATCATGGGGAACAAGGATATGGTGGATCAATTGAATAACTACTTTGGTTCCATCTTCACTAAGGAAGACATAAATAATCTGTCAGAAATAGCAGGGAACCGCGTGTCAAAGGACGTGGAGCAACTGAGTGAAATCCAGGTTAGTCGGGAAGTGGTGTTGGGTAAATTGAATGGATTAAAGGCCGATAAATCACCAGGGCCAGATAGGCTGCATCCCAGAGTACTTAAGGAAGTAGCTCCAGAAATAGTGGATGCATTAGTGATAATTTTTCAAAACTCTTTAGATTCTGGAGTAGTTCCTGAGGATTGGAGGGTAGCAAACGTAACCCCACTTTTTAAGAAGGGAGGGAGAGAGAAAACGGGGAATTACAGACCAGTTAGTCTAACATCGATAGTGGGGAAACTGCTAGAGTCAGTTATTAAAGATGGGATAGCAGCACATTTGGAAAGTGGTGAAATCATTGGACAAAGTCAGCATGGATTTACGAAAGGTAAATCATGTCTGACGAATCTTATAGAATTTTTCGAGGATGTAACTAGTAGAGTGGATAGGGGAGAACCAGTGGATGTGTTGTATCTGGAGTTTCAGAAGGCTTTCGACCAGGCCCCCACATAAGAGATTAATATACAAACTTAAAGCACACGGTATTGGGGGTGCAGTATTGATGTGGATAGAGAACTGGCTGGCAAACAGGAAGCAAAGAGTAGGAGTAAACGGGTCCTTTTCACAATGGCAGGCAGTGACTACTGGGGTACCGCAAGGCTCAGTGCTGGGACCCCAGCTATTTACAATTTATATTAATGAACTGGATGAGGGAATTGAAACCAACATCTCCAAGTTTGCGGATGACACTAAGCTGGGGGGGCAGTGTTAGGTTTGAGGAGGATGCTAGGAGACTGCAAGGTGACTTGGATAGGCTGGGTGAGTGGGCAAATGTTTGGCAGATGCAGTATAATGTGGATAAATATGAGGTTATCCACTTTGGTGGCAAAAACAGAAAAGCAGACTATTATCTAAATGGTGGCCGATTAGGAAAAGGGGAGATGCAGCGAGACCTGGGTGTCATGGTACACCAGTCATTGAAAGTAGGCATGCAGGTGCAGCAGGCAGTGAAGAAAGCAAATGGTATGTTAGCTTTCATAGCAAAAAGATTTGAGTATAGGAGCAGGGAGGTTCTACTGCAGTATTGCGTACAGTTTTGGTCTCCAAATCTGAGGAAGGACATTATAGCCATAGAGGGAGTACAGAGAAGGTTCACCAGACTGATTCCTGGGATGTCAGGACTTTCATATGAAGAAAGACTGGATAGACTTGGCTTATACTCGCTAGAATTTAGGAGATTGAGAGGGGATCTTATAGAAAATTACAAAATTCTTATGGGGTTGGACAGGCTAGATGCAGGAAGATTGTTCCCGATGTTGGGGAAGTCCAGGACAAGGGGTCACAGCTTAAGGATAAGGGGGAAATCCTTTAAGACCGAGATGAGGAAAAACTTTTTCACACGGAGAGTGGTGAATCTCTGGAACTCTCTGCCACAGAGGGTAGTTGAGGCCAGTTCATTGGCTATATTTAAGAGGGAGTTAGATGTGGCCCTTGTGGCTAAAGGGATCAGGGGGTATGGAGAGAAGGCAGGTACGGGATACTGAGTTGGATGATCAGCCATGATCATATTGAATGGCGGTGCAGGCTCGAAGGGCCGAATGGCCTGCTCCTGCACCTATTTTCTATGTTTCTATGTTGTAAATCACTGTGGAATGAGGAGCAGGCAGGCAGGAGCATGTTTATTCTGTTCCAGGTCTGTCCGACAAGGGCCGGGGATGCGGTGTGTACAGGATCGGCCTGATCTCCACCCACATCAGGAAACCCCGTCATAGGGAACACCGGCTGGAAACCCGACACAAACGACCTTCCACCTCCGTCTTTCTCCCACTCACTCTTCTCATGTCATGAAGTATCCCTGGATCAGGCCAGGTTATTCCAGCCAGCCATCTATTCACAAACTGTGTCCGTCTCACTGGAGGTTCTGTGGGAGATCAAAACATTCTGGAAATAAATGAGATTCAAAATTAATAATTACAGACATGGAGTGGAGGAAATGTGCTTAAAATGTGAATTCCTACATTTTTCCTATTTCCAACAGAAATCAGAAATCAGATTTACTTCTTGGATAATGGAGGCGACATTGTGTTAAAAGGACCGGACAATCCTGGGAGTTACACTGTTGTCTGGGAATGGGAACCACACTCAGGGCCGGGAAAACAGACAGTGGTAACTCTCCGCATCCAGGTCAGGGGCACGTGGAGCAAACATTGGGGCGATGGCTGGGGAAACGCAAGCAAGAACCAGGAGGTGGATGTGGATAACCGTACTGGTAATCTGGCAATAAAAAAACCCACATTTAAATGGTCAGGATTGTTCACTTTGACCGAAACACAGCCAAGGAACCAGATCCTGAAACGATATGAAATATATGGGATCAAAGGTGAGTGGGCGAGACACTGATCAACAATATGTTTCTCTGTAAATAATGTCACGTGTAATGATGAAATATGGCAGGAATTGTGAGACTTCTTCCACCCGATGAATCTCCCAATGAAACAATTGGGGGAAAGATTTTTCTTCATTGATTCTGTGGGCCTGGGGTGAGATTGTCGAGTGACACGGCTGCTCAATGTTACCCAGTGAACCAGGTCCATGCCTCACTTGGTTGAGATCCCAGAGGAAGTCCTTCATCTGTGGAACTTACACTGGTGGGAGAGTTCCCACCTTGAGGGCGGTCGGGGGAGACATGACAGGGACAAATGGACAAACGTATCAATCCAGTTACATCTAAACGTTGTTTGCATTCACTGGTCAGAGTGTTGCCGGTTGCACCAGCAGTGTCACGGTGAACAGCCGGCATTTACCTGTGTGAATATGAACAGCTTCAGGACTTCCACCCATGCGTTTCACAACGAGGAATTCCACAACTTGCTGACAGTGCTTGCGGTGAATCTGCCAGCGCTCCCCTTCACTTCTCCATGTGGAGACCAGGACTAGAGCAGGAATATGCTGATATTCCCCGACTCTGGAACTGGGAAAACTGCTCCCAGATCCGGTGCCTGCAGGGGTGGAGACTCTTCAGGAATCAAAACTAATCGTTATTGTAGAATTAGACTCTTTCATGATAAAACAAATGAAATATTCAATATTAATAAATGTGTTTACTTCTAAAAGTTGGTGCCACTCAGAACCATTCCAACATTCCTGGGATGGCAGGACTTTCATATGAAGAAAGACTGGATAGACTCGGCTTGTACACGCTAGCATTTAGAAGATTGAGGGGGGATCTAATAGAAACTTACAAAATTCTTAAGGGGTTGGACAGGCTAGATGCAGGAAGATTATTCCCGATGTTGGGGAAGTCCAGAACTAGGGGGTCACAGTTTAAGGATAAGAGGGAAGTCTTTTAGGACCGAGATGAGAAAATCATTTTTTACACAGAGAGTGGTGAATCTGTGGAATTCTCTGCCACAGAAGGTAGTTGAGGCCAGTTCATTGGCTATATTTAAGAGGGAGTTAGATGTGGCCCTTGTGGCTAAAGGGATCAGGGGGTATGGAGAGAAGGCAGGGATGGGATACTGAGTTGGATGATCAGCCATGATCATATCGAATGGCGGTGCAGGCTCGAAGGGCCGAATGGCCTATTCCTGCACCTATTTTCTATGTTTCTAAGTTTCTAACAGCTTGGGAGCTTTAGCAGAGAATGAACAAGGCCTTTGCCTCCTGTAGATAATTCTCCACAGGTGTAAAGGGATTGGGATTTGTTCATTGCTCTAACGTTTGCCGAGATACAGTGAATGTTGGATCCAACTACTTTGATCTTCAAGTTTTCCCCAGGGAAATCTCCATTGCAGAATATTCTAGGCTGCAGGAGTACGTGCTGAGGGACACACTGAAGATCAGTGCAGACAAAGCAAAAGCATTGTGGAATAGAACTACAGTCCATGGACCTTCTGCCACCAGTCCCCGCCGAGCTAAATCTAATGTACAAACCTCTGAAACACTTGAATTGGTATAATCTCAGGATGCAGCATGAGTGTCAAGAGTGTTATGTACACAAAATGTGTGAACACTGTCAAAGTGAGGAACAATAACACTATGTCTGTGTAGTCTGTACAATATCAAATTCAGATTTAGATTCATATTAGTTTATTGTCATATACATTTGGGTAAAACACATTCATTGTTCAGATAAAGTCAATTATAATAAAAGGTACATTAAAAAATGCAACAAAAGCAAAAGAGCAGAATGGTGCAGAGATTGCAGTGCAGTCTGAAGTAATGCAACATAAAACTAACATTTATGAAAATGCCCCAGGGGATGATGAGTGTTTGTGGCTCTGGGCTTGGACTAGCTGGAGTTTAGAAGAATGAGGGGCGGGTCTAGGTTTTCAGTTGAGGTGAGATTGAGGCCAGTCATTGGACTTGTACAAACCACTACTCACTCTGAATCTCATTGATCTGTTTTTCACAGTTGAGGCAAGTCCACAGGGGCATCTGCTGGGCAGTGACGTCACACTCAGCTGCACCATCTCCAGACTCTCAGATACAGGCAGTCTTCGCTGGAGACCCATGGACTCATCCCAGCAGAACAGGAACAACACTGATCAGATCCGCCTGGATAACACGGTCTATCTGATGGTTCAACACGTTACAGTGGAGGATGGGAAGCTGTATGTGTGTGATGTGCAGGAAAACGGAAACATTGTTCACACAAGTAATGGAGATTTTACTGTATACAGTGAGTGTAAACACCTCCCATTGGATATCAAGTGGACACTTGTATCACGGTGCTTCTTGTAATATTATGTGTGTGCCCTGTGAAGAACTGTGGCAGTGACCAACTGCTCTCCAGTATAAAATGCTGCAATGATCAGGGAGAAGTTTACAGAAAGTCTCTCTGTGGAGCAGCTGCCTGCTTGTCTCTGTGTGACAGACACACAGCACAGGAGGGGGATGTCTTTCTGTAACCATTCTTCAGTCAAGTATTTGGTCAGTTTATCTTGCCATCAATGCTCCAGTATCTGAGACTGAGATACTGATACAGGACTCACGTCAAAGTGTCAGATAGAAAATGTAGTCACCATGACAACCACCAGCACTTGCTGCTCACACTCACACTGGGGGTCCCGGCCCACACATCAGCACTGAACAATAATCCATCCCCGCTCCCCTCACTGACCCTTCTCTCCGAGTCTGGTGTTGCTTGAAGTGATTCCAGTTGCTGCAGACTCGGGCTTCGGATCATCATTCAGCTGGGAGCAGGACCCGGGAACAGGGAAGGACAGGGAATCAATGTGTGTGAATGGGAGAGGGATGGTGGGAATAATGGGAATGAAGGGACGGGAAGACCCGACCCACTTGAAGTACCAACCTGTCCGGGTCAGTCCCCACGCAGGCATCCTCTGGGCTGCTTCTGTCCGCAGCCTGAACCTGCACCACCTCCTGCAGACAGACTGACAGAGACATTCACCTCCCAGACCGCTCTCGGGAGTCTCCGGGAGGTTTCATTCCATCCCGGGAGATTCCCGGACAGTCCGGGTGTGGGGGCGAACCTAATGTTGAAATGTAGAGTGGAATATCCAAACTTCACTGCAATTTACTGCCGTACAGGACATTGTATTTTATAAACATCTGATGAGTTTAGTGCGGCATTCATGAAAGATGTTACATTTGAAACTTGATCAGCTGAACAAAACACCACGAATGTTTATAAGAATACGGTTGAGAATCTCTGTATGGCACGGTAACTGTAATACTGAAAGGAGTTATCCTCTGTCTCTCTGATACAGATTTATATAATGGGATATACACACTTTACCGCTCCAGCACAGATCACAGTGAACTTCACCTGGTTTGTTCTGTGAGTTATGTTGGTAGCTATTCCCGTGCTGACTGGACCTGGACACCTCATCGCCTTCAACAGCGGAAAGTAATAGCATCTTCAAACCGTTCTCAGCCCACCAATGTCAATGGAACCGACTTCAGGAATCGACTGGTGACCTCAGGGAAACCCTTCGATGGCAAGGATTTCAGTGTGAGGGTTGTCCCCGTTTTGTTTCAAGATGCCGGAGTTTACGCATGTTTGCTGGAACTAAATCCACTTCTCATCATTGATCTAATCACAGTGAAAGGTAGGAGACAGAATGTTGCCACTGAGTTTACTGATGAACTTATTGTTTAAAATGTAAACAACCTGCTTGTTTCCACAGTCACAGCTGAACCGTCTGATGCAGTGACTGAGGGAGACAACGTTACCCTGACCTGCTCTGTGTCTCACGTCATTGGGTCAATGAGACTGGTTTGGATCAATGGTGATGGCAAAAGTGTTGGAGAAAAGACACTGACCGGGAAAGACAAATCACTGAGTTTGGTTATTCAGAAAGCTGAGAGAGGCAGAGGGAACTGGAGATGTGGTTTGTTTCATCAAGACCTGCCCCGGCTTGTTGTCCCGTACTATCTGGAGCCCCGTGGTAAGTGATAAGGGTTTGTTCTTCATACAGAGTCATGATTGAGTTTTGATGTCGCTTATTGATCCTGAAATTTGAGTGGAATATTTTCTTCCAGTTTGAGTGGTCTAACTATGTTATGAATACCGAATTCTCAAATTTCAAATAACACTTCCCGAACCCCACTTCTCCCCCCCACCCTTCATTGTGCACGCATTTATCCCACTACCCAGTTATCCTATTCGCTTCCCTTCCTCTTTCAACTCATCTCCCACCCCTTCCAATTGCAGTTTTCCTTTTATGTTCTTGCTCCACTTCCACCCATATCCCTCCCTCTGTTACTGATCTGACTATAGATCAGTCAGTATTAGTTCACCTGATCTATGTCATGTTTTACTGCATGCCGCTGTGTACTCAAACAGTCATCTGGTTGAGTGTCTCATATTATCTAGTTTGTTAGTTCAGCCTCTGGTTAGATTTATAATAGAATAGAATAGAATGCCATTTATTGTCATTCAAACAAACAAGGTTCAAATGAAATTTCGTTCCTGCAGTCATAACAGCAAAACCCCCCCAACCAAAACACACAATTAACACAATTCCACACAAACACCCATCACAGTGAATCTCCAAACACCTCCTCACTGTGATGGAAGGCAAAAAGTCTTCTCTCTTCCCTGTTCTCTGTTCTTTATTCTTCTCCCGCGGTCAAGCAGTCAAACTGATGCATCGAGCTGATCGAGGCTCTTGATGTTGGAGGCCCCGGCGGGCGATGGTAAGTCCCACGGCCAATTAAGCCACGCCGGGCGATGTAAGGCCCCTGCTCCGGGTCAGAAGTCACGGGAACACCTTGGATCAATGTCTTCAGTGTTTTACTGACCTTTCACAATCTCTGCCATGACTGATTCCTTTCGCAAGCCATAAACGCTGGTCTTTGATGGGGATATCGCAGAGAGATGGCGAGTTTTCGAAGAGGACTACGATATTTACATGGTTGCCGCACACCAAGACAAGTCAGTTCACACCAAGCATCTATATTCCTCAATCTGGCGGGACATGATGCTGCACATCCGGCAAAGTTGTTCGTTTACGTCCTTCCAGTTGTGAATGTGCGGGGTCAAGAGATTGAACCCGCTGAAACAATGTACGACCCCGAATGCCTCAAGAGAAAGTTCCGTGAGCTATGCGACCCTCATACCAATCTCATCATGCAGCGACATAAATTCTTTGTGTGCAGCCAAACACCAGGGGAGCCAGTGGAAACGTATGTATGCTCATTACAACACATTGCACAGCGCTGCAACTTCGGTGCTCACTGTGATGGACTTGTTAGGGACAGGCTCGTGTGTGGCATTATAGATGACAAATTAAAGAAAGAGCTTTTGCTCGATCCCCAACCTTACGTTGGCTAGAGTAAACAGGACTTGTTGAGTTAATGAAGTGACCGAAGCACATACTAAAACACTGACTACACCACAGGCTGTGTATAGCAACCGATGTCGTGCCCACCCACTCTGGCCTACTTCAATGTCAACAAGCCAATCACTCTGACATGTGACGCCTCCCAGTACGGCCTCGGAGCGGCTTGCTTCAACCGATTGCTTATGCCTCACGGACCATGACAGACACAGAGACGCAGTACGCGCAGATCGAGAAGGAGTTACTAGCAGTAGTATTCGCATGTGTCACGTTGAATGGCTATATCTTTGGTAAAGCTGTGACAATTGAAACGGAGCACCAACCAATGGTTTCCATCCTGAATGAACCAATACACGCTGCACCAGCCAGGCTACAACGAATGATGTGGAGCTCCAGAAGTACAACATCACCCTAATCTACAAACGTGGGAAGGACATGTACCTGGCAGACACCCTGTCCCGTGTACTCAGGAAAACTGACGATAGACATGCAGCCGAGAAGGACACATTGATATTATGATGATTGACCACAGTTACCCCTCGGGTTTGGATACGTTGATTGCCCACACAGCTGAAGATAACACCCTACAGATACTCACATCTCATTAAACGCGGATGGTCTAACAAGCAGCAACTCACTTCCACTTTTGGTGCAGCCATATTTTCCTGTCAGGGACGAACTGGTAATTGAGAATGGAGTTATTATGAAGGGCCACAAAGCAGTGGCCAGTCGCAGCTTCACTACAGCAACAGTACTTTCATGCTGTACATAGAGGGCACCCTGGTTCAGAGACAATGGTGCAACAGGCCAAGAGCATGATCTTCTGGTCAGCCATGTTGGACTGTGTGCGCCAGTGGATGCAGTCGTGTGTGGTATGTAACAGTCCAGCACCACACCAACAGAAGGAACCGCTCCTGCATCACCCGGTTCCTGATCTACCGTGGACAACCCTGGAGACAGACATCTTTGATTGGAATGGCAACCAGTACCTGGTTCTAGTGGACTCCTACTCCAGTTGGTTTGAGATTGATTTGTTCCGCAATGCCTCATCGGCAGCAGTTATTCACAAACTGGCAAGAAACTTCTCAGTTCACGGGGCCCCTCTCTCCCTCATGTCGGACAATGCAGAACAATTTACAAGCAGCTTGGTGGAAGATCTTTGCCATAACACCCAAACTGTGCCCCTTATAGATCACAAAAGTAGTGAAAATCATCTTGAAATTAGTTGTACAAGTTTCTTTCCCCTGTTCTCATGCTGTAAAACATTACAGCGGTTGAAGCATCCACAGTAACTTCACCAAAGGCTGCCATGTCAGAACAGAAGATGTGGGGGAGGGTATACTGATGTCTTCACCTTGTCTGACCATGGTGACGCAGAGGTAGGGTTGCTGCCTTACAGCGTCAAGAACCCGGGTTCAATCCTCACTACAGGTGCTGTCTGTATGGAGTTTGTACCTTCATCCCGTGCCCTGCGTAGGTTTTCTCCAGGATTTCCGATTTTCTCCCAAATTCCAAAGATGTACATGTTTGTAGGTTAATAGGCTTGGTTTAATTGTATGTTGTCCCTGGTGTGTGTAGGACAGTGTTAGTCTGTGGGAATCGCTGGTTGGTGTGGACTCGGCGAGCAGAAGGGCCTGTTTCCGCGCTGTATCTCTAAACTAAACTAAACACGCCCTTTCCTCCCAATCCCACCCATCCATTAATCCCTGCCCTTCATGTGGCCCCAAGCCATCGATGAAAGACATTTTGTACATTGCTGACAGAAGGCGAAGCACTGATCCCTATCAGCCAACCATCAGCTCCCATCTCCTGCCTGAGAAATGTCAGCTGATGGTAACCAAGAAATAGAAACTTGTGTGAATGTTTACAGTCTCTAACTGATGGCTACTGAGGCAAGTTGTGGCTCTCTGATCTTTATGAGTAAGGTCAATTAATCTGGGGAAAAAAGACACAATGTGCTGGAGTAACTCAACGGGTCAGGCGGAATCTCTGGAGAACATGGATAGGTGAGGTTTTGGGTCTTGACCCTACTTCAGACTAAAGGGCTGCGACCTGAAATGTCACCTGCCTAACCTGCTGAGTTTCTCCAACACTTTGTGTCTTTTATTGGTAAACTCTCATCTGCAGTACCTTGTGTCTCAGTGAATCTGGATCACAAGTTAAACTCAAGACTTCTGATATAAATTAGTCAGTGTGGTTAATGCCTGGTCTTTGGGGGAGCTTTTGAATGATGTCCATTTATTCTACAAATATGAACTCTGTGTTTATTATTTTGACAGGGAATTATACTTTTATAATCAGATTTGTTGTAATTATCGGGAGTCTGGCTGTTCTCATCATCATTATACTGGCAGTGGAGTTCTGTCAAAGAAAGCACAAGCCTACAGGTAAAGTACATGAATACATCCTTAATGCAGCACAGATTCCCCAAATTATCAATGACAATGTTAACTTTGTTACAAGGAGAAAAGAACAATATATTTTTGATAAGAAAAGTGTCTGATTGTGCTTATGTTGTTGAGAAATTGATTTCAGACTTTTTGTGGTCAATTAAAGCATTATTTATGCAATGTGGATTGTCCTGTCTACCTGCGTTGCCATGAGGAGTCTGCTGTATGATTTCAGGTGCTGTTCTGCAATGATCTGACCACGTGGTGATTGTGTCACCACCCCCTGTGTAAACCATTATCAAATAAACATGCCAGAAGTTGAAGTATCGCTAGTGTAGTCATGTAGAAAATATGGTCTCCAATTTGCCCTCAATATGTTCCTATTTACTGGGGGATAAATATTGGCCAGGAAACCAGGAGACCAAGGTATCTCCACTGCACTTTGGTGACACACGTTCCAAAATCTATTGTGTCCCAAGATTACAGAAGGGGCCTCAGTTTAACAAATAATCTTTAATCTGGTGAGGCCAATGCTGCAGCAATCCCACATGGCAACAGAGTGTTAGGCTCAACTGTGTGTTCAAATTTGGGGTTGTGCCTGAGGGTTTATTCTGTGTTGTTGAACAAACTGATCAGACGGGTATCAGGCTAGTTCAACAGTTCATCAAGGTCACTGACACATGGAATACTCAGTTCTTAAAGCTTCCCTTATATTTATATAAATCACCATTTTGTTCATTAAAAAAATAAACCATTCCATTAACTGATCATTAGAAATATAAAATTACACATTGAATATATTAACTGTATGTACAATTATAAATTCAGTTGCTCCTTTACTTGTCATCTTGACTTGTGAAAACTCTGCAGTGCAAAGATGCATTTGTCCATTCTCCAGATATTTTCAACTCTGCTAGATACCTCCACATGTTGGCCTTACCTCATTCATGGTCTCCTGTGACCTTCCCACCCATGTTCTGTCCAGCAATGGCTCTATCGTGGAATCCATACCGTAACTCAAATCCATGCTCCTCCTGTGCCTCATATTCTCCATCACCATCTTCTTGGGCATCCTGTCCATGTAACACATGATCTATCCATGTAATTTGACTTCTGTCACTCATTCCCATCATTGCACCACCATTTTATTCACAATATTTTTCCTGAACTGAATCCAAATTCTCGGATTATCAAATAGTATTTAAACCTGTGCTTCTGGACTATTAATCTCAAAGAGTCAAGTCAAGTCAAGTCAAGTGAGTTTATTGTCATGTGTCCCTGTTAGGACAATGAAATTCTTGCTTTGCTTGAGCACAACAGAACATAGTAGGCATTTACTACAAGGCATTCTATAAATATATACACAATGGTCAATATACTGATAAAGTGCAAATAACAGTATTGGCTAGTAAAGTTCAGTGTTATATCCGAGCCAGGTTTAATAGCCTGATGGCTGTGGGGAAGTAGCTGTTCCTGAACCTGGATTAACCTGGAGTCTTGGATTAATATCCAATTAACCTATGACAATCGAAAAGTACATCAAAATAAGCAAACTAAATAATGTACCCATTAACAGGAGTCAGCACAACACATTTGAAAGTAAGTTGGAGAGAAACACATCACCAATTCTGCATCTGGTAATGTTGGGAAAAATTAATTACATATTGTGTTTATCATATTTGTGGAAAACGGAGTTAATGGAATCTCTATTGTGTTTTGTTCAATGTGTGAAATTAAATTGTATGTAAAATCATGAGGGGAATAGATAGGGTGAGTGTGCAGAGTCTTTGACCCAGTATAAAGTAATCAAAAACTAGAAGACATAGGTTTAAGTTGAGAGGAACCTGAGTGGCAGCTTTTTCACTCAGATGATGGTGGTTATATGGAACAAGCTGACAGAGAAGTTAGTTGAGGAAGGAACTATAACTGCATTTAAAAGACACTTAGGTAGGTACATGAACCACCGGGTGGCACCGCAATGGCTGCCTCGCCAACAGTCTGTCGTCCTTTTCCTTCATTGATGTTTTTTAGTATGTGTTAAATGGATGTTTTAGTGTTCTTTAGCTTTATTTTATGTGGGGGGTGGAGGGAGGTTGGGGGAAACTTTTTTAGTTCTCTTACCTCGACGAAGATGCATTTTTTTCCGTATCGCATCCCCATCCGCATCCGCACTGTGGCCTAACATTGAGGTGCTGGCGGCCTCTTGCTGGGGATCGACCTTGGAGCTCCAACCGTGGGAGCCTGCAGGAATTAACATCGTGGAGCTGGTGGTCCCTTGGTTAGGGATCGACTACGGGAGCTCCAACCATGGGAGCCTGCAGGACTTAACATCGTGGAGCTGGTAGTCCCTGTCGGGGATTGACCTTGGGAGTTCCAACCGCGGGAGCCTGCAGGACTTAACATCGTGGAGCAGGTGGTCCCTGTCGGGGATCGACCTTGGAGCTCCAACCATGGGAGCCTGCAGATTTAACATCGTGGAGCACGTGGTCCCTTGTTTAGGGATCGACTTCTGGAGCTCCAACCGTGAGAGCCTGCGGATTTAACATCGTGGAGCACGTGGTCCCTTGGTTAGGGATCGACTTCGGGAGCTCCAACCATGGGAGCCTGTAGGATATAACATCGTGGAGCACGTGGTCCCTGTCGGGGATCGACCTTGGAGCTCCAACCGTGGGAGCCTGCAGGACTTAACATCGTGGAGCTGGTGGTTCCTGTCGGGGATCGACCTTGGAGCTCCAACCATGGAGCTTGCAGGATTTAACATCATGGAGCACGTGGTCCCTTGGTTAGGGATCGACTTCGGGAGCTCCAACCGTGGGAGCCTGCGGATTTAGCATCGTGAAGCACGTGGTCCCTTGTTTAGGGATCGACTACGGGAGCTCCAAGCCGCAGGAGCTTCGACCGCCCTGACCTGGGGGCTTCAACCGTCAGCTGCGGGAGCTTCCATCACCCCGACTGCGAATGGTTCGACTGCCCCGACCACGGGAGAATAAAGAGTGAAGAAGATTAGACTTTATCGCCTTCCGTCACAGTGAGGAATGTGGAGAATCCACTGTGGTGGATGTTTATATTAACTTTTCTGTAGTTGTGTGTCTTGTTGCTTTTTCTAGTATGACTATGATAAATTGAGTTTAATTGCACCTTAATTGGTGCACATGACAATAAAATACATTTGAATCTTTGGAGAAGAAAGGTTGTCATGGTGTAGCGGAAACTGCTGGCGCACATAGATATCGAACCCGGCGTTGGGAAGCCGCGGTCACGTGACTCGGGAGGGGCTGCTGTTTTCGTGCGGTTTCGTTTTCGCGCCACAGTTGTTTTGCTGACCACCGTTGTGATCAGACGTGTATGCAGAGACCTGTTTGCAAAGGAGCGAGTGTTCTTGGTTCTTGGTTTCTTGGTCCTCCAAAATATTCCAAATGGAATTTAAACTGGAGGTGGTGGAGGGAGGACTTAAGCCAGAAAGGGTTTTTGGGAAGAAAGAGCTACCTTAAATTTAGTTGCATCTGGTTGGGTAACTAAGGTAGGGTGAAGATTATTCCATGCTTTAATTGTGCGGGGGAAGAATGAATTGCTGTACACATCTGTCTTGTTAGCTGGAATCTCAAATTGGATCGAATGTCATCGTCTGCTCCTAATTGGTTTGGGTTTGGTGTAGGTCTTGTCATCTATGTTGAGCTGACCATTTAACATTTTGTAAGAACAGGTCAAACGGTGAGCTTCACGTCTGTCTTGGAGAGGGTTCCACCCCAGAGAATTCAGAAGTTTGGTAACACTCGCTTCTCTCTCATAGGTGTTAGTAACAAATCGAACTGCCTGTCTTTGGACACGTTCGATGGAAGAAATGTTCAATAAAAACCGTTCAGAAAACGTAGTCGTCGTTTCTGCATCCGCTAAAATGGGTCAATTGCAGGCACATGGGACTAGCTTGGCTGGGGCAACTTGGATGGTATAGACTAGTTGAGCCAAAGGACATGTTTCTGTGCTGTATGACTCTATGACTCTTTGACTTTATAAAAAGGTGAAAACAATTTAAATTGTGCCCTCTCTCTAAACAGGTTTGGGCAATCAAAGACAGACAGCTCCACCATCAAAAAGAAACACAGAAAGTGAATCTCAACTTTAAGGCAACCTTGAAGAAATTCAGCACAAGGCAGGTGTAGTGGCCATTTGGCCTGTTTTGCATTTCACTGATGATGGCATGTGCCTTTAAATTTTAGACTGCCCGTTGTATTGTGGATTGGATTTATGGCGTGTTTTGGGGCATGTTTGGAACTTAGATGCTTGCGCAGAAGTCTAGTTTTTAGATTAGTTTGGAGAGACGACGGAGAAGGTCAATCCTTCGACCATGTCAATGTTACGGAGACACGAGGAGTTTTGTAATGTTTAAAGTTGCAAGTTGGAATTGAAGGAAGATTGCAGTAACGAGTCGGAAGAAACTTGGATGTATCTTGCTGTTTACCATCAACAATAAAGCATTTATTCAACAAAAGACTGTGTGTTGAAGCTTTATGAGTGAAGAGGCTCTGAAGGTCTCTGAGGAAGCTTGCATGCGTATCGAAGATATTCCCCTTATCCATTCTCATTCAAATAGCGGCTAGAGAATTTGTTTCTCAAAAGATAAGAAAAATCTGCCGTTACAATAAGTGTAAGGGTACCTCCGGCAGGGGGGTTAAATACTAGTCCCAGAGAGTGGGACAGAAGATTAAATCGAAGGGAACCTCCGGCAGGGGGGTTAAATACTAGTCACAGAGAGTGGGACAGAAGATTAAATCGAAGGGAACCTCCGGCAGGGGGGTTAAATACTAGTCCCAGAGAGTGGGACAGAAGATTAAATCGAAGGGAACCTCCGGCAGGGGGGTTAAATAGTAGTCCCAGAGAGTGGGACAGACGATTAAATCGAAGGGAACCTCTTGCAGGGGGGTTAAATACTAGTCCCAGAGAGTGGGACAGAAGATTAAATCGAAGGGAACCTCCGGCAGGGGGGTTAAATACAAGAAAGGGACATTGAGGGTGGTCTTTGACTGTGCTGCAGTCTTTAAAGGTACATCGCTTAACAGTGAACTACTGCAAGGTCCAGACCTTACCAACTCACTCATTGGAGTTCTCATCAAATTTAGGCAAGAACCGATTGCTTTAATGGCTGACATCAGAGCGATGTTTCATCAAGTGAAAGTAGCTGGTGAACATATTGATTACCTGCGATTCTTATGGTGGCCTGAAGGGGATGTGCAGCAAGATCTTGTTGATTACCGGATGAAAGTACATCTCTTTGGAGCCGTGTCATCTCCAAGTTGTGCGAACTTCGCTTTAAGGAAGACCGCAGAGGATAATAAAGATTATTTCCCAGAGGAGGTAATTTCCACTTTGAAAAATAATTTCTACGTGGACGATTGCCTAAAATCCATATCTACTGAGCAGAAAGCAATTCAAATGGTAAAACACCTGACCTCTCTCTGCAATAAGGGAGGATTTGTACTTTCCAAGTGGATCAGCAACAATCGTGTTGTATTGGAAAGCATTCCACCAGATGACAGAGCTGAAGAAACCAAGGAGTTGGATTTAGTTAAAGACAATTTCCCAATGGAAAGGGCACTGGGACTGCACTGGTGCGTGGAAACGGATGTGTTTAAGTTTAAATTGTCGATTCAGGAGCGACCATGTACAAGAAGGGGTATCTTTTCTGTGATTGGCTCAGTATATGACCCTTTGGGATTTCTTGCACCATTTACACTGCCAGCCAAGTTAATTTTACAAAATCTTTGTAAGGAAAAACGTGGATGGGATGAGAGTGTCCAACTCAAACATCCTCGCACCGTTGGACAGAATGGTTAATGGACCTCCATAAAATTTCAAAGTTTAAGGTGGATCGGTGCATAAAGCCTAAAAACTTTGGTAAGATTAGAAGTGCACAATTGCATCATTTTTCGGATGCCAGTGAAAGTGGTTACGGGACTATTTCATATTTAAGACTGCAAAATGTTAACAAAAGAGTGCATGTTGCATTCTTAATGGGAAAAGCCAGAGTGGCACCACTGAAACAAATGACGATTCCCAGAATGGAACTTACAGTAGCAGTCTTAGCTGTTAAAATTGACATAATGCTGCAAAAGGAACTACAATTTCAACTGGAAGAATCTATCTTCTGGACCGGTAGCACTATGGTTCTGAAATACTTCAATAATGAAAACAAACGCTTAATGACATTTGTAGCAAATAGGGTCTCCTTTGTATTGGGAGCTACTAATGTTTCTCAATGGAGATATGTTAGCACCAAAGAAAATCCTGCGGACAAAGCCTCTAGAGGACTAACAGCAAATTGCTTTCTAAATAACAGGAGATGGATCAATGGGCCCAAGTTTCTTTGTGAACCAAGCAGAGAATGGCCAAAGCTTGAACTCGGATTTGAAATCTCTGTAAATGATCCGGAAATTAAACAAAACATTTCGGTGAATGTGATTGCTAAAGACTCATATGACACCGTGAACAATTTAATTACCCACTTTTCATCATGGAATACATTGATAACTTCGGTAGCCTGGTTTCTTAAAATAAAAACAAGATTATTGCTGGCGGCTCGGGAAAGGAGACAGATTACAGAGAGTATCCTGGGAGAGAATCCTGATAAACGGAAAGGAGAGATTGAAGGCCAGATGCAAGTTTTTGAAGCTTCATATGGCGTACAGGATTTACGTCTTGATGATGTCCTCAAGGCGGAAAATGCGATCATCTCTTTCTGTCAAAGACAGAAATACAAAGAAGGAATATTAACATTGGAAGCTGGAGGACAGGGGGTAAAAAGAAACAGTCAATTGTACAAGCTCGACCCAGTCTGGGAGGAAGGTCTTCTGCGGATGGGTGGTCGCCTAAACAAATTGGCAATGCCCGTAAAAACTAAACGTCCTATCATTCTCTCAAAGGACTTTCACATAACATTATTATTACGACATATTCATGAACAAGTTGGACATGGAGGAAGAAATTATATGTTATCCCAACTTGGTAAAAACTATTGGATTATCAAGGCTGACTCTGCAGCATCACGAGGTTCTTGGTTGATGGGAAGAGTACTAGAAATCATGCCTGACATTCGGGGTTTGGTGCGTATGGTACGTCTTAAAACAAAAAACTATGTTTTAATAAGACCAATAACCAAGTTGTGTTTGCTTCTAGAAGGCGAAGGTGAAGATGGAAGAGTCGATGAAGAGCCATGATTGCGGATATATAGTGCATGCTATTTTTTCCTCGTTAGTATCATGTTTAGTATCCCTGCCTGTCACGCGTTAGCCCGGGGTTCAATTTCCCGACGAGGAGCCACAGGGTTTAATTCCCTGACCGTTTGCTTTTGATATATGTATAGCCTATATGGCCATTTTTTAAATGTTTATTAGTAATTGCCTCGTTAGATACTCGGAACAATTAGGAGCCGGTATGTAGTGGCCATTTGGCCTGTTTTGCATGTCACTGATGATGGCATGTGCCTTTAAATTTTAGACTGCCCGTTGTATTGTGGGTGGGATTTATGACGTGTTTTAGGCGTGTTTGGAGCTTAGTTGCTTGCGCAGAAGTCTAGTTTTTAGATTAGTTTGGAGAGACGATGGTGAAGGTCAATCCTTCGACCATGTCAATGTTATGGAGACACGAGGAGTTTTGTAATGTTTAAAGTTGCAAGTTGGAATTGAAGGAAGATTGCAGTGACGAGTCGGAAGAAACTTGGATGTATCTTGCTGTTTACAATCAACAATAAAGCATTTATTCAACAAAAGACTGTGTTGAAGTTTTATGAGTGAAGAAGCTCTGAAGGTCTCTGAGGAAGCTTGCATGCGTATCGAAGATATTCCCCTTATCCATTCTCATCCAAATAGCGGCTAGAGAACTCGTTTCTCAAAAGATAAGAAAAATCTGCCGCTACACCGATGTTGGGGGAGTCCAGAACCAGGGGCCACTGTTTAAGAATAAGGGTTACGCCATTTAGAATGGAGACGATGAAACACTTTTTCTAAGAGAGTTGTGAGTCTGTGGAATTCTCTGCCTCAGAGGGCGGTGGAGGCAGGTTCTCTGGATGCTTTCAAGAGAGAGCTAGATAGGACTCTTAAAGATAGCGGAGTCAGGGGATATGGGGAGAAGGCAGGAACGGGGTACTGATTGGGAATGATCAGCCATGATCACATTGAATGGCGGTGCAGCCTACTCCTGCACCTATTGTCTATTGTAGGATAACAAAGTAGTCGAAGTGTTAAAGAAGGAACTGCAGATGCTGGAAAATCGAAGGTACACAAAAATGCTGGAGAAACTCAGCGGGTGCAGCAGCATCTATGGAGCGAAGGAAATAGGTAACGTTTCGGGCCGAAACCCTTCTTCAGACGGGTACATTCGGCATTTCTGATCTGTTTAAATTCGGATGACATGACGTTGCATTTGGTTACAGTGTCGATCTTTGCAACAGTAATGGTGTTGTTGACATGAAGTGAAACTTCAGGGTTGAGTTGCTTGTTAGTGGAAGCAACCAGGGAGTTTATGTTATGGCTGCTATCTTCATGCTCAGGGAGTAGAGCTGGAGGTAGCGCTGCTAAATCTTGGTTATTGCTATCAGCAGCTTCATGTTTTAACCAGTGTACGGACTGCCTTGGGAGTGATCGAATTCCACGAGTACTGCAACATTTTGAGAAATTATTTCTTCTTTTGCAAAAATGGCATGTTTTTCCGAGAGCAAAGCAAAGTTTGCGATCTGCAGGGTGGAACTGCTACAGTTAGAACACTTTCCAATAGTCTTTGAGATTGTCAAGATGATGTGTGGGGTTGTGAGCGCTGTTTACGGTAGGAAGTGTCGATAGCATCGACATGGTATGAGGAGTGCGGTCCGGGTCCCAATGACCTGGTGTGAGAGGTCATGATCTCATTAATACGACAAGCATGTTCAGCTCGGGCAAGTGTCAGTTCAGTGTCACAAAGTAATTCATCGCATACTTTATCACTGAGAATTCCACCCATAGGCTGTGGACCGAGCATCAAAAATGTGTCTAGAAATCCATTTTCGTGACCCACGTCACGGAACTACATGAAATTTTCCACAGATTTAGATGAAATATAATTGAGAAGGATATCATAACTCATTAGTGCCAAAGGTTGCACATTAATTAATTAAACTAATTAGAAAATGAAATCGGGGAAGTAAGCCATATAAATATGACTTGTAAATATGACTGTAATCATATATAATTAAGTATAATTATATCATATAAAAAATAATATGATGAATATAATTGTGTGTTTTTTTAATGACACTGTCGCAGAGGTCCTGCTCCTGAACCAGCCTAATTAATGGGTGAGGGCAGTTCTTGTGGGTTCCTCCCTTTACTGAACCCCACTGACTGCCAGTGTGCAGAGTGGGGGTCACGGTCATAGTGGGACTGGGGCAGTTCCAGGCTGGGGGACAGTCCTGCAAGGCATCTTCCAGTCGCTTTAATAGGACATTTAATGAGACTGCAGCAGAGGTCCCAGGTTTTAAGGGCTCACGAACCTGCCTAATTAAAGGGTCAGGTCAGATCCTCTGGGTTCCCCCGTTTACTGAACCCCACTGACTGCCATAGTGGGGAGAGTGGGGGTAACGGCCATAGTGGGACTGGGGCAGTACCAGGCTGGGTGACAGACCTGTAAGAGACCTCTCTTATTTATGATGTAAATGCCACATCCTGACCAAGAATCGAATGACCGGGTTTATTCCGCTCCCCTGTGTGTTTAGAACATTATTTACCTCAGTTTTACCCCAGACCGGGTTTATTCAAGATTCAAGAGAGTTTATTGTCGTGTGTCCCAGATAGGACAATGAAATTCTTGCTTTGCTTCAGCACAAAAGAATATAGATGGCATGAATACAGAACAGATCAGTGTGTCCATATACCATTGTACAAATATATACACACATGTATAAATGAAACAGATAAAGAGCAAATAAACAGATAATGGGCTATTATTGTTCAGAGTTTTGTTTGAGTTGAGTTCAATATCCTGATGGCTGTGAGGCTGTTTGTGTATTTTGTTCCCCTGTGTGTTTATAACATTATTTACCCCAGACCGGGTTTATTCCGCTCCCCTGTGTGTTTCTAACATTATTTACTGTTTTATACTGTATTATAACATTATTTACTGTCACTGTATGTCATGTTGTTACCTGTGGGCGGAGCACCAAGGCAAATTCCTTGTATGTGAATGCTTGGCCAATAAACTTACTTACTTTACCTCAGTTTTACCCCAGACAGGGTTTATTTTGCTCCCCTGTGTGTTTATAACATTATTTACCTCAGTTTTACGCCAGACCTGTGATAAGGCTGAATTAAGTTAAAAATATAAGACGATATTAAATTGGTTCCTGGGCTAGCTTACAGCTTATATTTAGTCTCAAATTAGGCTTTTCTCCAGTAGAATAATACAGAAAGGCAAGTTAAGTTGCCTCAGGTTGCGGGGTATTGAGATAATGATTAACATTTGTCTCCCAAGTGACGAGAGGAAGCAGAGAAGAAGCTAGTTTGATCTATTTGATATGTAAATGCCTTGTACCAATGTCCGATGTTTATGAGGGAGGAGGTGACGAGAGAGGGAACTAGTTTGATCCAAGGGATTTTGACAAATGGCTGAGGTATTTGATATGTAACATGCCTTGTATCAAATGTCCGATGTTTATGAGGGAGGAAGTGATGAGAGAGGAAACTAGATTGATTAAGGGGCAATAACAAATGTCCAAGGCCGTTGAGATGAAATGTCCTTGTACCATATGACAAGACGCCTTTGATGTGACGAGACCACTCGGGCTCATCCTGAAGTATTGTTCTCTGTATCTCTGACCATGACTAATGTTTGTGGAGTGTGCTAAAGTGACAAAGAAACACTATATAATACGATGTAATTCTGTTGTTCGTAGAAGGGGATGAGGACTGTGAAGTGTCTGCATTGCTCACTTGACTAGAGTTCTCGCTTCCTTTCATCGGCCGATTATAAGTAAAGTTTTGAACTGGTCTACCAAACGTTTGTGTGTTGTCTGTTTATTAAGAAGCGAACCTGTTTAGTTGGTATAATAAGTAACCTTTTTCACCGGGTTTATTCAAGATTCAAGAGTTTATTGTCGTGTGTCCCAGATTGGACAATGAAATTCTTGCTTTGCTTCAGCACAACACGGCATGAATACAGAACAGATCAGTGTGTCCATATACCATTGTATAAATATATACACACATGTATAAATAAAACAGATAAAGTGCAAATAAACTGATAATGGGCTATTAATGATCAGAGTTTTGTTTGAGTTGAGTTCAATATCCTGATGGCTGTGAGGCTGTTTGTGTATTTTGTTCCCCTGTGTGTTTATAACATTATTTACCCCAGTTTTACCCCAGACCGGGTTTATTCCGCTCCCCTGTGTGTTTTAAATATTATTTACTGTATTATAACATTATTAACTGTCACTGTATAATAATAATAATAATAGATTTTATTTATATAGCGCTTTTCAGGACTCAAAGTCGCTTTACAATTGAGAGTCAGGAATAAACAAAACAAAATAGACCAGTAAGACAGAGGGGAGGGGAACATGGGACTAAGGGATGGGTCTTGAGGTGGGACTGGAAGACCCGTATGTCATGTTGGAACAACTGTATGTCATGTTGTTACTTGTGGGCGGAGCACCAAGGCAAATTCCTTGTATGTGAATACTTGGCCAATAAACTTACTTACTATACCTCAGTTGTACCGGGTTTATTCAGCTCCCCTGTGTGTTTATAACATTATTTACCCCAGATTTAACGGGTTTATTCCGCTCACCTGTGTGTTTATAACATTATTTACCCTGGATTTATGGGGTTTATTCCGCTCCCCTGTGTGTTTATAACATTATTTACCCCAGTTTTACCGGGTTTATTCCGCTCCCCTGTGTGTTTATAACATTATTTACCCCAGATTTACCAGGTTTATTCCCCCAGACGTGCAGTTTATGTGGTGATTTATTGATTATTTACAGAGAGGGGGGGTTGGGAGCCAGAGAGAGGGAGATGTTTATTTATAAGGTGTTTTATCTCAGGACGCTGCTCCAGACGGTGAGTTTATATAATTGAGCCCAGTTTGACCAGTTTGATTCCCCCAGACGTGGTTTATGTGGAGATTGCCCTCAGCTCTCTCTCTCTCTCCCCCCCACACACGTGACTGTACTGTACTGTACTGTATGTGGTCATTGACCTCACTCACCCACTCACTTCTCCCCCACGTGACCCAATCCCGCACAATCCGCTGCAGCCGCTGATCATCAGTTATTTATTTATTTACCTCAGGTCCGTCGGCAACGACGTCACCAACTGCCGCTTCTCCGCCCGCACGCGCGCCCGCCGCCATTTTCATGCGGTCGACGGGGAGACTCGGCCCCGGGGGGGCGGGGGGGGCGGGCGTCCGCCCTCCCCGCCCTCCCCGCCCTCCCTGCGCCGTGACGTCGCCGCCTATCCGAGGGCGTGGCTTCCGCTGGCAGTTGCTCGATGGCGGTTTGTTTTTAAATGTGAAGGCCGACACAAAATGGCGGCGAATGTGATGATGCTGCTTCACACTGAAGGTAAAACGCTGCATTCACTTGGTCATAGAGTGATAGAGAACATCTTGGTAAGGGCAGGTGAGGTCGGCAGCCGGCGGCCATCTTGGTGAGGGCAGGTGAGGTCGGCAACCGGCGGCCATCTTGGTGAAGGCAGGTGAGGTTGGCGGTTGGAGCTTTGTGTGGGTGGTTTCGGGTGGGTGAGTGTGGTTTCGGGTGGGTGTGGGTGGGTGAGGGTGGTTTCGGGTGGGTGAGGGTGGTTTCGGGTGGGTGAGGGTGGTTTCGGGTGCGTGAGGGTGGTTTCGGGTGGGTGAGTGTGGTTTCGGGTGGGTGTGGGTGGGTGAGGGTGGTTTCGGGTGGGTGAGGGTGGTTTCGGGTGCGTGACGGTGGTTTCGGGTGGGTGAGTGTGGTTTCGGGTGGGTGTGGGTGGGTGAGGGTGGTTTTGTGTGGGTGTGGATGGGTGAGGGTGGTTTTGGTGGGTGAGGGTGGTTTCGGGTGCGTGAGGGTGGTTTCGGGTGCGTGAGGGTGGTTTCGGGTGGGTGAGTGTGGTTTCGGGTGGGTGTGGGTGGGTGAGGGTGGTTTTGGGTGGGTGAGGGTGGTTTCGGGTGGGTGTGGGTGGGTGAGGGTGGTTTTGGGTGGGTGAGGGTGGTTTTGTGGGTGGTTTCGGTTGAGGGCGGTTTCATAGAAACATAGACAATTGGTGCAGGATTAGACCATTCGGCCCTTCGAGCCAGCACCGAATGATCACATTCGATGATCTATTCGATGACGTTGAGCTTGGCGGTGGTAAGGCCTTCAACATTGAGCTGCAGTAGCGCTAAACCTCGACAGTTGGCGGCATTTAACGGTGCCGCCTGGCCTGGGGAGGCATGGCTTTTAGCGGTCTGCAGACGTGGTAAAGACATTGGTTTCGCTTTGTGGCCTTATGATCCTGTAAGCTACTCGTAAAGGAGGCCGCGTAGAGGCTGTCTTTGACCAGATGGTCAAGACGAGATGGAGAGACCAGTGGAAGTCAGCGGAAACATCTAGGCTACACCATTACATCGATGACCCCATGGACGTCCCTGGCCAGGACCTGACCCGAAAGCAGTGGACAACGCTCAACCGCTTGAGGACAGGCATCTTGAGGACGCTATGGAGTAGTGATGAAGAGGTGGGGGCCTCGTGGACAGCGAGCGCCTCCTGCGAGTGTGGGGACCCAACACAGACAGTGGAGCACACATCGGCCACCGAACGGTGAACGAGGTCTGATTGACCTGGACGATGATACGTTGGCCTGGCTCGCCTCAACAGAGCTGCAGGTCTAAAAGACACACGACAGAAGAAGAATATGGCTGATCATCCAACTCAGTATCCTGTACCTGCCTTCTCTCCATACCACCTGATCCCTTTAGCCACAAGGGCCACATCTAACTCCCTCTTAAATATAGCCAATGAACTGGCCTCAACTACCTTCTGTGGCAGAGAATTCCACAGATTCACCACTCTCTGTGTGAAAAAAAAATGTTTTTCTCATCTCGGTCCTAAAAGACTTCCCCCTTATCCTTAAATTGTGACCCCTTGTTCTGGACTTCCCCAACATCGGGTTCAATCTTCCTGCATCTAGCCTGTCCAACCCCTGAAGAATTTTGTAAGTTTCCATAAGATCCCCCCCTCAATCTTCTAAATTCCAGCGAGTACAAGCCGAGTATATCCAGTCTTTCTTCATATGAAAGTCCTGACATCCCAGGAATCAGTATTGTGAACCTTCTCTGTACTCCCTCTATGGCAAGAATGTCTTTCCTCAGATTAGGAGACCAAAACTGTACGCAATACTCCAGGTGTGGTATCACCAAGACCATGTACGGGTGGGTGAGGGTGGTTTCGGGTGGGTGTGGGTGGTTTCCGGTGGGTGAGGGTGAGTGTGGTTGGTGAGGGTGGTTTCGAGTGGGTGAGGGTGGTTTTGGGTGGGTGTGGGTAAAAAAATCACAAACCATACGTAAGTAAGTACATTTTATTTATATAGCACATTTAAATCAACTCGCGTTGAAACCAAAGTGCTTTACATAAAAGAAATAATGAAGTTTCCGTACATCCATAGAAAAAATAAAAAAATAAGAAAAAATGACACAACACATTATAGAATTCAACATGAACTCCCCCCCACAACAGAATCAAAATTTCCCACTGTCCACGGCATCAAAAAGTTAAGTCCTCTTCCTCTGTGATCACCCGAATTACATTTTACTCAGATGCAAGCCAAGGAATGGCATAAATGTTAGCTGTTAATTGGACATAATCAACCTCAGCAAATTGACAATATCCTATTGAAGGACAGTGGGTGTTTAAGCTGTCAGGACATTTTATTATTTGCCAAAATATACATCTCAATAGCATAATGATAGAAAACGTTTCTACACATCACTCGTAAGTCTGGAGATTTCTTTAATGATAAATTTAGCTTCAGAAGCGTTTTCTTTTTGCATGTACAAACCCACTTCAGAACCATGGGCGATTTTAAAATTTTACAGCCAGATTTATCACTTCTGAAACTTTTTAGATACCAAAGGAATCAAGAAAAAACACAAATAATGCCGTGCTGTTGATGAAATGCAGTGAGCAAAGGCGAAAATTCCCAATATTTTCAATCTCGATATCTGCACGGCCAATGTTCGCCAAGCACTTTAGCTGTTGTTGTCCATTCAGCTCTTGCTTCTCTTTACCTTCATTTCTCTTCACTTTTGTAATTCTGAAGTAGGATAGATGTCTCTCACGGTTACCCCGACTTCCACAATTATTTACAGCGCAAACATTCACAATTTTGGCGGTTTTTAACAGGTAGGAAAGTACGCGTTTCGTGTATTAACAACATATACCGGAAGCTGCGATGTCCTCCAGAGCAGCTCCATGCGTCATGCCCTTTGACCCGGTGACCTTCGTGCAACCCCCCTATACACACACACACACACACACACACACTCTCAGACACACACACTCTCAGACACGCACGCACTCTCACGCACGCACGCACACACGCACGCACACAGACTCACACACATAGACTCACTCACACACACAGACTCACTCACACACACACAGACTCACTCACACAGACACACACACAGACTCACGCACACTCACTCACACAGACTCACTCACACAGACTCACTCACACAGACACAGTCACACACACACAGTCACACACACACAGTCACACACACAGTCCCACACACACAGTCACACACACATTCACACACACACATAGTCAAAGACACACACAGTCACACACACACAGTCACTCACACACACAGTCACTCACACACAGTCACACACACACAGTCAAACACACACAGTCACACACTCACACAGTCACACACACACAGTCACACACACACATATTCACTCACACACTGCCTCACACACACACACACAGTCACTCACACACACAGTCACTCACACACACAACCAAGACTAAAATGCTAAGTAACTTCAGAACGTGGTAAACATAGTGTGGAAACCGAATGATTCAAACGTTTAAAGTCTCCAAATTTGCAAACACTTTACAACCAATACAATTTCTGAAAACACACTCACAGACACACACACACACACACTCACAACCAATACTAAAACATTAACAACTCTCTGATTTTTCATCGATGGGAAAAAGCCTCCGGTCCAGCTCAGCGGAGGGGGACTCTGAGCGAGGTGGCCAAAAATCACATCCGTAAGTGGCGGCGTTCTTTCAGAAATCACGAACCAGAAAGTCAGAAAGTGGTCAAGATCTTAGTTTTAGTAATATAGAAGATGAATGTGATGATTTTGATAACTCGGGAAGTACATTCGTGAAAGTATGTAGAAATTATAAAGTAAAAAATTCAATTCCAAACATTGCAACGTTGCACTTGTCAAAGTCCAAGCCTTCACTTTCCACTCTCTTCACAGTATTCATGTTTATGTTTTTACTGTTTCAGCATAGATGACAGAAGACTCATCTTCCTTTGAAGAAACAAGGTTCTGAAAGAGAAAGAAATACCAATTGTATTTAAGACCGTTGCTGTTGTCGCTGTTTAGATCAGTAAACAGATTACAGCTTTAATTCATACTTGTACGATCTGGGATTTCATCAACAAGAAACAATATACTTACAGTGCCTGATGCTTGATTGGAGGACAGTGTATTATCGCTGCTGCCTGTAATAAATGCAAACATCACAATTAAAAATGACACTGGTGGATTATGTTGACAAAGGAAACGACAAATGGAATATCAAAGTCTAAAGCTTACTACATTTTTTTCTTCCTGACAGTAGATCAACAAGACATTGAATTCCAGAAAACCCATCTGTCATCTGTATGCTCATACCTCTGCATTTACAGTGAGCTGCAGGAATGGTCAGCATGAACAAGACACCCTTATATTGCTACGGAAGGAATCGACTATGAATAAGAGAACTAGCACAGCAATTGACAGAGCAGCAGCCCTGGCAGGACATAAGCTACGAAGCTGCATCTGTGGCTGGGAAAAGATAACATCAGAGAAGGGTCTCAAGATCCACCAAGGCAGGGAAAGGTGCCTGGGAGAGCTTGGTGAGGGGCCTCGCATTGACCATTCCCTTCTAAGAGGTAGGCCAAATCAGTCGAGTGAAGCCCAGTGGCAGGTTAACCACCACAGTCCACAGGGTATCAGCACCCCAGGCGAAGCTCAACCAAGTACTGTCCCACCAACGGACACGGGTCCAGAGCCCAACCAGCCACAGTCAGCGGTAGAGAGGAAGATGGAAGGAAAAAAGCAGAATGGAGCAGTCACTGGCTGTGGCTGAAGAGAAAAGATGCTGTCTGGGCTGCCACGTGACCATCTAGAGGCTAACCATAAGACACACACCCAGGGCTGATCACCCTGCGGTAGGCCTGCCTCGACTGAGGGTGTCTTGTGATAAAAGGCCGAAACACCCAGTGATGTTGAGGTACACAACTGAAGATGTGTGTGATTGGTAGCAAAATCACCTCGTGGTCACCCCCAAGAATATTGGGTGTCAGTTGTGGTGAAGAACCTTAGGGATTGTAACATCCAGTCCTACTAATCAATATCAAAAATTTGTAATTCAAGGAAGATTTTGCTGATCACTTGTAGCTCAGTCAGGAGTTGTGCAGAAGAATGTTCTTCAGATGGACATAAATGGTGTCTTGGTTTCACTTCTCATCACCAATGACAATGCACAACAGTGTTGTAACAGCAGCCTGGATGTCACTGGTTGGATCTCTGGAGTGGCTATTGTACCCATTCAGAGTAGGCTAGTGGACCAGAACCCACTTAGAGTAGGTTAGGGGACCAGAACACACTCCCTGTAGTTTAGGGGACCAGAACCCACTTAGAGTAGGTTAGGGGACCAGAACACACTCCCTGTAGGTTAGGGACCAGAACACACTCCCTGTAGTTTAGGGGAGCAGAACACACTCGGAGAAGGTTGGGGAGGCTGAATCCACCCAGAGAAGGTTGGGCTCCTAACTGAGCCTCAGCTGACTGTCCCACTTCATGTCCACGGACAGAGCGAGGGACTTTATCCCAGGAATGCCTGATGCTGTTGTAAGGTGGCCAAAGACAGCAGGGTTTCAGACTACTCAGTGCCAATAATCCTCACTGTGATAAAAGATTAAAACATATTTAAATAAAGTCATTTTACCTCCAGTTGCTTTTGGCTGGAAGGAGATGGATCCATAATGAATACCTTCCTCTGTGTCTGTGGAAATAAGTTGGAAACAAAGAATTTATTTGTATTTGAAAAAGGATGATTTAAGTAAATGCAGGGTCACGATATGAAACGCTGATCATCGCTTTCCCTCCATAGATGCTGCTCGACCCATAGAGTACCTCCAGCAGTTTGAAAAAACCCTCCATGAAAAGTCACATCTCCTAACCTTGTTTTGACTTCTTCCTGGGATGGTGGAAATTACAAAGAGAATTTGAGTTAATTTGGCTTGTGGAGTTTAGAAGAATGACAATGGTTCTCATGGAAACAGAGAAACTTCCAACAGGTAGACCAGTCTGGATGGAGAAAGAATTTCCCTGTTGGGGGAGACCATGACCAGGGGTAAAGGTTGAAGACAAGAGACAATAAGGATGAAGATGAGGAGAACAAAGAATCGGTTACATTCTCTACCACACATTTGTCTGGAGCCAAATCATTCAGTACATTTTAGGAGTTGTTGAATTTATTGACAGATACACAACAATGGCGAGGTACAGGTACAATGAAAATGTTGCCTGCAGCAGCATCAGAGGCATTTTGACTAAGGCAACACAACACATAAATGAAGCATAAATTACAAAGACCACTGGTTAGTGGAAAAAAAGACTGCAAAACACAAACTAGAGACGTCATGTGGACTAAGATCAAGGAATATGGGGAGATATGATCAACTGAGGTTCAGTTTAGTTTATTGTCATGTGTGCCGAGGTTCAGGGAGAAGCTTTTGTTGCATCAGCAGAAAGACAATATATGAATACAATCGATCCCTTTACAGTGGAACACAGTGGAATACAATTGATCCATACTGTGGAACAAGGTAAGGAATTGATATTTTTCTCATTAAAACATGAGCAATGTCTGATTTATTGAAAGGTTCCTTCAGATTTTTCAAGAAAGATTTCTCTGTTGTTCATCAGATTCATCAGAAAGGTGGTCTAAATTCTGGCAAAAACAATACTGTTGGCTCGAGTCCCCCGACCGACGAAGAACACGTGAAGGACTTGAACTTTATTTCGCCTTCCATCACAGTGAGGAATGTGTAGGAGTCACTGTGGTGGATGTTCATGTTAAAATGTGTTTTTGTGTCTGTTGCTTTTTAATTGTATGACTGACCTGGCCAGTGAAATTCCTCGTATGTTGCAAAACATACTTGGCGAATAAAATCTGATTCTGATCTGTCTTAGGTAGAAACAAAGAACTGCAGATGCTGGTTAATACACAAAGGGACACAAAGTGCTGGAGTACCTCTGCAGGCCAGGCAGCATCTCTGGAGGACATGTATAGGTGATGTTTCGGGCTGTGACCCTTCTTCAGACTCAAAAGAAGGGTCTCGATCCGAAACATCACCTATCCGCCATCTATTAATGATGCTCAAACCATTCTGAAATGTTGTTGTTATTTCACTTTGGAATAAAATCTGAACTAGTGGCAAAGTGAATTGGAGGCATTTAATGCTAGATGATATTTTGTGAAAGGGATGGTGACTTTTGAAAGGGCAAGTGTTCATTCTTTAGAGAGCCACTAACCAAGCTGATAATCAGGATCAACAATAAATTAGGAGTGTGAATATGTTGTTCATGGTGATGTCTCAACATTCATGGGTTGACCATGATAGTCCAGTGAAAATTAGTCAATTGACCAATGCAGAGTAAGACCTGCAGTTGGATGAGGAAGATTGGGGCTGAGGGGTGAATTGACACAAGAGAGACTGTTGAATTGATCAATTAGTTTGTGTGCTTGAGGTTCCCTTCCTCACATTCTTGTTACAAAACTGTGAAATGTGAAATAGGTTGCTTCATCAAATACAACACCTCTACAACTAGAGATTCATTGACTGAGTCATCTATTTACCTTCTTGCTTTGTCTTGCTACTCACAGACATATATTCAGTAACACGGCTCATCTCAGGTACTGGGGTCACATTAATTTCTGGAAAATAAGTATTATTTTCTGATTAAGACTTTAATCCGGCTTGATTTTAAAGAAGCAGCAATCCAGTGTTTAAACTGTACCCCATTAATAATGAGATCCACCAGAATGACCAGGAACATGGCTTCAGATGTATGTCAGAGACATTTAACGGTGGGATAAGACCATGTGTATAAAATCAGAGTCCATGGAAACACAGTGTTCCCTCAATTATGATCATATTAGGATGGTACACAAGACAAAGTTTTCACTTTAAGTTTGAACCACCAAAGTGCAGTGGAGATACCTTGGTCTCCTGGTTTCCTGGCCAATATTCATCCCTCAGTAAATAGGATCATATTGAGGGCAAATTGGAGACCATATTTTCTACATGACTACACTAGCTATACTTCAACTTCTGGCATGTTTATTTGATAATGGTTTACACAGGGGATGGTGACACAATCACCACGTGGTCAGATCATTGCAGAACAGCACCTGAAATCATACAGCAGACTCCTCATGGCAACGCAGGTAGACAGGTAGGCAATCCACATTGCATAAATAATGCTTTAATTGAACACAAAATGTCTGAAATTAATTTCTCAACAACATAAGCACAAACAGATACTTTTCTTATCCCATATATATTGTTCTTTTCTCCTTGTTACAAAGATAACATTGTCATTGATAATTTGGATAATCTGCGCTGCATTAAGGATGTCTTCATGTACTTTACCTGTAGGCTTGCGCTTTCTTTGACACCACACCACTGCCAGTATAATGACGATGAGAACAGCCAGACTCCGGATAATTCCAACAATTATGTATCCAAAATGGTGATTCTCTGTCAAAATAATTAACACATTAACAGAGTTCACATTTGTAGAATAAATGGACATTATTCCAAAGCTCCCCCAAAGACCAGGCATTAACCACACTGACTAATTTAGATCAGAAGTCTTGAGTTTAACTTGTGATCCAGATTCACTGAGACACAAGGTACTGCAGATGAGAGTTTACCAATAAAAGACACAAAGTGTTGGAGAAACTCAGCAGGTTAGGCAGGTGACATTTCAGGTCGCAGCCCTTTAGTCTGAAGTAGGGTCAAGACCCAAAACCTCACCTATGCATGTTCTCCAGAGATTCCGCCTGACCCGTTGAGTTACTCCAGCACATTGTGTCTTTTTTTTCCAGATTAATTTACCTTACACAGGAAGATCAGAGAGCCACAACTTGCCTCAGTAGCCATCAGTTAGAGACTGTAAACATTCTCACAAATTTCTATTTCTTGGTTACAATCAGCAGACATTTCTCAGGCAGGAGATGGGAGCTGATGGTTGGTTGATAAAGTAGCTGATTCAGCTGTGATACTTCCCACTGTATAGTGGACAAATGTCTATCATAGTCTAAGCCTGGAACAATGGTTGAATGAGCACTGCTGACAACAGAGTGGATATTGCCCTCCAGCTTCAATCCTCTCTAACCAGGAGCACAAGAACTGTAAACGTTAGAAATACTCAGCCGTTTGAGCAGTATCCGTGGAAAGGGAAAGAAGTGACTTCATGTTTTATGATGAATAAAACGTTGTCAGATTCAAAGAAAGGATCTTTGACAATAGACAATAGGTGCAGGAGTAGGCCATTCAGCCCCTCGAGCCAGCACCTACATTTAATTGTATCATGGCTGGACTTGTTCCTCTTTCACAGTTCCTGTCTGTCCTGCTGATTATTATTATTATTTTTAATTCGGATTTTCAAATCCTAAAATAAATTTTGGTCTTCAAGTACTAAAACTGTACAGTGCATGTAACCATTGCCTACTGATGTCAATGAGGTTGAACACATTATTATTGCAATCCTAATGACCACATCTTCATGTGTTTTTAGTGTAAAATTGGAGATGGTTGATCCATGCATTAATTCCACACACCAACTAATCTATTCACTCTCTGATTGTTATCGCCTGCCCTTTAAGAATAGCTCAACACCCAAAAGCATCAGTCTGCAATGAGGCCAAAGGATGGAGAGGCTGGTGTGCGCGACCCTTGTAAAATAAAGTTCAACTTCAGTTCTGCTCCATAGCGAGACTGCTAGATGAGCGTATATGGGGAGGCTTCTGCTCAGCCGGGAGCACAGATTTCCAATCTGGGAGGTGGGGACACCACAGTGGGGTGGGTGTGGTGGGGGTGGCCTCTGCCTTGGTGCAGCGGTTGACGGAGCAGGGTTTTACTGGAACTGAGGCACAGGCAGAGGACAACCAAAATCTTCATTCCTCAGTGGACTCTCAGCTGACTGTAGTCAGAGCCCTGTTGTCCTCTCCCATGGGGAGACTGCTGCTCGCCAGGAGTAAGGATTAATAACACCAACCTATAGCACACAGTGACCATCAGGGAGCAGGTTGCTGTGTTCAGTCAAATAATCACATCATATGGCGCATTGAAGCAGTTGAATCAGCAAGTCAAACTGTAAACATGTCACAAAGAGATGACACAATGAATGCGGCACGGTGGCGCAGCGGTAGAGTTGCTGCCTTACAGTGAATGCAGCGCCGGAGACCCGGGCTCGATCCCGACTACGGGTGCTGTCTGTACGGAGTTTGTACTTTCTCCCTGGGACCTGCATGGGTTTCCTTCCACACTCCAAAGACGTACAGGTTTGTAGGTTAATTGGCTTGGTAAATGTAAAAATTGTCCCTAGTGGGTGTAGGATAGTGTTAATATGCGTGGATCGCTGGTTGGCATGGACCCCGTGGGCCGAAGGGCCTGTTTCCGCGCTGTATCTCTAAACTAAACTAAACAGTAAACATGGTTGGTATAAGTGAGATTCTTTTTATGGTGTTCTCTGTCCAGTTATTACCATGGCACACTGAAGAGAGAGTTTGAAGACAAGAGTCAATAATGCTCTTTCATCACATCAATGGCATCATTGTTCATTTATGCATCATTTATTCAGTCTGAACAGAATGGATTGTGGAAGGATGCTCCCTTCAGTGGAAAGGCAGAGCACAAAAAGGTATAGGTTTAAAATAAAGGGGAAAACATGCTAGAATGACTTGAGGAAAATCTTTTTGGGCAGCAGGTAGTTGGAGTCTGAAGTGTACTGTCTGCATCAGTTGGGGAGCTGGGTTCTATCGTGGCTTTCCAGAGAGAATTGGACAAATATATAGTGATGAAAAAGCTGCAATGTAATGGCAAAAGGAGAGGGGTTGAATTAGCGAGTTGCTCTGGATGAGAGTTAGCATGGATATGATGGGTCAAATGGCCACCTTCTGTGCTACAACCATTCCACAATTCTATGATTGGACGATGTAATTATCGGAGAGTAATTAAAGTGTTCCTGTTGGGACATTGATCCTTTCCACTTTGTGCTTCACTGACTCTTCATTGATCTATGTGTGGTGGAGATTGTTTCTTTGTACCTGGGTGTTTACAGGATCTTTCTCTGTTAGGGATCAGTGCTTTCCCTTCTGTCAGCATTGTACAAAATGTCTTTCGCCGAGGCTTGGGGCCACATGAAGGGCAGGGATTAATGGATGGGTGGGATTGGGAGGAAAGGGCGTGTTTAGTTTAGTTTAGAGATACAGCGCGGAAACAGGCCCTTCTGCTCGCCGAGTCCACACCAACCAGCGATTCCCACAGACTAACACTATCCTACACACACCAGGGACAACATACAATTAAATCAAGCCTATTAACATACAGACTTGTACATCTTTGGAATTTGGGAGAAAACCGGAAATCCTGGAGAAAACCCACACAGTGCACGGGATGAAGGTACAAACTCCATACAGACAGCACCTGTAGTCAGGATTGAACCCGGGTCCCTGGCGCTGTAAGGCAGCAACCCTACCACTGAGCCATCATGGTCAGACAAGGTGAAGACATCAGTATTCCCTCCCCCACATCTTCTGTTCTCACATGGCAGCCTTTGGTGAAGTTACTGTGGATGCTTCAACCGCTGTAATGTTTTACATCATCAGAACAGGGGAAAGAAACTTGTACAACTATTTGTAAGATGATTTTCACTACTTTTGTGATCTTTAAGTGGCACAGTTTGGGTGTTATGGCAAAGATCTTCCACCAAGCTGCCCACCTTACTATACTGACCTCTGACAAAAAGGTTCACAGTGACACACTGGTTTTCATACTACTGGACCAGTTTTCATACCTGTGGAGACACTTATCAACAAGGACAGACATTGATGATGAAATTCCCGATCACCTTCAATGAGATGGCCAACACAGGTCTTGGTCAGTGGTCTGCCAGCAGTAGTGTTCCATTTGCTCACATGTGCTTCAGAGACCTGGACTACTTACAATAGAAGTGACCTTATAGGCATGGACAAGAGGTTTGAAGGAAATGTCTATGATTGAGCTCTACTTGCAGTAAGACATGGAATGTTAAACGTTATCCAAAAAGTATAGCAACGTGACAAGAACTTTGTGACGAGATAACGAAGACCAGAAGCTAAGAAACTTACTGTTCACCTGCAGATTATATGGAATGAAAACCTTGGCTGTGCTTTGATGAAACAAACCACATGTCCATTTCCTTCTTACTCCATCAGCTATTGCAATAATCAGCTGCAAAGAATTGTCCTCCTGCTTTGTTTGCATGAGATTTTTCTCCTCTACAACTTTGCCTTCATCATTGATCCAAACCAGTCTCATTGACTCAGTGACATGAGACACAGAGCAGGTCAGGGTAATGTTTCTTCCCTCAGTCACTGCGCCAGATGGTTCAGTTGTGACTGTGGAAAGAAGAAAATCATAAAACAATGAATTTTGTCTGGATTGTGTTGTGTTTTTCTCAGTACTTTGACACCAGTATCTGGCGTTCTAAGTGTGGAAAATTATATTACACAACAATAGTTAGAGGCATAGTCATACAGCATGAAACAATTCGGTCCATTCAGCCCAACTCATCCATGCCGCCCAAGATGCTCCATCTAAAATATGTTCCCACATTTGGCCCATATCCCTCTGCACCTTTCCCATCCATGTACCTCTCCAAGTGTCTTTTCCATAATCATTCACAACAGTTTTGAACTAATTATACAAAGAGCAACCAATGCCCACATCATTGACTCTGGCCACAGTTTTGGCCACAACACTCATCCAGGTAAATATTAATCGATAAATTCCACAAAACACACTCAGTTTTAAGCCTCCAGCGAGCCTTCAAAAATTAGGATGGGTCGTTGGGGTCAAAGAAACTTGGGGAATGTGTTAAGAGAAGTTGAATGATTTTTTTAATATTTCCGATAGAAGCTCATTTGCACCTTTGTGAATCACATTTCATCATATTCCCTCTCTTATGTATAAAACAATGTGTTTTCAGCAAAATAAATGAAAATAACATTTGATGTGATTCCCAATAATGTTGTTTAGGGCAGATTTTGGCTCAGCAAAATACAAATAAGTTGAAGAGGAAGCTCTGTAGGTAAAATAATTCATCAAACTTGGAAATTTCTGCTGACATTGCAGTCTGTACTCAGATTAGAAACTCTACACCACTAACTTAATTCTTGAAAGTAGTAACAACCAGTGTCCTACCTGTAACTGTGATTAGTTCAATGTTCACATTTTTATTTGATCCCGTGGAACATGTGTAAACTCCGGCATCTGCAAACTGCACGCGGACAATCCTCACATGGAAATTCTTGCCATTCACATTTCCATCTGTGGTTTCCAGTCGATTCCCAAAGTACCTCCTGTCGACATGTATCGGCTCAGACCTGTGAGAAGAAGCTATTTCCTTCTCTTGATTCTGGAAACGTGGTGATCTCCAAGTCCATTTGGTTTCTCTGAGCTCAGGAGAAGCTTCACAAATCAGGTCGAGTTCACTGTGATCTGTGACTGAGCGATAAACTGTGTACGTCTTGTTATGTAAATCTGCAAGAGAGGGACAGGGAACAAAAAAATTAGATTTCCACACACGCCGAGATACAATGTTGTGAGTTTCCACAGGGACAAACCCCCGGCTCTGGGATGTCAGCTGGGACCCCTGGTTCTGGACTCGCCCAACATGGGGAACATTTTTCCTGCATGTAACCTGCTCAATCCCTTAATAATTTTATACGTTTCTATAAGATCCCCTTCTCATCCTAAATTTCAGTGAATACAAACCCAGTCGATCCATTCTTTCATCATATGTCAGTCCGCCATTCCAGGAATTAACCTGGTGAACCTATGCTGCACTCCCTCGATAGCAAGAATGTCCTTTCTCAAACTAGGAGACCAAAATTGCACACAATACTCCAGGTGCGGTCTCATCAGGGCCCCGTACAATTGCAGTAGGATCTCTTTGCTCCTATACTCGAATCATCTCGCTATGAAGGCCAACATGCCATTTGCTTTCCCCATTGCCTGCTGTACCTGCATGCTTACTTCAGCACGATGTCCAAGTCACCCTAATCATAAAGCTGGTGTTCTGTTGACATCGCAATAACCTGAATCTCAGTGCTCTTAAGACAGTGGAATTGATTGTAGACTCAATCCTCCCCTCCTGATTGTAGAGTTCCCCCTCCCCTCCCCCCACTCATCTTCAACAACACCACAGTCACAACTGTGGAGTCATTTAATTTCTTCGGAATCATCATCTCCAAGCGCGTTAAATGGGAGGCCACCATCGACTCCACAGTCAAAAAGTCCCAACAGAGGATGTACTTCCTGCGGCAGCTGAGGAAACACAACCTGCCACAGGCAATGATGGTCCAGTTTTACACTACCATCGTAGAGTCTGTCCTCACCTTCTCCATCATGGTCTGGTTTGGCTCAGCCACCAAGCACGATACGTGGAGGCTGCAGCGAATCGTCCGATCAGCAGAGAAGGTTATTGGCTGCAACCTTCCCTCCATTGATGAACAGTACACTGCAAGGGCCAGGAAGCGAGCGGGTAAGATCACCTGTGACCCCTCTCACCCTGGCCACAAACTCTTTGAATCACTTCCCTCTGTCAGGTGAGTCCGGACTGTCAAAGCTGCCACAGCCAGACATAAAAACAACTTCTTCCCACGAGCCGTAGCTCTACTCAACAGCCAAAAGTCGGTAGCCTCTTTTAACTCCGGTACTTTATTTTCACATGTTTAAATTATAATGTTTTATTTTTAATTGTCTGCTGTATATCGTGTTTTTACCACATGTGAGCAAAGCACTGTCAAATTCCTTGTGTATGATTACGTGGCCAATAAAATGTGATTCTGATTCTGATATTCCCTCTGCATTTATACTTGAATTAGTTCATATTTTCCTGTTCTGTTATACACTGAAAACTAGATGTTATTTCCATCACTGGATATTATTCTCTTTGATTCATGCAGGTGAACTGAAATGAATCCCTTGGTTCTCCTGTGTGGCTCCATCAATCTTAGTGCCACCATTTTATATTTACACCATGTCCCAGGGTAAAGGCAATGTCCACATCCTGCAGTGTGGAAGCCCACGGGTGGAGTCAGTGCTCACTATACAACATGTGGAACAGTTTGATATCAAGAACTATTTAATACCTGCAGCAAAGGCAGCTTTGGACTCACCCTGATCCACTTCAACATTGGTGTCTCCAGTGAGAACAATGGAGCCATTTTCCTGCACTTCCCATGTGTACAGATTGGGATTTCCTGCTCCAATGTGTTGGATCATCAGATAGACGGCGTTATTCAGACGGATCTGATCAGTTGCTCCTCCTGTTCTGCTGAGATGAGCCTTTTGGTTTCCAGTGAAGACTGATGGTATCTGGGAGTCTGGAGATGGTACAGCTGAGGGTGATGTCACTGCCCATCACTGGCCTCGGTGACTCTGCCTCAACTGTGGAAACAGACACATGTGGTTCAGTTCACCAACAGCTTTCTGAACTACTGTGGGCAGAATTGTCTTTTTCCTGCAGACAGACAGTCGGCTGAATGTTGAGCTGCCGTGCTCAGTGATGTCATCAACACTTCCTGATAGTGCCCACCTGTCCCCCTCGCCCCCTCGTCTCCCACATCAACACTTCCTGGTAGTGACCACCTGTCCCCCCTCGCCCCCTCGTCTCCCACATCAACACTTCCTGGTAGTGACCACCTGTCCCCCTCGCCCCCCTCGTCTCCCACATCAACACTTCCTGGTAGTGCCCACCTGTCCCCCTCGCCCCCTCGTCTCCCACATCAACACTTCCTGGTAGTGAGCACCTGTCCCCCTCGCCCCCTCGTCTCCCACATCAATACTTCCAGGTAGGGATGTTTTAAGTATAGTAGAAACACAGAACTGCAGATGCTGGTAAATATTTAAAAGGACATAAAGTGCAGGGGTAATTGAACAGGTCTGGTAATATGAATATCACTGCCCCTTAATTGGTACACGTGACAATAAAAGACCTTTGAACTCTAGAGAACATAGATAGGTGACGTTTCATGTTGAGACCCTTCTTCAGACTGATTATTTCTTGGATGTCTTTAACAGAGATAACATGGGAATGAATAAAACCATGAGAGGCATATCTATAGTAAACGCACATGGTCTTTTTTCCAGGGTTGGGGAATCAAAAACTAGATAGTACATGTTTAAGGTGAGAGGGGCAGATTTGATATACCACTTAATATTAGGGGCAGTTTTTTTGACAAAAAGTGTGGTACATGAACATACTTTATGGAAAGATCGAGCAGAGGAAGTGTTTGATGCAGGTACAGTATTTAAAGGGCATTTAAACAGGTAGATGGGAAAAAAGGTTAAAGGGATAAGGGCCAAATGAGTGCAAATTGGAGGTTTAGATGGGTAGTTGGTCAGTATGGATGAATTGCGCCAAAGGGCCTGTTTCAGTGCTGTGTGACACTATGACTCTATTACCTTTAATCTCAAATAGTTCCCACTGTCTCAGGATTTCCCCAGCGGGCTGTGTCTGATTCCAGGTGAACAGTCCTGCAAGTTTGAATGTGGGCATCCTGATCCTCAGATTAAGGGTACCCCAGTCCGCATGCATCCTCTGGGAGATGCCTGGTATTTGATTGTACTCATCACTCCATTGTACGGCCCACTGCTGATTTTCTCTGCGGAAAGTGGCCAATCGCTTTGTGGTTTGTTGCCCTGAGTGTGGCCTCCATTCCAAGTCAATGGGGCCATTTCCAAGACTGTCTGGTCCTTTCAATACAAAGTTGCCTTCCTGATGGAAAAAGTAAATAGAATGTCCACTTCCTGTAGGAAAAGAGAACAAATGTGTAAATGTTGGACAATCATTTTTCACTGACCTTGTCATTAGCAATATTGCAGAGAATTAATCTTTACTAAGTTGTACGTTATAATTCAACATCATGGAACAGCATGGAAACAGGCCCTCTGCAGCAATCTGTCCACGCTGACCAGTGGGTCTCCATGGAGACACAAGAAACTGCAGATTGTGGAATGTTGATCAAACGCAAAGTGTTGGAGAAACTCAATGGGTCAGGCAGCATCTGTGGAGGGAATGGATTGATGACGTTTCATGTCAGGATGCATTCTCAGGCTGATGGAATGGGAGAGTGACAACTGGGGAAGGGAAGTAGGCATGAGACAAAGCATGGTGAGTGATAGGTGGATACAGGTGGGGAATGGTGATGAGTAGATGGATGGAGATAATGACAAAACGGAGGGGTGAAATGGAGACAAAAGGTGGTCAGTATAAACATGTGTAATAACAGGATCCATACATAGAAACATAGAAAATAGGTGCAGGAGTAGGCCATTCGGCCCTTCGAGCCAGCACCGCCATTCAATATGATCATGGCTGATCATCCAACTCAGTATCCTGTACCTGCCTTCTCTCCATACCCCCTGATCCCTTTAGCCACAAGGGCCACATCTAACTCCCTCTTAAATATAGCCAATGAACTGGCCTCACCTACCTTCAGTGGCAGAGAGTTCCAGAAATTCACCACTGTGTGAAAAATGTTTTTCTCATCTCGGTCCTAAAGGATTTCCCCTTTATCCTTAAACTGTGACCCCTTGTCCTGGACTTCTCCAACATCGGGAACAATCTTCCTGCATCTAGCCTGTCCAACCCCTTAAGAATTTTGTACCGTTTCTATAAGATTTCCCCTCAATCTTCTAAATTCTAGCGAGTACAAGCAGAGTCTATCCAGTCTTTCTTCATATGAAAGTCCTGACATCCCAGGAATCAGTCTGGTGAACCTTCTCTGTACTCCCTCTATGGCAAGAATGTCTTTCCTCAGATTTGGAGACCAAAACTGTACGCAATACTCCAGGTGTGGTCTCACCAAGACCCTGAACGGGTGCAGAAGAACGTCCCTGCTCCTATACTCAAAACCTAACACAAGAAGAAGTTGTTTGTTATAGTAAACACACAGAGCTCAAATACTTAGGTGTTGTAAGCTCAAGTTCAGCAACGAATCTAACTAGAGGCTGGACTAACAGACTAGATAATATGATGACTGTTTGAGTACACAGCGGCATGCAGTAAAACATGACATAGAGCAGGTGAACTAATACTGACTGATCTACAGTCAGATCAGTAACAGAGGGAGGGATATGGGTGGAAGTGGAGCAAGAACATAAAAGGAAAACTCTGCAATTGGAAGGGGTGGGGAATGAGTTGAAAGAGGAAGGGAAGAGAATAGGATAAATGGGTGGTGGGATAAATGCGTGCACAATGAAAGGGGGGGGAGAAGTGGTGTTGGGGAAGTGTTATTTGAAATTTGAGAATTCTGTATTCATAACAGAGTTAGACCACTCAAACTGGAAGAAAATATTCCACTCAAATTTCAGGATCAATAAGCGACATCAAAACTGAATCATGACTCTAAGTATGAAGAACAAACCCTTATCACTTACCACGGGGCTCCTGATAGAACGGGACAAAAAGCCGGGGCAGGTCTTGATGAAACAAACCACATCTCCAGTTCCCTCTGCCTCTCTCAGCTTTCTGAATAACCAGACTCTGTGATTTCTCTTCCACAGTCAGTGTCTTTTCTCCAACACTTTTGCCATCGCCATTGATCCAAACCAGTCTCATTGACTCAATGACGTGAGACACAGAGCAGGTCAGGGTAACGTTGTCTCCCTCAGTCACTGCATCAGACGGTTCAGCTGTGACTGTGGAAACAAGCAGGTTGTTTACATTTTAAACAATATTCATCAGTAAACTCAGTGGCAACATTCTGTCTCCTACCTTTCACTGTGATATGATCAATGATGGGAAATGGCTTTGGTTCCAGATAACATGCGTAAACTCCGGCATCTTGAAACAAAACGGGGACAATCCTCACACTGAAATCCTCGCCATCGAAGGGTTTCCCTGAGGTCAACAGTCGATTCCCGAAGTCGGTTCCATTGACATTGGTGGGCTGAGAACGGTCTGCAGATGCTATTACTTTCTGCGGTTGAAGGCCATGAGGTGTCCATAACCACTCAGCACGGGAATAGCTACGACCATAACTCCCAGAACAAACCAGGTGAAGTTCACTGTGATCTGTGCTGGAGCGGTAAAGTGTGTATCTCCCATTAGATAAATCTGTATCAGAGAGACAGAGGATAACTCCTTTCAGTATTACCGTTACCGTGCCATACAGAGATTCTCAACCGTATTCTTATAAACATTCGTGGTGTTTTGTTCAGCTGATCAAGTTTCAAATGTAACATCTTTCATGAATGCCGCACTAAACTCATCAGATCTTTATAAAATACAATGTGCTGTACGGCAGTAAATTGCAGTGAAGTTTGTATATTCCACTCTACATTTCAACATTAGGTTCGCCCCCACACCCGGACTGTCCGGGAATCTCCCGGGATGGAATGAAACCTCCCGGAGACTCCCGAGAGCGGTCTGGGAGGTGAATGTCTCTGTCAGTCTGTCTGCCGGAGGTGGTGCAGGTTCAGGCTACGGACAGAAGCAGCCCAGAGGATGCCTGCGCGGGGACTGACCCGGACAGGTTGGCACTTCAAGTGGGTCGGGTCTTCACGTCCCTTCATTCCCATTATTCCCACCATCCCTCTCCCATTCACACCCATTGATTCCCTGTCCTTCCCTGTTCCAGGGTCCTGCTCCCAGCTGAATGCTGATCCGAAGCCCGAGTCTGCAGCAGCTGGAATCACTTCAAGCAACACCAGACTCGAAGAGAAGGGTCAGTGAGGGGAGAGGGGATGGATTGTTGTTCAGTGCTGATGTGTGGGCCGGGACCCCCAGTGTGAGTGTGAGCAGCAAGTGCTGGTGGTTGTCATGGTGACTACACTTTCTATCTGACACTTTGACGTGAGTCCTGTATCAGTATCTCAGTCTCAGATACTGGAGCATTGATGGCAAGATAAACTGACAAAATACTTTACTGAACAATGGTTACAGAAAGACACCCCCCTCCTGTGCTGTGTGTCTGTCACACAGAGAGAAGCAGGCAGCTGCTCCACAGAGAGACTTTCTGTAAACTTCTCCCTGATCATTGCAGCATTTTATACTGGAGAGCAGTTGGTCACTGCCACAGTTCTTCACAGGGCGCGCACATAATATTACAAGAAGCACCGTGATACAAGTGTCTACTTGATATCCAATGGGAGGTGTTTACACTTACACTTATATACAGTAAAATCTCCGTTACTTGTGTAAACAATGTTTCCGTTTTCCTGCACATCACACACATACAGCTTCCCATCCTCCACTGTAACGTGTTGAACCATCAGATAGACCGTGTTATTCAAGCGGATCTGATCAGTGTTGTTCCTGTTCTGCTGGGATGAGTCCATGGGTCTCCAGTGAAGACTGACTGTATCTGAGAGTCTGGAGATGGTGCAGCTGAGTGTGACATCACTGCCCAGCAGACGGCTCCGTGGACTTGCCTCAACTGTGAAAAACAGATCAATGAGATTCAGAGTGAGTAGTGGTTTGTACAAGTCAAGTCCCAGATAGGACAATGATATTCTTGCTTGCTGCAGCACAACAGAATATTGTAGGCATAAATACAGAACAGATCAGTGTGTCCATATACTATAGAATATATATACATACACACATAAATAAACAGATAAAGTGCAATAGGCTGTTATAGTTCACAGTTTGTTTGAAGTTGTGTTTAATAGTCTGATGGCTGTGGGGGAGTAGCTGTTCCTGAACCTGGATGTTGCAGATTTCAGGCTCCTGTACCTTCTACCTGAAGGTAGCGAAGAATGAGTGTGTGGCCAGGATGGTGTGGGTCCATGATGATGCTGCCAGCCTTTTTGAGGCAGCGACTGCGATAGATCCCCTCGATGGAAGGGAGGTCAGAGCCGATGATGGACTGGGCAGTGTTTACTACTTTTTGTAGTCTTTTCCTCTCCAAGGTGCTCAAGTTGCCGAACCAAGCCACGATGCAACCGGTCAGCATGCTCTCTACTGTGCACCTGTAGAAGTTCGAGAGAGTCCTCCTTGACAAACCGACTCTCCGTAATCTTCTCAGGAAGTAGAGGCGCTGATGAGCTTACTTTATAATTGCATCAGGGTTCTGGGACCAGGAGAGATCTTCAGAGATGTGCACGCCCAGGAATTTGAAGTTCTGCACCCTTTCCACCATCGACCCGTTGATACAAACGGGACTGTGGGTCCCCATCCTACCGCTTCCGAAGTCCACAATCGGTTCCTTGGTTTTGCTGGTGTTGAGGGCCAGGTTATTGTGCTGGCACCATACGGACAGTTGCTTGATCTCACTTCTATACTCTGACTCGTCCCCATCAGTGATACGTCCCACAACAGTGGTGTTGTCGGCGAACTTGATGATGGAGTTCGCACTATGTCCGGCTACGCAGTCATGAGTATAGAGTGAGTACAGCAGGGGGCTGAGCACGCAGCCTTGAGGTGCTCCCGTGCTGATTGTTATCGAGTCTGACACATTTCCACCAATACGAACAGACTATGGTCTGTGAATGAGGAAGTCGAGGATCCAATTACAGAGGGATGCGCAGAGACCCTGATCCGAGAGTTTGGTAAGCAGCTTGGAGGGGATGATTGTATTAAATGCCGAGCTGTAATCGATGAATAACAGCCTGGCATATGAGTTTTTGTTGTCCAAGTGGTCCAGAGCAGAGTGGAGGGCCAGCGAGATCGCATCCACCGTTGATCTGTTGTGGCGGTAAGCGAACTGCAGTGGGTCCAGGTTTTTGTCGAGGTAGGAGTTGATTTGCGCCATGATCAACCTTTCAAAGCACTTCATCACTACAGGCGTTAGTGCCACAGGTCGATAGTCATTGAGGCACGTCACCTTGCTCTTCTTGGGCACTGGTATAATTGATGCCCTTTTAAAGCAGGTGGGAACCTCAGACCTCAGAAGTGAGAGGTTGAAAATGTCCGTTAAAACTCCAGCCAGTTGGTCCGCACAGGTTTTTAGAACACGACCAGGTATACCATCATGTCCAGGCGCTTTTCGAGGGTTCACCTCTCTGAAGGATTTCCTGACGTCGGCCTCTGTGACTGAGACTGAAATACCATCACAGCGAATGGGGTCTCGGGAAGGCACACCGGTGTTCTCCCTTTCAAAGCGTGCATAGAAGGCATTGAGCTCGTCAGGGAGTGATGTTTCGCTGACATTTGAGCTACCTCCTGAATTTGCCTTGTGGGAGGTGATTGCATTCAAGCCCTACCACAGTTGCCGAACATCCGTCTCATCCTCCAGCTTGGAGCAGAAGTCCCTTTTGGACTTTTGATGGCCTTACCAAGGTCGTATCTGAACTTCTTGTAGACCACTGCATCTCCAGACCTGAATGCCCGGAATCTGGACTTCAGAAGAGTGCGGATGTCATGGTTCATCCAATAACCGGGCTTAAAGCTGACAGCCTAGCTGAAAGTCAGAACAACTTCTCCCCCAGTGCTCTCAGACCCCCTGACACCCGTGGCTGGTCACATTGACGCAGTGAAATGCCGGCTGTTCACCGTGGGACTGCAAGTGGAACCGGCAACATACAAGCGTTGTTGTATTTACACATGCTCTTTTTCAAATATTCACAAACTGTTGAAAATGCATCTATTTCCACTCCTTCTAGGTGTATCTGATTGCTCTCAAGAGGTGAACTCTATGGCAGAGCCCATGTTCCACTGGCGATGGACTTCCATCCACCTGGTCACAGGGTAACATTAAGTAGCAGTGTCACCCCGGGGCCACTGCACGGAAACATTGGTTTCATACCACCTTGCCGCGATCACCTTACTGTGTGCCGGCAAGAAGACCATGGTATTCGCTGCGGGTAGATTCATTGATTTGCTGTTCCCAGTGAAGTCATCAAACTATTATCACCCCTGCTGATCATTAAAGAATCAATGAACAAAAACACTTCCCCAGTTGTTTAACTTTTCACCGGATGGAAGAAGTCTCACAATTCCCGCCATCTCTCATCATTATAGGTGACAATATTTACAGAGATAAATTAAACATTATTGATCCTTAACGCACCCACTCACCTTTCATCCCAAATATTTCATATTTTTTCAGGATTTGCTTTCTCGGTTCTGTTTGAGCCCATTTAAATGTGGGTTTATCAATTATCAGATCAAGGGTACGGGAATTCACATACATCTCCGGGTACAAGTCCACTTTACTCTCGCCAGCGGCCTTCACTTTGATCCAGTCGCCCCCCGTTCTTCTAACAGTCGTCAATATTGCGATTTCCTTCCCTGAGTGTGGTTTCCATTCCCAGACAACAACAGTGTCTTTCTCAGCATTGTCCGGTCCGTTTAGCACAATGTCGCCTCGGTTATCCAAGAAATACATTCGATTTCTCTTTGCTGTTGCGAATACGAACAATGAAGAATTAATATTTAAAACACATTTTCCCCACCCACCCCATATCTGTAATCATTAATTTTGAACTGAATTTAATTCCAGACAGTTGTGATCTTCCTTGGAAACCCCAGCGAGGAAGACACGGTTTGTGAAGAGATGTCTGTCTGGAATAACCTGGCCTGATTGATGCAGGGATATTTCATCACACGAGAGAAGTGAGTGAGTGGGAGGGAGGGAGACGGAGGTGGGGATAGGGGGGTTGTGTTGGGGATAGTGGAGGAACTCCACCTGGTTTTGAAGAAACTTTGTGGGAGCGTGAAGTGAAGACATTGCGCGTGGTTCTCGGGCTGCGACTGGATCGATAAGTCGAGGGCAGTTCCACCCACCTGGACTGTGGTGAGGAGATGTTGTGGAGGATGATGTGGACAACCGTGTCAAAGGCTGCAGAGGCTGAGCGGGATGAGGAGGGAGAGTTTAACTCTGCAACAAGCTCACAGGAGGCCATTTCTGACTTTGAAAAGGACCGTGTCGGTGCTGGAGAAGGAGAGGGAGTTGATGGGATGGGCTCAGAAATGGAGGTCCAGCAAGGATGGTGTGGGTTTGTGAGGCAGCAGCACATTCAGGGATGTGGAATGGAGGTCCAGCAAGGATGGCGTGGATTTGTGAGGCTGCAGCACATTCAGGGACGTAGAGAAGAAAGCGAGATTGACAATGGGTGCGGGTTTACACGGACAATGATAATTAATGCAAGGTGATTGTGACCGGCGAAGAGAAAGCACTTACTATGTGTGGAAACTGGTCGAAGCAGGAAAACAAAGACACCGAACATCAAACCAAGTGGCAAACTGCTGCAGAGAAACCTCGGCCACATTTTGTGCATTCTCTGTTTGGAAATAAGGTGCAGTTTTAGACTAAGGATCAGTAAATTGGTAGTTGGCAAATGTTGTATTGAGTACAGCCAGTTTGTAACTCCTGACCCTGGGGCACTTTAGAATTGGCCGCACACAATTACACGGGGAAAATACATTCGCTTGGTGGACTCTGCCGCTAGATTATTGTCACTTCAGTAATCTGGGATTTCACCACCATATTCAACCGCTATCGGTTTGCCTTGTCCCAAATCATTCATCTGAACTCCGCCTTTTTAATGTTTGACTCAATTACCTCCTACCACTCGGTAAAATATTCTCAACTAAATCAGACCTCGCTAGTGAGTCAATGAACAGAGAAGGCAACAGAATGGCAAGGGACATTCAATATTCTCAAACGATCCCAGGACGTTGTCGGCGAAACGGGAAAAAAGTATTCATTTTAGATTGACTAGAAACGGAGACGAGGAAACACTTTTTCTCACCGAGAGTTGTGAGTCTGTGGGATTCTCTGCCTCAGAGGGCGGTGGAGGCCGGTGCTCTGGATGCTTTCAAGAGAGAGCTAGATAGGGCTCTTACAGATAGCGGAGTCAGTGGATATGGGGCGAAGGCAGGAACGGGGTACTGATTGGGGAAGATCAGTCATGATCACATTGAATGGCCTACTCATGCACCTATTGTCTATTGAAACCAGTGGGAAAATGGCATATGCTGGTCATTTAGCTGTGAGAAACAAAGGAGACAAAACGAAATTAATAAAGTTTGTATGCCCTTGTCAAATCTAAAGTGGAACAAATTGATTGAATGAGTGATATATCACAGTTTACAGGACATCCAACATTTTTCAGTTTGTGGATACCTTTTAAACCACTCTTTGACATGAAGTGAGACTGCAGTGAGGACGCCTACCTTGTGAGAAGAGACTGGTGGTGAACGAGTACAGAGACTGAGCAACAAAGCTCCAAACACGGCGACACACTGAGATTCACATTCTCACACAGTTCTTTGGAAGGGCAAACACTCTTCCTCTTTCTTTCCAGCTCATGATTCAGACACCATTTGTGTTGCTAATGTTTGCCTCAGATTAAAAATCATCTTGTAAAAGCTAATTTGGACAAACCAAATCGGGAATTTCCTGAGATCACAAATATATTGGATAAGTTTAGACTTGGAACCTCCTTATATTAAATGCTATTAGTGGGTGGCAAATGTCTAAGATAAGGGCAAACGAGGGAATCTGCTGTTTTGTAACGAAGGGAACATGGTCAATATTCACGCCTTGCAGCGATGTTAAAGCTTTAGCACAAGTTCAAGTGAGTTTATTGTCATGTGTCCCTGATAGGACAATTAAATTCTTGCTTCAGCACAACAGAACATAGTAGGCATTGACTACAAAACAGATCAGTGTGTCCATATACCATTATATGTCCATATACCATTATAGCTGGTCCTGCAGTTTAAATCTATATCCAAATGTATCAGATCACGGTGGGTTTAGGGGGTTACAAATGAGGTGCATTTGATAATCAGGATCATACATTATTTTCAAACTTAGTACAATATTGAATGCAAATTTTCTCCCGAGCTTTTAATTTCACTCAAGGAGGAACCTCCAGCCAATATTTTCATTCGCATCCAAATTGTTCCTGCATCTTGCAGTTTTCTCCAAGTTCAACCTCACAGAGTGCACCAAGACCTTCACAGCCCCTGAGAATAACCCGCATAACCACCTTGCATTTCTCTAAAACAAATGTCACCATTTGAAGTGGCGATGATCTATAAAATCATACTGAAGAATGTTTGAACGTCGTGTGATCTTGAACGGAACAGGGACACTAAATAATTTGCAAAGGAAATGCTGCAGTAAATTGCTAGTTGGCAAGTGTTGTATTGAACACAGCCACTTTGAAAACCCTGGGCCCGGACCATTTGAGAATTAACCGCACACAATTATACGGGGAAGGACCATTCTTCGGTGGAATCTGCCACTGGAATATTGTCACTGCTGTAATCTGGGATTTCACAACCACATTCAGTCGGTTTGCCTTGACTGAAACGACTCATCTGTACGCCGACATTTTCATTCTTGACCCACTTACTTCCTGCTTCTCGGTAGAATGGTTTTAACTCATTTGTACCTCACTAGTCAGTCAAATAATTGAGCGGGCAACAGAACGGCGAGGACGTTGAACATCATCAATCAGTCCCAGAGGATTGCCGGAGAAATGGGAAAAATAAAATCCACATAAGCATGGATACATTAGATTGACCAGGCAACAAAGAGGAAAGCCCAAATGGGCAAAATGGCAGATGCTGATAATTTAGCTTCATTAAGTTTCTAGTGGAAACATTGGAGACAAAAATACATTGATAAAGTTTCGTGTTGGAAGGAACTACAGATGCTGCTTTATACCGAATATAGACACTAAAGTAACTGGGCGGGAGTAACTGGGCGGGACAGGCAGCGTCTCTGGAGAGAAGGAATGGGTGACGAAGTTTCGGGTCGAAGAAGTCTGGGTCTGAAGAAAGGACTCGACCCGAAATGTCACCCATTCTTTCTCTCCAGAGATGCTGCCTGTCCCGCTGAGTTATACCAGCATTTTGTGTCTCTCTTCATTATTCATTACGTTTCTATGTCCTTGTAAAATCTAAAGCAGAACAGACTATAACAGTCTAATAAATGGTTGTAGGAGTGGAATATCACACGTTAGAAATTATTGAACACGGAGTTCCGTTTCTAGATCCCATTTAAACCACGCCTTTACCTGAAGTGAACCTGTAGTAAGGTCGCCTACCTTGTGGGAAGAGACTGGTGAACGAGTCCAGAGACCTGGGCAGCAAAGCTCCAAGCACGGCGACACACTGAGTTCCCCAGTCTCACTCTGTGTCTTATGTAACTACAGGACCTCCCTCTTCCTCTCCTGCTCAGGGTTCAGACATCACTTCTGTTGAAAGCGTTTGTGTCAGCGTAAAACCCATCTTGTAAAACCTTATTTCGGCAAAGGAAAATGGGAATTTACTGAGCTGAAACATGCATTGGATTCGTTGAGACATGGAACCTCATCTTTCTAAAGGTTATTGGAGGATAACAAAGGTCAAGGGCATTGGGGAATGAGAGTATCTATTGTTGTGTAATGATGAGTAGGTGTCAATCTTCTTGCATCTGTAGTGATGTTCTGATTGAGTTTAGTTTTGAGACACAGCATGGAAACATGCCCTTCAGCCCTCTGTCCGTGCCGACCACTGATCACGCGTTCACGCTCGTTCTGTTATCTCACTTTCCCGTCCGCTCCCTACACACTACAGGCAATTTATGGAGGTCAAGTAACCTACAACCCCACTCATTCGTGGCCACAGGGAGCGTGCTATCTCCACCCAGAGACCACCCGATGTCAGATTTGAACCCTGGTCTCCGGCTCTGTGAGGCAGCAGCTCTAACATCTGTGCCACTGTGATTTGGGTTGTTTGCCAGTTTAAAACTATGTGAGTTTTGGGGTGAGGAGAACACAAACGAGCAGATGTAATAATAACATTGCTGTATTTACTCAGTTATTCCAATATTGAGTTTAATTATCTCCTGAGTTTCACACAAGGTAAACTCACCAGTCACCATCCTCATGATCATCCAATTTCTTCTGCAACTTTCAGTTTTCTCCAAATCAAACCGCACAGTTTGCAGCAAGACCTTCGCAACCTCTGGGAATAAATCACGTCCCTTCCAGTTCAATTCAGTTTAGTTCAGTGTCACGTTTCTGAGGTAAAGAGAAAAGCTTTTGCAGAATGCTAACCAGCCTGGAGAAAGACAAGTATAATTAATGCTATTCACAACTGAAGTTAGAATAGTTTCCAGTGACACATATTCAAGCAGATGACTGTGTGATGTTTGAAAGGTCTATGATAATGGCAAATGACAGAATCTGTTGTTTTGTCATAAATGGAACGGTCAATATTCTTGCCTGTTCATGCTGTAGTTGGTCCGATAGTTCAAACCAATATTCAATTGCATCAGATCATGGTGGAGGCTGGACTTAGGAGGTCACCAATGAGCTGCATATGATAATCAAGCTACTACAATTTTACAAAGTAAGTCCAATATTGAGAGCAATTTTCTCCTCAGTTCTGAATTTCACTCAAGGTAGAACCTCCAGCAAACATTTTCACAATCACAAGTTTTTCCCCATGTCATTTGGTGTTCTCCAAGCCCAACCTCACAGAGTTGCGCCAAGATCTTCACAGCCTAGAGATATAGACACGAGAGATACATTGTGTTCCAGGTGTACACTGGCCCTATCCCCGAACTCTATCCCCATTACATTGATGAATGCATCGGTGCTAGAAAATATATCCACAATATGCAAGCACAACCCATACCCAGATTTGCTTGGTCAAGTTAGTGGAGTGGCACAAATTGACCCAGTTAGTCACCATCATAACTTGGAAATACATTGCTGATCCTTCGTTATTTGTGGGGCCTACTCCTATCATTTACGTCATTTACTAAACACCTCATTGGTGAAATAAGGATGGTCACATCCTCATGGGTTAAAAATGGAAGCCTAAGCACTGAGGCCCACATCCAAAAACATAGATTTATAAGCAACAATTTTGGAGGGAATCACAAAGTGCAGCTCATCATCAGCTCAGGAGTTAGTGTCGTCCTCATTGTGACAAGAAATCTAATCAGGCTCCTTCCTTAATCCGGGTTAACAACTCATTTCCCCCATATTGTGTGAATTCTGCAGAGAAATACAATTCATTTTTATTGCTGCTCACCCTCTGTTTTGATATTTTCCCCCAGCTCCTGAATATTTCTCTTCGTAATTCATCATATCACCCCCTCCAACCCACACTGTCTGTCATTCTCACATTCAAAACATCACCCCCTGTCTTAACTGGTGCAAATGTCTCCGTTGAGGCACTTGCTGAGTTTCACAGCAGAAGTGTAAACAGGGCCTAACACAGATCCTTCCTCTTTTACGCTGATGTTATCTTCAGAAACAACTTCTCTATTTACCCTTTACATTTAAAAGTAATTCCGTATAATTCTATTTATGTAATTTTTTTATTACTATGAGAACAGAACATGGGGCATGTGTGCTGAGGATGCATTTATTATAAGGATAGTAACTAACTATTGCATTGTTGGTATCTTGACCAAAAAGCATAATTTTAAAAATTATTGTTGCTACTTCCCACTGATTAAAAAATAAAATAGTGGTGTTTCTATTGTTCCTATTGTCTATTGTCTATTGTGGTGTTTCTCTCTACTAAATTACTGCTCTTTATTGTTTTCTACATATTAAATTTCCTGTTTGCTACTTGTTGGATGAAAATATTTCAATCTCCAATCTGGTTTGGTGTTTCCAGATTCCAAAACAGTGTTTGGATATTTTAAAATAATTTATGCGATAAGACAATGTCTTTTTGAATTTATGTAAGTGAAATCATGGGAAACAAATCTATTGGAGATGATGGTGATGTACCATGTAGAATAGATAAGGGAGAAGATGTGGAGACCCAAGAGTTTGCAGATTCTGCAAACACGAGCAAAGAGCAAACTGCTGGAGGGAATTTGTGGATCAGGAATCATCTGTGGAAGTAAATGGACAGATGACCATTGGCAACTGAAGAAGAGTCACGATACAGGGTCATCTGCACATTTTCCTCGACAGATGCTGCCTGACCCACTGAGTCCCTCCAGCAGATTGTTTTTGTTTGTTTCAGGGAGAACAAGAAGATGTGTCCAATTTTCAGAAGGTCTTTGAATTTTTTAATATGTGGATTAGGCAATATTAAACAGGCATGAATTGAAAATTATTTGGCAGACAGGAAACAGAGAGAAGACTTCGTTAGGGTGGCAGTTGGTGATGAATGATCCAGAATCAAGCCAGTTCTTGAGTCCATTATTTTCAATGTTCATCAATGGTATTGACAAGGAAACAAATTTAATGTTTCTAAGTTTGATGACATGAAACTGAGAGTAACTAGGAGAAGAAAAGTGGTTTCCAGGTGATGTCAGTCAGTTGAGTTCCTTGCCAAATATACCCAGATGCAGCAGAGAGTCATAGAGCTGTAGAGCATGGAAATAGACACATCGACCCAACACACACATGCTGACCAAGATGTCCAACTGACCCCATCACAATTGGCTGTGCCTGGCCCATGTCTCTCCAAACATGTCTTTGTGATCCCCTTAACGGAGAAAGGTTTTTTCAGCCACAGATGTAATGCAGCCAAGGCTGACCAGACTGATTCCTGGAATGGCAGGACTAATGTGTAAGGAGAGGAGGAGCTGACTGAGTCAGTAGTCACTGGAGTTTGGAAGACTTAAACATGACCTCTCTAAATTAAACAAAATTCAAAGCAGAGCTAGACAGACTCGATACATAAAGATATTTCCAGTGACTAGGATCTGGAACAAGGGGTTTAGAATGCAAGATAAGGGGTGAAACATTTAGGGCTGAGACATTTCTTCATTGTGAATATGGTGAGCCATTGAAATTCTCCCCACAGAAACTGGTAGATGGCAGGTCACTGAATCCTGTTAAGACGGGGATAGATTTATTTGACATAAAATGCAGCAACAAGCTTATCCACGTCCGGGAGAGAATTGGAATATGAGATTGTTTTGTATGATTGAACAGGCTCAAAGTGACAAATAATCCACCCCTGATTCTCTTTTGCATGTTTCAATAGGTTTTGGGATGGTTTGATATTTTCTTTGTCCTTCACACTTCTGATGTTTATTTACAAATTGTGAAATTTAGTCTGATATAAAACAGGAAGCAAATCAATGTGGTTAAAAAAACAAATCATTGTGGTTAAATTGCAAGACAGCTCTTCCTGCAGCCTTGACCATTGCTCTGAATTTTGCATCAGGTCCTGAATCATTCAGAGCAATGGTCAAGGCTGCATGAAGAGCTATATTGCTGTTTAACCACAATGATTTGTCCATTCTGAGCGCTGGGCTGTTTCGCTTCCAATTTTTCATCTCAACTAAATTTCGAGTGTTTAGTAAATGACGTGTTTAGTAAATGAGGTGTTTAGTAAATGACGTAAATGATAGGAGTAGGCCCCACAAATAACGAAGGATCAGCAATGTATTTCCAAGTTATGATGGTGACTAACTGGGTCAATTTGTGCCACTCCACTAACTTGACCAAGCAATTCTGGGTATGGATTGTGCTTGCATATTGTGGATATATTTTCTAGTACCGATGCAGTCATCAATGTAATGGGGATAGAGTTCGGGGATAGGGCCAGTGTACACCTGGAACACAATGTATCTCTCGTGTCTATATCTCTAGGCTGTGAAGATCTTGGTGCAACTCTGTGAGGTTGGGCTTGGAGAACACCAAATGGCATGGGGAAAAACTTGTGATTGTGAAAATGTTTGCTGGAGGATCTACCTTGAGTGAAATTCAGAACTGAGGAGAAAATTGCTCTCAATATTGGACTTACTTTGAAAAATTGTAGTAGCTTGATTATCATACGCAGCTGATTGGTGACCTCCTAAGTCCAACCTCCACCATGATCTGATGCAGCTGAATATTGGTTTGAACTATCGGACCAACTACAGCATGAACAGGCAAGAATATTGACCGTTCCATTTATGACAAAACAACAGATTCTGTCATTTGCCATTATCATAGACCTTTCAAACATCACACAGTCATCTGCTTGAATATGTGTAACTGGAAACTATTCTAACTTCAGTTGTGAATAGCATTCATTATACTCGTCTTTCTCCAGACTGGTTAGCATTCTGCAAAAGCTTTTCTCTTTACCTCAGAAACGTGACACTGAACTAAACTGAATTGAACTGGAAGGGACGTGATTTATTCCCAGAGGTTGTGAAGGTCTTGGTGCAAACTGTGCGGTTTGATTTGGAGAAAACTGGAAGTTGCAGAAGAAATTGGATGATCATGAGGATGGTGACTGGTGGGTTTACCTAGTGTGAAACTCAGGAGATAATTACACACAACATTGGAATAACTGAGTAAATACAGCAATTTTATTATTAAATCCACTCGATCTTAAATTAAATGTATGATTTCTATAACTTTCAATAGACTTTAAGGAATTCTTTAGACTGATTTAAATTGCTGCAGACACAACAAGAGCTGCAAGCAGAAATAGTGGATGCATTAGTGATAATTTTTCAAAACTCTTTAGATTCTGGAGTAGTTCCTGAGGATTGGAGGGTAGCTAATGTAACCCCACTTTTTAAAAAGGGAGGGAGAGAGAAAACGGGGAATTACAGACCAGTTAGTCTAACATCAGTAGTGGGGAAACTGCTAGAGTCAGTTATTAAAGATGGAATAGCAGCACATTTGGAAAGTGGTGAAATTATTGGACAATATCAGCGTGGATTTACGAAAGGTAAATCATGTCTGACGAATCTTATAGAATTTTTCGAGGATGTAACTAGTAGAGTGGATAAGGGAGAACCAGTGGATGTGTTATATCTGGACTTTCAGAAGGCTTTCGACAAGGTCCCTCATAAGAGATTAGTATACAAACTTAAAGCACATGGTATTCGGGGTTCAGTATTGATGTGGATGGAGAACTGGCTGGCAAACAGGAAGCAAAGAGTAGGAGTAAACGGGTCCTTTTCAGAATGGCAGGCAGTGACTAGTGGGGTACCGCAAGGCTCAGTGCTGGGACCCCAGCTATTTACAATATATATTATTGATTTGGATGAGGGAATTGAATGCAACATCTCCAAGTTTGCGGATGACACGAAGCTGGGGGGCAGTGTTAGCTGTGAGGAGGATGCTAGGAGGCTGAAAGGTGACTTGGATAGGCTGGGTGAGTGGGCAAATGCATGGTAGATGCAGTATAATGTGGATAAATGTGAGGTTATCCACTTTGGTGGCAAAAACAGGAAAGTAGACTATTATCTGGATAGTGGCCAATTAGGAAAAGGGGAGATGCAACGAGACCTGGGTGTCATGGTACACCAGTCATTGAAAGTAGGCATGCAGGTGCAGCAAGCAGTGAAGAAAGCGAATGGTATGTTAGCATTCATAGCAAAAGGATTAGAGTATAGGAGCAGGGAGGTTCTACTGCAGTTGTACTAAACTTCTGTCCCTTAATTCTCGTCATGTCCCCTTGTTTGAATCTTCCCTACTCTCAATGGAAAAAGCTTATCCACGTCAACTCTGTCTATCCCGCTCATAATTTTAAAGACCTCTATTAAGTCCCCTCTTAACCTTCTGCGCTCCAAAGAATAAAGACCTAACTTGTTCAACCTTTCTCTGTAACTTAGTTGCTGAAACCCAGGCAACATTCTAGTAAACCTCCTCTGTACTCTCTCTATTTTGTTGACATCCTTCCTATAATTAGGCGACCAAAATTGTACTCCGTACTCCAGAATTGGCCTCACCAATGCCTTGTACAATTTTAACATTACATCCCAACTTCTATATTCAATGCTCTAATTTATAAAGGCCAGCACACCAAAAGCTTTCTTTACCACCCTATCTACATCAGATTCCACCTTCAGGGAACTATGCACAGTTATTCCTAGATCCCTCTGTTCAACTGCATTCCTCAATTCTCTACCATTTACCATGTACGTCCTATTTTGATTTGTCCTGCCGAGATGTTGTACCTCCCATTTATCAGCATTAAACTCCTTCTGCCATCTTTCAGCCCACTCTTCCAAATGGCCTAAATCTCTCTGTAGACTTTGAAAATTTACTTCATTATCCACCACACCACCTATCTTAGTATCATCTGCATACTTACTAATCCAATTTTCCACACCATCATCCAGATCATTGCTGTACATGACAAACAACTGTGGACCCAACACAGACCCCTGAGGCACCCCACTAGTCACCAGCCTCCAACCTGACAAACAGCCATCCACCATTACTCTCTGGAATCTCCCATTCAGCCACTGTTGAATCCATCTTGCTACTCCACCATTAATACCCAACAATTTAATCTACTTAACCAACCTTCCATGAGGAACCTTGCCAAAGGCCTTACTGAAGTCCATATAGACAACATCCACTGCTTTACCCTCATCAATTTCCCTAGTAACCTCTTCAAAAAATTCAAGATTAGTCAAACATGACCTTCCAGGCACAAATCCATGTTGGCTGTT